>CM029600.1:45679840-46099743 GCA_017311375.1 Mytilus coruscus
AATTTAGTTAGTTATTATTTAAAGGACAAGGCTTCCTATCCTTGACTATTTAGATTTTCAAACGAAGCTAGACTATCCTTTTGAGACAGGGCTTCCCTGTCACGGGTTTAGTTTATTTAGGGACAAGGCTGCCTTGTCCATGTGCCATAGACTGCACTCTCCAATTTTAGAAACAGGGCTTCCCTGTTTCTTGATAACTATACCCTTTATTTATTTCTAGGACAAGGATCCCTTATCCGTATAGATGTTATACAGCACTGACCTTTATAATGAAAAACAAGGCTTCCTTTGTTTTTTTCTTTCTTTATATTCCTTCCTTTCCTCCGAGTTTTAAATCAGAGACCTTTACTCAGAAGACAAGGCTTCCTTGTTTTCTGTTCCCCTTTTAATGAAACTAAGCTTACCTCGATGTAACAGGGCTTCCCTATCACTTTAATCTACACTCATTTCTCTTTTAGAATATGCTTTTATGGTATTTATCTCAAGACAAGGCTTCCTTGTCTGCGAAACTTATTTATCAAGCTTTGGTATTCCCTATCTATATATTCAATATTGCGCTTAGTTATATACAGAACAAGGCTTCCTTAGTCTGTCTAATCTGAATAATATTACTTTGCCCAGACAAGGCTTCCCTGTCTGGGTTTCAGTATATATGTATGCTTACAGTTACCTTCTTATATTTGTGACTGAAACAGGGCTTCCCTATTTCAGTAACACCTCCTTATCTTAACAAGTTTCAGACACCTCTAGTGAGAGTTCCACCATTTTGTATACCCATAGTTTTGCCAGTGTTCGAGTTGGGTGTATGCCGTCAGACAGTAGTTTGTAGTTCTTTCTGTACCTTACCCTGGTCCTGTTTTTAGGTTTATTGGATATGATTTGGTCTTGTGAGAACCTCGGTACTGTGTACTTTTTATTGAGCAATTTTAATTGTCTATTGTAGTAATCTACTTGGTAACACAGTTCTTTGTCTAGGATACTTGCATGTGTGACGGATCTATACCCTTTTGTCTTGTCTATAACTAGTGCCGGATAGTGCCTCTTGCTTCCTTCCTTTTTTGTTACTATTCTGGTGCCACTATATTTTTTAACTACTATGGAGTATTTTGTTGGTTTTGTCTGATTGTTGTTTTGGTCTGTTGTATATTTATCTTTATTCTTCCCTTCTCTGAGTGTTTTGTTGAATATAGAAATAGAATAATATGGACATTCAAGAAAGATTATTGTGACATATTTGTATCTTGCAATTATTCTGTTCTTTAATTCTCTGTAGCCTGTTAATATTGATTCTATATTCTGATACGGGTAATTTCTTAAATATATATACTTTCCTTTTGTAGTGATTTCACAGGTGCCAAACCAGACTAGAATTATTGGATCTTTTTCTTTCAGTTCTTCCAATTTTATAAGGAGACTCTTTATATGTTCTTCAGTGTCGGCTGTACTTCCGCTCCTGGCTACGACGTGGAACTTATCCCGGACACTGTCTGGGACCACTTTGTTCACGCTGAACCCCTTGCTGTCCGTGAAGAGCACGGTTTCTCTTGTGAGGCCCTGCCTTTTTGAATAGGTTATAAACCCTTTTGTATTCTTTAATAATTTTATTCACTGACATGAAGTTCTAGTGTTTACTTAATATCAAGTTCAGATTTCAAAATTTAAAATTCAAATCAAATCCAATATGGCGGCAATATGCCTAGTGTCAATGCACAGATTAAAAAAAAGGTGTCTCGCTACTCGGACATTAATTAATCCATATTTACAGTTATACACAGTTATTTATGACTTATTGTTTGAAAATATTTCACTTATTTTACAAATGAGTCACAGAAAGCACACAGAAAACTTATCTTTTTGACTTTTTGCTGAAGCAGAAAAAAATCTCGACCATGCCGACCGGATGTCACTGTTAAACTTTTAGAAATGCCAATTACTTTTTTGTTAACACCAGTTGCACTTCCTGATAAATGGTTATTTGGGTAATTAGAAGTAACAAATCTGTCTTGAACATGGAGAGATATATCCTTGTAAAAATCACCCGTTTGATTATCTGTATTAGTAAACAAATGCTTAGCATTGTCGTCATTTCGTTTGCATATAAAATTGTAATGAAAGTCATAACTAGTGTTTTTGAAAGATCTCAAATACAACTCCCAAATTAAAAAAAGTTTTACCAAATTTACCGAATTTAAATGGAGTCTTTTTCATATGAACGGCTATCAACTGTTCTGTAAAAATAACTCTACTGTCAAAACTTGGTTTACCCACGAATTTAAGTGCTTGTTTTTCACTAACGACTAATTTCACATCGACTCTCTTGCAAATATGTTCCACAGTTTTTCAAAATACAAAATAAATCATCATTTTTTTCATATTCTGACATGGCTTTAGATCTAAGACTTGTATATAAATCTATATATTTATCAAGCCATACGCATTGAACAAAACTTATTATACTATGAACCTAGTCAATTTCATTTCTTCTAGTGATAAATATAATGAAGCACATACTTGGCGCAGTTATGTTATGTTGGTATTCGTTTGCCAACCTTAATAATCTCAACATTTTCTTGTGCTAGTGAATAGTCAATATGTGTATCATGAAGTGTTTTGGATGTTCAAAATATCATTCAACCATGTATTCATAATTAGTATCATCTGGACAGTTTAACATCTGGATCTACCCAATCAAAATCTCCTTTAGGTAAAGATTGTGCCAAAATGGTAATTGTCATCTAAATAAGTTGAGAATTAAGTTATTTGTGTTTTATCATTATCGACCATATATGAATTATAAGCTTTC
The DNA here is from genome assembly GCA_017311375.1 of Mytilus coruscus. Taxonomy (NCBI): domain Eukaryota; kingdom Metazoa; phylum Mollusca; class Bivalvia; order Mytilida; family Mytilidae; genus Mytilus; species Mytilus coruscus. The sequence continues at coordinate 45,682,644 of CM029600.1, forward strand.
CCGTGTAATCATGGCAACTCCTGCTCCGGTTGATTTTTAAACAATAGCATATATCTGGATCCGAAAGCAATTCCAATTTAACTTTAGTAATGTTAAGACCTGCATCATAAGCTTATCCTGATGATGTGTAATACCACATGGGATCTAATTTATAATTTCCTATACAAACATCTCTCAAATCTTCCATTTCCATAATATCTGTTCATAATAACACATCAGATTTTAGATAGAGATCGTGGTAATCCCCCAAGGTCTTGCACTCTTGCCGGCTGGCCATACTAAGAGATTTCCACATAAAAATGGTACCAGAGTACGAACTACAGTACACCTGGAAAAAGTATTGCAACACCAAATATAAAATGAAATAAAAACTGGAATTTCAATTTTTTATTTTCATTTTATTCATCTGATAGAGTACACCTTTCCTACTTATTGACCTTAAATTAATTGTTTTCGCCCATGCATTTCCACATGAGCTGTCCGTGCGTGGCCGTCACTTAAAACTTTCAAAAGTCAAGTTTAAGGTACGGGTCAAAATGTATGCTGTATGTTAGCTTGTTTGTGAAAACTTATCAACAGTTGATGAAATGGGTCCTCCTCAACTTTCTATTAATGTTAGATGGCAAATTATTGGCATGCGAGAAGCTGGAATGTCGTTAAGGCAGATTGCCATACGCGTGGGCCACCACCATTCAACCATCAGCAGAATTGTAAGTAAACATCAAAATACCAATTCTGTGAAGGGCCTTCCAAATCTGGAAGACCTTCAGTAACTTCCGATCGTGAAAACAGAGCTCTTAGCCGAGTTATTCGAAGAAACAACTTCATTAACAGTACAGTATTGAAAAGACAGTGGTTTCCACATCGTGCACTCTCCTCAAGAACTTTGAGAAATCGACTCAAAAGGGCAGGATACCGTTCCCGAAGGCCCGTGAAAAGGCCATTGTTAACGCCTAGCCACAAAGCTGAACGATTACGGTGGTGTCGAGCTCGTCGTCGCTGGAATTTGGCATCTTGGAGAAGCGTGCATTTATCCGACGAAAGCAGATTTTTGTTGCATGTCACGGATGGCCGAGTTCGTGTTTGGCGGCAGCCAAATACCGCATATGCCGAAAGGAACATTGTTGAGACAGTCGCTTTCGGTGGTGGCTCCGTTATGGTGTGGGGATGCGTGTCTTATGACTGCAAGTTGGACCTAAAACTGTTCGTGGTAACCTTAATGGGCAAAGATACCAGCAGGAAATCCTTGAGGCAAGTGTAGTGCCGCATTTTGACAATCACCCGTTGAGGACAAGGCCCATTTTCATGGACGATAATGCACGACCGCATCGATCGCGGGCTGTAACAGCGTATCTTCACGACGAGTCAGTGGAGACATTGCCCTGGCCAGCATGTAGCCCCGATTTAAACCCGATAGAGCACATTTGGGACATCATCGGTCTAAAAGTGCGAAAAATGACACCTCCTGTGCAAAATCTTGCAGAATTGGACAATGCACTGCACCATGAATGGCAACAGTTAACACAACAACAAATACGACGGTTATGTGGTGGTATGAGAAGGCGGCTGGAAGCAGTGATCCGTGTGAACGGAAGTTATACAAAATATTGAAATTTCCGGTTTAAATTGACAAAATGGACCAAAATGGGTGTGTTTGACATCAACTCGAAGTTGTCCGATGGAATTGGAATCGCGTAGACCAATAGTTGTAAACAGTGCATTTGTGCTCAAAAATGATGTCTTTTTAAAAATAAAATTTTGTATAATTAAATTTGAATTTTTCAGTGTTTAACATGTCTATCAGCTTTAAAAAGACCCAATTCACCCCAAAACTATGAATATTTTAGAAAAAAAATGGTACACGTAAGGTTTGAATTTTTTCTAATGGAAAAAACCAGGTGTTGCAATACTTTTTTCCAGATGTATATTTAAAAACATTATTCAACTACATAATTGGAATATGGCAAAATAAAAATAACAGAACGATGTTTGAGTAGGAGGATGATGAATTTTCGAGGGAATACGTGTTGGAAGAGAAAGCCAAAGAACAAAGTGTAGAAATATGTACAACTTGTGGTGCGTAGAGAAGGGTTAGATTTGAGAAGATACAACTACCAATAACAACGTTTAAAGTGCCGCTTATACGAAAATAAAACAGGTTTTGTATAAGAAAACCAGGTCCCATTGGATTATGTTAGAGGCACATTAAAAACCCATTATAGGAATCCAGAAAGGATAAAGACCTTACTCCTATGGATATTTTAAAGTAGCTAAAAGGGTAAAAGAACTACGTCAAATTGCCAAGGAGGATTGATTAGTGAGGTACAGCAGACTTGAAAAATTATTCAGTCAAACTAATTGAAACAAAGAGCAAAAGAAAATTTTCCAAAGAAGATGCCTTTAACAAAACGAAATTTAATACTATTGAAAATGGAAAAGGATTGTTTAAATATTATAACAATAACTAAATCAAAACTAACCCGCTAGTAGGGAGCTCTTATATACACCTTCCACAAAAATTAGCACAAAAAGAAAGCTATTATTTAATGTTTATCATAAGGATCAAAAGTATTTCCAATAGGCAATTTTATCCGCGCTATATAATGAGAAGGTAGATCAAAATCATACTAAGGGAGAGGGTAAATACCAAAAGTGGTCCGATGAATATTCAGTGTCACTTAAAATGATTGAAAAATTTGATCCTAGTATAAAACGTTTTTGTTGTAAGGAGGTAGAGGAACCATTTCCCTTATGAATATCGAAAAGTAAAAGATCAAACTAGTAGATCTTTTATTTGTAACCAATAATGAAAGTCAACACTACTGTTGGATCAAGACCTTTGTCTCAAATTTAGGATCACAAGTATCTTCCATGAAAAATAACACTTTTGGTGTCGACATTGTGTAAGTCACTTTAACAGACAGGACATCTTTCCAGTCTTAGAAAAACACAGCGAGTACTGCAGTCAGCATCAGTCTGAAAAACAGAATTACCAGAGGAAGGTACATATATCAAATTTGTAAATAACAATCGCACGTTGAGAGTTCAATGCCAACCAAATCAATCAGGGTCTTATGCTTGTGAATGAAAAAGAAGACTATTTATCTTTCGATTCAGGTGTAACAAAGTAATATATGCGTAAGAAAATTAAAAATGATAAAGTTCGCTACCATCAACATTTAACTGATAATCTCTTAGTTTGGCCAGCCGGCAATAGTTAATTTCGACTTCGTGGTATATTTGGGTACCCACTCCCCTTTTAACTCTCTGCTGACAAACTCGTACGGGTCTAAGGCATCAGTGCTATGAGCCATTTTAAAGGCAATGCCTACCTCTACCTCTGGTATCATGGCCCACGTGGAGAATCTCTTAGTTTGGCCAGCCGGCAATAGTTAATTTTGACTTTGTGATATACCAGGGTACTCCTCTTACCCTTTGCTGACAAACTCGTACGGGTCTAGGGCATAAGTGCTATGGGCCATTTTAGAGGCAATGCCTACCTCTACATCTGGTATTATGGTCCACGTGGAGAATCTCTTAGTTTGGCCAGCCGGCAATAGTTAATTTCGACTTCGTGATATACTGGGGTACCCACTCCTCCTTTTAACTCTTTGCTGACAAACTCGTACGGGTCTAGGGCATGAGTGCTATGGGCCATTTTAAAGGCAATGCCTACCTCTACCTCTGGTATAATGGCCCACGTGGAGAATCTCTTAGTTTGGCCAGCCGGCAAAATAAATTTTGATTTTGCGATATACCAGGGTACTCCTCTTACCCTTTGCTGACAAACTCGTACGGGTCTAGGGCATAAGTGCTATGGGCCATTTTAGAGGCTATCCCTACCTCTACCTTTGGTATAATGGCCCACGTGGAGAATCTCTTAGTTTGGCCAGCCGGCAATAGTTAATTTCGACTTCGTGGTATATTTGGGTACCCACTCCCCTTTTAACTCTTTGCTGACAAACTCGTACGGGTCCACGGCATAAGTGCTATAGGCCATTTTGAAGGCAATAACTTCCTCTTCCTCTGGTATAATGGCCCACGTGGAGAAGTCTTTAGTTTGGCCAGCCGGCAATAGTTTATTTCGACTTCGTTGTAAACAGGCGTACCACCTCCCCTTTTAACCCTCTGCTGACAAACTCGTACGGGTCTAGGGCATAAGTGCTATAGGCCATTTCGAAGGCAATAACTTCGTCTTCCTCTGGTATAATGGCCCACGTGGAGAAGTCTTTAGTTTGGCCAGCCGGCAATAGTTTATTTCGACTTCGTTGTAAACAGGCGTACCACCTCCCCTTTAACCCTCTGCTGACAAACTCGTACGGGTCTAGGGCATAAGTGCTATAGGCTATTTTGAAGGCAATAACTACTTCTTCCTCTGGTATAATGGCCCACGTGGAGAAGACTTTAGTTTGGCCAGCCGGCAATAGTTTATTTGGACTTCGTGATATACCAGGGTACCCCTTTATCCTTTGCTGACTAACTCGTACGGGTCTAGGGCATAAGTGCCATAGGCCATTTTGAAGGCAATAACTACCTCTTCCTCTGGTATAATGGCCCACGTGGAGAAGTCTTTAGTTTGGCCAGTCGGCAATAGTTTATTTCGACTTCGTTGTAAACAGGCGTACCACCTCCCCCTTTTAACCCTCTGCTGACAAACTCGTACGGGTCTAGGGCATAAGTGCTATAGGCCATTTTGAAGGCAATAACTACCTCTTCCTCTGGTATAATGGCCCACGTGGAGAAGTCTTTAGTTTGGCCAGCCGGCAATAGTTTATTTGGACTTCGTGATATACCAGGGTACCCCTTTACCCTTTGCTGACTAACTCTTACGGGTCTAGGGCATAAGTGCCATAGGCCATTTTGAAGGCAATAACTACCTCTTCCTCTGGTATAATGGCCCACGTGGAGAAGTCTTTAGTTTGGCCAGTCGGCAATAGTTTATTTCGACTTCGTTGTAAACAGGCGTACCACCTCCCCCTTTTAACCCTCTGCTGACAAACTCGTACGGGTCTAGGGCATAAGTGCTATAGGCCATTTTGAAGGCAATAACTACCTCTTCCTCTGGTATAATGGCCCACGTGGAGAAGTCTTTAGTTTGGCCAGCCGGCAATAGTTTATTTGGACTTCGTGATATACCAGGGTACCCCTTTAGCCTTTGCTGACTAACTCGTACGGGTCTAGGGCATAATTGCCATAGGCCATTTTGAAGGCAATAACTACCTCTTCCTCTGGTATAATGGCCCACATGAAGAAGTCTTTAGTTTGGCCAGTCGGCAATAGTTTATTTCGACTTCGTTGTAAACAGGCGTACCACCTCCCCTTTTAACCCTCTGCTGACAAACTCGTACGGGTCTAGGGCATAAGTGCTATAGGCCATTTTGAAGGCAATAACTACCTCTTCCTCTGGTATAATGGCCCACGTGGAGAAGTCTTTAGTTTGGCCAGCCGGCAATAGTTTATTTGGACTTCGTGGTATATTTGGGTACCCACTCCCTTTTAACTCTTTGCTGACAAACTCGTACGGGTCTAGGGCATGAGTGCTATGGGCCATTTTAAAGGCAATGCCTACCTCTACCTCTGGTATAATGGCCCACGTGGAGAATCTCTTAGTTTGGCCAGCCGGCAAAATAAATTTTGATTTTGTGATATACCAGGGTACTCCTCTTACCCTTTGCTGACAAACTCGTACGGGTCTAGGGCATAAGTGATATGGGCCATTTTAGAGGCCATGCCTACCTCTACCTTTGGTATAATGGCCCACGTGGAGAATCTCTTAGTTTGGCCAGTCTGCAATAGTTAATTTCGACTTCGTGGTATATTTGGGTACCCACTCCCCTTTTAACTCTTTGCTGACAAACTCGTACGGGTCCACGGCATAAGTGCTATAGCCCATTTTGAAGGCAATAACTTCCTCTTCCTCTGGTATAATGGCCCACGTGGAGAAGTCTTTAGTTTGGCCAGCCGGCAATAGTTTATTTCGACTTCGTTGTAAACAGGCGTACCACATCCCCTTTTAACCCTCTGCTGACAAACTCGTACGGGTCTAGGGCATAAGTGCTATAGGCCATTTTCAAGGCAATAACTTCCTCTTCCTCTGGTATAATGGCCCACGTGGAGAAGTCTTTAGTTTAGCCAGCCGGCAATAGTTTATTTCGACTTCGTTGTAAACAGGCGTACCACCTCCCCTTTAACCCTCTGCTGACAAACTCGTACGGGTCTAGGGCATAAGTGCTATAGGCTATTTTGAAGGCAATAACTACCTCTTCCTCTGGTATAATGGCCCACGTGGAGAAGACTTTAGTTTGGCCAGCCGGCAATAGTTTATTTCGACTTCGTGATATACCAGGGTACCCCTTTATCCTTTGCTGACTAACTCGTACGGGTCTAGGGCATAAGTGCCATAGGCCATTTTGAAGGCAATAACTACCTCTTCCTCTGGTATAATGGCCCACGTGGAGAAGTCTTTAGTTTGGCCAGTCGGCAATAGTTTATTTCGACTTCGTTGTAAACAGGCGTACCACCTCCCATTTTAACCCTCTGCTGACAAACTCGTACGGGTCTAGGGCATAAGTGCTATAGGCCATTTTGAAGGCAATAACTACCTCTTCCTCTGGTATAATGGCTCACGTGGAGAAGTCTTTAGTTTGGCCAGCCGGCAATAGTTTATTTATACTTCGTGATATACCAGGGTACCCCTTTAGCCTTTGCTGACTAACTCGTACGGGTCTAGGGCATAAGTGCCATAGGCCATTTTGAAGGCAATAACTACCTCTTCCTCTGGTATAATGGCCCACGTGGAGAAGTCTTTAGTTTGGCCAGCCGGCAATAGTTTATTTCGACTTGGTTGTAAACAGGCGTACCACCTCCCCCTTTTAACCCTCTGCTGACAAACTCGTACGAGTCTAGGGCATAAGTGCTATAGGCCATTTTGAAGGCAATAACTACCTCTTCCTCTGGTATAATGGCCCACGTGGAGAAGTCTTTAGTTTGGCCAGCCGGCAATAGTTTATTTCGACTTCGTTGTAAACAGGCGTACCACCTCCCCCTTTTAACCCTCTGCTGACAAACTCGTACGGGTCTAGGGCATAAGTGCTATAGGCTATTTTGAAGGCAATAACTACCTCTTCCTCTGGTATAATGGCCCACGTGGAGAAGACTTTAGTTTGGCCAGCCGGCAATAGTTTATTTGGACTTCGTGATATACCAGGGTACCCCTTTATCCTTTGCTGACTAACTCGTACGGGTCTAGGGCATAAGTGCCATAGGCCATTTTGAAGGCAATAACTACCTCTTCCTCTGGTATAATGGCCCACGTGGAGAAGTGTTTAGTTTGGACAGTCGGCAATAGTTTATTTCGACTTCGTTGTAAACAGGCGTACCACCTCCCATTTTAACCTCTGCTGACAAACTCGTACGGGTCTAGGGCATAAGTACTATAGGCCATTTTGAAGGCAATAACTACCTCTTCCTCTGGTATAATGGCTCACGTGGAGAAGTCTTTAGTTTGGCCAGCCGGCAATAGTTTATTTGGACTTCGTGATATACCAGGGTACCCCTTTACCCTTTGCTGACTAACTCGTACGGGTCTAGGGCATAAGTGCTATAGGCTATTTTGAAGGCAATAACTACCTCTTCCTCTGGTATAATGGCCCACGTGGAGAAGACTTTAGTTTGGCCAGCCGGCAATAGTTTATTTGGACTTCGTGATATACCAGGGTACCCCTTTATCCTTTGCTGACTAAGTCGTACGGGTCTAGGGCATAAGTGCCATAGGCCATTTTGAAGGCAATAACTACCTCTTCCTCTGGTATAATGGCCCACGTGGAGAAGTCTTTAGTTTGGCCAGTCGGCAATAGTTTATTTCGACTTCGTTGTAAACAGGCGTACCACCTCCCATTTTAACCCTCTGCTGACAAACTCGTACGGGTCTAGGGCATAAGTACTATAGGCCATTTTGAAGGCAATAACTACCTCTTCCTCTGGTATAATGGCTCACGTGGAGAAGTCTTTAGTTTGGCCAGCCGGCAATAGTTTATTTATACTTCGTGATATACCAGGGTACCCCTTTAGCCTTTGCTGACTAACTCGTACGGGTCTAGGGCATAAGTGCCATAGGCCATTTTGAAGGCAATAACTACCTCTTCCTCTGGTATAATGGCCCACGTGGAGAAGTCTTTAGTTTGGCCAGTCGGCAATAGTTTATTTCGACTTCGTTGTAAACAGGCGTACCACCTCCCCTTTAACCCTCTGCTGACAAACTCGTACGGGTCTAGGGCATAAGTGCTATAGGCCATTTTGAAGGCAATAACTACCTCTTCCTCTGGTATAATGGCCCACGTGGAGAAGTCTTTAGTTTGGCCAGCCGGCAATAGTTTATTTCGACTTCGTTGTAAACAGGCGTACCACCTCCCCCTTTTAACCCTCTGCTGACAAACTCGTACGGGTCTAGGGCATAAGTGCTTTAGGCTATTTTGAAGGCAATAACTACCTCTTCCTCTGGTATAATGGCCCACGTGGAGAAGACTTTAGTTTGGCCAGCCGGCAATAGTTTATTTGGACTTCGTGATATACCAGGGTACCCCTTTATCCTTTGCTGACTAACTCGTACGGGTCTAGGGCATAAGTGCCATAGGCCATTTTGAAGGCAATAACTACCTCTTCCTCTGGTATAATGGCCCACGTGGAGAAGTGTTTAGTTTGGACAGTCGGCAATAGTTTATTTCGACTTCGTTGTAAACAGGCGTACCACCTCCCATTTTAACCCTCTGCTGACAAACTCGTACGGGTCTAGGGCATAAGTACTATAGGCCATTTTGAAGGCAATAACTACCTCTTCCTCTGGTATAATGGCTCACGTGGAGAAGTCTTTAGTTTGGCCAGCCGGCAATAGTTTATTTGGACTTCGTGATATACCAGGGTACCCCTTTACCCTTTGCTGACTAACTCGTACGGGTCTAGGGCATAAGTGCCATAGGCCATTTTGAAGGCAATAACTACCTCTTCCTCTGGTATAATGGCCCACGTGGAGAAGTCTTTAGTTTGGCCAGTCGGCAATAGGTTATTTCGACTTCGTTGTAAACAGGCGTACCACCTTCCCTTTTAACCCTCTGCTGACAAACTCGTACGGGTCTAGGGCAGAAGTGCTATAGGCCATTTTGAAGGTAATAACTACCTCTTCCTCTGGTATAATGGCCCACGTGGAGAAGTCTTTAGTTTGGCCAGCCGGCAATAGTTTTTTCGACTTCGTTGTAAACAGGCGTACCACCTCCCCTTTAACCCTCTGCTGACAAACTCGTACGGGTCTAGGGCATAAGTGCTATAGGCCATTTTAAAGGCAATAACTACCTCTTCCTCCGGTATAATGGCCCACGTGGAGAAGTCTTTAGTTTGGCCAGCCGGCAATAGTTTATTTCGACTTCGTTGTAAACAGGCGTACCACCTCCCCTTTAATCCTCTGCTGACAAACTCGTACGGGTCTAGGGCATAAGTGCTATAGGCCATTTTAAAGGCAATAACTACCCGTACGGGTCTAGGGCATTAGTAATATATATAGGCTATAATGCCTACCTCTGAATGGAATGGTCTGATAATGTCGGGATTAATGACTCTGATTGATCTCAGTAATTTTGAAAAAAATATACTAGTATGTTGTTTAAGTTGTAACAGATAGTTTTTATTTGTTCTGTTCTTTTTTCAATTAAATATAAAATTAATCTACTTGTCTTTCTGATCTGATAAAATGGAAGATATACGATCGTATGTTAGGTATGTTTTACTTTTGAGGTGGGACTATATTTGTAGACAACGAACAGATTATGGAAAGCCCATATGACAATTAATTCCCTTTAATTCCTTTCTTTCAGTGTACGTGTAAATTATATTTGTTAATTTACTAATGTCAAACTTTAAAGTCAAAGATGATAACTATTTATACGAACCGTATTTATATGGATTGTTTGAGTATATGTCCCAGTTTGAAGATGCATATGTCATCGCTTTTGTTCTTCATTGATAGGAATCGTTAAATTTCTATATTTTTATTTTTATTTGTTATTGTTTCAGTTTACATTATTTCACTAATCACAGAAATTTGAATACACCAGTTCCTGGTTTTATATTTATGGAAGCATTAACATTTTTTAAATTACATTTAAAATGTTGTTTAAAGACGCAGACCTTGCAGAAGACCCAAAGTTCCTTTTTTCATTTGATTAAGTAAACGCGGACATCGAAGAAGCCACCCACGTACTTGCCTGTTAGAAACAATACCAAAAATAAACAGAAACGTTATTTAATCATAATGATCGTTCATAGTTTCTTACAACACTTCTTCGAACGCAAGTCATCTCATGAATATTATTGACGGCTCATGAATATTATTGAAGGCAGGCCTCATGAATATTAACGCCGGCTGTTATCGACGGCTAGAATCACACTAGTACAAAGTCTTAATCCTATTCAATTCTTAGTTTCTGCAAACTGAATGTCTAAAGCAAATTGCACAGACCAATCGCAATATAAATTTATGCACTCAGTTTGCTAAAATAATCTTGATGTATTTATTTCATCTGTCATATCTTCATATTTTGTTTCCTTGGTGGCGTCAATTATTCTTATAATCATTACTGAAGCTGTCGTCTTTACTCAAGGTAGATTCTGTATATAGAGAAATGGAAAGTCTAATTTCCATGTGAAGTGTAACTCTGTGGCATTCAACTTATACGACGGTTTTGTATTTTGTTTTTGAGAGTAACACACCAGCTCCATTGGGACCTCTTATATACTGACAATTATTTTGGTCTTTTAAAACATCTCAAATTTTAAGGATTTCCTGAAGTTACTTTAATCAATCAAAATATTCTAAAGGAAAAAATTAGTTCTGAAGAAGTTTTATGAATACCTGAATATGCTCTCAAAAAAACCAATTAGTATAAAAAAGATATGTACCCTATGTAGATATATAAAATTGTATAGATACCAGGATTAAAATGTTGTACGCCTGACGTGCATTTCGTCTACAGAAGACTCACCAGTGACGCTCGAATAAAAAATATTGAAAAGGCCAAATAAAGTACGAAGTTGAAGAGCATTGAAGACCCAAAATTTCAAAACAAAGGTTTTGCCAAATACATCTACGGTAATCTATTTATTCCTTGGGAAGAAAATCTTTAGTATTTCGAAAATTTCAAATTTTATAATAGGACACTCACTCAAAAAAAAAAAAAAGAAAAGAGAAACAGCTAGAGGTCAGAATATCGTAACTTATGATGACCATGATTCAACGTCACATGTCCAGCTCTTACTGCCGTGTCCTGAATTTAGATAAGAAAGGCAAAAATTTACAGTCCGCGAGTGAAATTAATATTTATGTATGCACGTGGTTTTCTTGCGCAGCGCAAGCAATAGTAATTGGAAAGCATACGCACTGATACCGTCTGGATTATAATACGCATTTGCGTCATCACGTATATTTATTCTAGGCTCAAATCTAATGCTAGTTGAATTCGGATGTTAAACTACCTACCTCAAGTGGTTTGACTCCGGATTCATGGGCATTTACTCCGAAATTTATGTAAACGCAAAAAGATGTCATATAATGAAAATAAACCAAGACGGGTGTATGATAGCTGGTCAACACAATGAATACACAATTTTCAAAATCGCACCATATTGAAAAGATTAAGATGCTATAAGATCAAACTATTAAAAAAAACAAAAAGAATTGAAATTTAATCAACATACGTTCCTGTTAATGAATCATTTCCGAAATTTTTAAAATATAATATCAATAAAAATAAACATCAAGTATTTACTGATGGACATTTTATATATTAAATCGATCCTTCCTCAACTCTATATATTTCCATTATATGAACATATTGCTAAACAAAATATAAGCAGATACTTATAAAACCATACTAAAACGAAATTAAATAAGTAACGTAGTGATTAAATGATTATTGTAAAATATTTTGATACGTTTTTGTGAGATGCAAGGATTTAAAATCGTTGTGAAGTATTTTATTCATTCACTAAAATTTATATTAACTAACTTGTGTGTACGCATCCCTGATAATTGGTGCTCATAAGTTGCATAAAATTTTCATAATGTATTCACTGTTCAGACATGTCGGACATAATATAACATTATACATTATATTCTATTAATGACGAATTAAGTCTTAGTTTATACATAATAATGTTAATGAATATTTTTTGGTCTGTTAGTGTATCTCAATGAAATAATGTATTTTGACAGAAATATTGTTTTGTTTAATTATAATTATGCTTTCCGACCTAAGATAAATATTTATAACAGAAATAACGTTTTGTTAATTTTCTTCAAGCTTGCTTTTACATAATGTTACGTGGTAACCGTTTAGAAATAATCAGTTTATTCTGAGACATAATATATTAGTTTATTACATTGGTAGCAATGAATTACATTGATTTCCCAGTCAAATAAAAACCGATAATTTCACATGTGAAATAAACGTGGTTATTTCACTCTCTGACGTCATACAACAATAGGCGTTGTCAAGACGTCGATAACGTCGGATCAAAACAAATGGTGAATGCGTAGAAAAAAGATCTAGTTCCTTACATTTTCTACATTAATTTCATTAAAAAGCCCTTTGCCAATGTAATAAAGAATAACTAATCAAAGATTCAAATATCGAAAAATATTCAACTCGTGACCGAACAACACTGATAATTAACTCATGCGCTACGCGCATTTGTGAATTAATGTGTTGTTCGGTCACTCTTTGAATATTTTTCTCTATTTGAATTCTTCGATTAGTTATTCTATAAATACTATTCCCAGGTTTATTGTCACAATGCTCAATACGCAATAGCACGTTGTATTAAATACTACACACACAACGCGCACAGGGGCCGTCTCAAAGCATGAATCATATAATTGCGTTATCATTATACTTGATATTTAATAAACATTCTGATTATTTCGCATTATTACAAACGCATATATGTTCTGCCAAAAGGCAAATACGTGTCAATATCTTAATGATTTTTTTACCGCAATCTAGTTTTTATTTTTTTTTTATATTACGATCTACAGATGAAGTTGTCTTCGATTGTTGAACTATACAATGTCACGTGGTAGCCTATTCATAGAGGGACCGTATCAAAGAGAATCTTGTTTCGGAGGATATCGAATGGCCCATTGAAGTTTTCCAAAACTCACCAATATATATAAGCATGAACCCCTCAGAGGGTTCACGCAATAAGAAGATGTGGTTTAATTGCCAATGAGACAACTCTCCACAAGAGACCAAATGACACAGAAATTAACAACTATAGGTCACCGTACGTCATTCAACAATGAGTAAAAACCATACCGCATAGTCAGCTATAAAAGGCCCCGAAATAAAAATTGTAAAACAATTCAAACGAGAAAACATAACGGCCTGTTATACCTGTTTTATGACAAGAATATAAGGAGATATGGGATACAGCTAATGAGACAGCAATCAAACGACGCAAAAACACAAAAAAAAAAAAATGCATCACGTGGTCAACCTATGATCTTCAACAATAGAAAAGTATCTATACAATATGTCAAACTCTAAATCCCTCCAAATCTAGACAGGTTGTAGATAAATTTATCAAAACCCTGTCAACACCAATTGTCATACTGATAAGAACACTAAAAACAACCACCGTCGATGTTCATGACTTTGGGAAGGCTAATGAATATGCGGCGGGATAATTATCTTTTTCTGATCTCAACATTCTTTCGTGTAATCTAGACCTCGATGTCAGACAACCATTTACAGTTTAATGGAGCAGACACTCTGTAAACAACAGAACAGTTATCGTCTGTGAAAAATACTACCTGTAATAAAAAATCTATCATTTACTAGAAACACTATTCATCCTTCAAACACAAACGATTTATGTGGTGATGCCACAAACAAGGAAAAGAGGACGGGGTTGTGGTATCGACAATTGGAACATATCAGTGGACATCTGTAATCAAGATATTCCACAAATGGAGGTATTTGGAATATGCTATGACTGAATGCTGATACAAGTATTAACAACATGGTCATTTTCGATTAAACAACAAGTATACTTATGACTGAACATACAAAATAGATAATGCAGATGTTCATCCGAATTAGAATTTGATATAGACGGTAATAAAAATCCTACAATAAATTTATTTTATACAATTATTTTGTATTCATATCTTATGTTAAAATCTAAAATGAATACATTCTAGATGGCGCTGAAATCACGGCATTTGACATTTGTGTTTATACTGAATAATGACCTAACATTATTACTGTCAAATTTCATTTGCTCAATACGATTTTTAGTGATCAATGGTTTGGATCAATTAAAAAAATATGGTACCGGTGAATAGTCGAATACCACTAGTGCCCCTTTCCCACTAGGGTATTCATTCACTTGGTTAAGATTCATTAGACACAATCTCGACTCGGGGTCAACTGCTTATTATCTAATTTTGTAAATTTTGATATGAACTTATATAATACGTTAATGACACGAAACCAAATTTCGGCACACTTTATCATCTTAATTTTACTGCTTATATAATAACCCGAGAAAAGATACTGGAATGCGTCGCCTTTTGTCGCCAAAAACAATTTGTCCTTTGTTTGAAGTTCACAGTCTAAAATAGCATGCCTTGTTCAACATCAAATTGTTGGTTAACGTGTTTTAGTATAAATCAGACCGGTGTCTTTTTTTTTCTTTTGGCTTGTTTCACATTTTGTCACCCGGGGCCTTTTATAGCTTACAACACGACGACGAGGCGTTTTTTTTTTGACTACCCATGAGGGTCTTGTACGGTCGGTATGAGTTTTGCAAATAGTTGAAGGACGTACGGTGCATGACCTGTATATCTTTTTTTGGAGATCCAATTATCAATTAGATTTTTGATGATTACTGACTGAAGTCAACATCATTGTCCTTTATTCATTTGTGAATAGTTGTCTCATTGGCAATCATACAATATTTCTTTATTTTTCACCGGAAATTACCTAAACATTTCATATAACTTGAAAAATTGGTTAAAAATGAAAAATATGACATCTGCAGATTTAGTTAAATAAATTTAGGCTTTCTCGGTTTTAATGAAAATCAGCTGTCTTTTACGGCACCCATTATTTCGGTACTACACCTCTGTTAAAAGTGCTAATATCTGTTTCTCTAATGATTTAGTTGAAAACTCCGAGTATAACATTCAAAATAGATGTTTCTGAAAAACGTAGGCGACGATTTCATCACTGCATGGTTTATCCACTTCATAACGGATTTAAATGCACAAAGAATAGTTATGTAAGTCAATGATATAGCAACCACACAACACAAAAACAAGAGAAGGACATCTTATTGCCAAACATAAAAACTTTCACTATAAAATACATTAAACCACAACGTTATATTTAGTAATTGAAACCTACTTGAATTTAAAAATAATAATTTGATAGACGTGCAGTGATGTGCAATGCCGTGGAGAATGAATTTAACGGTTCCTGCTTAAGTGTCAAGGTTAATATTTAACCAAGCGTTGAAATACTTTTTATAATATTTTTTTATAATAATCCTTGTCATTATTATTAGCTCACCTGGCCCAATGGGCCAAGTGAGCTTTTCTCATCACTTGGCGTCCGTCGTCCGTCGTCGTCGTCCGTCGTCCGTTAACTTTTACAAAAATCTTCTTCTCTGAAACTACTGGGCCAAATTAAACCAAACTTGGCCAAAATAATCATTGGGGTATTTAGTTAAAAAAATATGTCCGACGACCCCGCCTGCCAACCATTATGGCCGTCATGGCTAAAAATAGAACATAGGGGTAAAATACAATTTTGGCTTGTATCTCTGAAACTTAAGCATTAAGAGTAAATCTGACATGGGGTAAAAATGTTCATCAGGTTTAGATCTATCTGCCCTGAAATTTTCAGACGAATCAGACAACCCGTTGTTGGGTTGCTGCCACTAAATTAGTAATTTTAAGGAAATTTTGCAGTTTTTGGTTATTATCTTGAATATTATTATAGATAGAGATAAACTGTAAGCAGCAATAATGTTCAGCAAAGTAAGATCTACAAATAAGTCAACATGACCAAAATTGTCAATTGACCCCTTAAGGAGTAATTGCCCTTTAAAGTCAATTTTTAACAATTTTTCGTAAATTTTTGTAATCTTTTACAAACATCTTCTCCTCTGAAACTACTGAGACAAATTTAACCAAACTTGGCCACAATCATCATTAGGGTATCTAGTTTAAAAAATGTGTCCAATGTCCCCGCCTGCCAACCAACATGGCCGACATGGCTAAAAATAGAACATAGGGGTAAAATGCAGTTTTTGGCTTATATCTCTGAAACTAAAGCAAAAGTATAATGGTTGCATTATTTCATGCATCAATTGTAAACAAAAATATCAGGTGAGCGACACAGGCTCCTTGGAGCCTCTGGTTTATTGATCTGATGAACATTGTGTTAATCATTAGATTGATGAAGAAATCAGCTGATTTCAAGCTTGTAGTTTTGAATACTAGTATTTTAGTTACCGACTATCGCTAACGAGTTTTTACACAGCGGGAAGATAAAGCAATTGTGCTTTGTATACAAAAGATGCGTGCTTTTATTATGCCATGAACAATAGGAGACAGTCAATGAGACAGCGACCCAATGACACAAAATCACAAAAAAAAAATACATCTTACCCAACCTACGGTTTGCATAATCGCTCCCTGTCTAGAGAAGTTATGAATATGCTCTTAAACACATGCCCTCAACATTAAATTTCCAAATGAAGAAGAGTGTATATATTAAGATATAACTAAAAACAACCACTGACTTGGGAAAGACATATGAAAATGTGGCGGGGTAATTACTAGTTTGTAGTTTTTTAAGCTAAATCTTTTCCCGTTAATCTCGACCTCGATATGTCATACTTATTTGTATTAACATGAATCAGGCTGTTCGTTTTCTCTTTTGAATCAGAAATTCATATAGATCTAACGTCCCTATATATTTATACATATCTGCTTTTGTTTGAACTTTCCTGATGAAAGATGTATCGGACGCACCAAATTTACAAATTTAATTTTGTAAATGCATGAAATATTTGTCACTGGACATTGAATACGCAGGTATCAATCTATCTTAATGTTCTTTGACACTTAAAGAATTAATAGTTGATGGCAGACGTATGAAGGTCCATGCTAAATTCATTCGCAACTGTTTACGACTCGGGGCTTGACATATTTGTATTGTTGAAGACCGTAAGGTTAACTGTAGAAGTCTCTTGTTTCTGTGTCGTTGGGTTTCTGTCTCTGTCGAATACCTAACATCTCCTTTAATGCACGCATAGCAATTGCGTCATTTTTTTTAAGTACAGTATTTCAATTGCGCCACAAGGTTAAATTTTATTTGCGCCAAAAATAAATACTGCTTCGTCGCTATTTTACAGGTAACATATAATGGGAAAGTTTAAATATACATTGAAGCCTGAATACGAGGCTCGTAAAAGAAATACCCCCCTCCCCCTTTCCCCTTGGTAATTAGATGAGTTCTATTTTTTAGGACCACACATATAGTTTATCTAATGTATTGAAAAACTTGCAAAGCCAGAATCACAACCGATGTGGACAGATTAACCAGTATGAAGACATTGAATGAACACAACCACGGAGTAGAAAAGCAGAAAGTCGATTCTCAGCAATCTCAGAAATTAAGAAACAGAGTTGGCAAAACATCTGGTGACAATTCTGAAAGACCATCATCAAAGATTATTCTGCTTTACCGAAAAAAGAGCGGATGTAAATAATTCATGAGGAATATATATATATATTACCAAGTCTAAATTGAAAACAACGTTCAAACCTATGATTGCGTTGGATAAAAACCGCAATTTTTATACGTGTGCATGCAAAACAAATTTCTTGTATTATATTATATATGCTATATTATATATACTATTTACCTGTATTGTTGGCGCAAAAGAAATATGGTTTGTGGCGAAAATGATGGATTTTTTGGCGCAAATGAAATGCCAATTGACGCAAAAGCAAAACACTGGTAAGTTATGTGCCAGTGATTAAACGCAGGACCTAAATAAACATAATGTATGTCATGTCAAGTGACATAAAATTTTGTTTTTATTTTGAACTTCCCCATAAAAAAGATTTAAGTGTTCCATGAAAACTTAAAAGATGCTTAGGTCTTTCAAAATAATTAAAGATTCTTTTAAATTTTTTTATGATGATCCTAAAGTGAAACATATGACACATTTAATGTTGAACTTAACACATTTAAACTATGCTCTCTGATAAAATCAATGTATTTTTAGACGACTTTTCAGCTTTGGATTCCGGTTTGTCGTTTTAAACATTGTGTCGTGTTTTAATGAGATAGCGGAGGTCACTAATGTTCAGGACTGGTGTAGGAGAGTGTGAAGTTATGTATTAGATTGTTGTTTTAAAAGTTTATAGGAAAGAAGTTATAAGTGCGGCTCATTAATAATTCTCTTTATAAAACCCATATCAGGATTTAAAGGCTTTTGTATTGGTCAAAAATTAAACAGGATG
Organism: Mytilus coruscus; assembly: GCA_017311375.1. Lineage (NCBI taxonomy): Eukaryota > Metazoa > Mollusca > Bivalvia > Mytilida > Mytilidae > Mytilus > Mytilus coruscus. Next base: position 45,701,233 of record CM029600.1, read on the forward strand.
TTGCCGATTATTGAAGGAGTTTTCATACATGTCCAGTTGTTATTGAACCAAATCAGAAGAGCCCTATGCACCACACCAGTCTTATCCAACTTTTGAAGTGCCACTTAGCAGAAACATTTGTTTTGAAACTCATAAATAGAAATAAGAAGATGTGGTATGAGTGCCAATGAGACAACTCTCCATCCAAGTCACAATGTGTAAAAGTAAACAATTATAGGTCAAAGTACGGCCTTCAACACGGAGCCTTGGCTCACACCGAACAGCAAGCTATAAAGGGCCCCAAAATGACTAGTGTAAAACAATTCAAACAGGAAAACCAACGGTGTAATCTATATAACAAACGAGAAACGAGAAACACTTATGCACCACATCAACAAACGACAACCAATGAACAACAGTCTCCTGACTTAGGACAGGTGCATTCAAATGCAGCGGGTTTAAACGTTTTAACAGGCGCAAACCTTCACCCTAACCTGAAACAGTAGTGTAACATTACAACATAAAAAGACATAAAGACTGCGATAAGGAAGTGCATAATCATGCTTTATTTGAAATGAGAGGCATTTCAGGACTGTTTGGGTTTTAGTCCTTTTGAACTAGACTTTTTGGTCATTCTATTAGAGGCCGTTTAACCTGTTAAAAAGTGGCTTGCGAAGATAGATATTAAACTTGTGGATTATGTTTCTTGATTCAAGCAAACGTTAACTAGAACTTCTGAAATAATAACGATGAATAAACGGAAGATGTAAAAATATTAACTTTAATTGACACGTCTATCTCGTTTTATGTCACATGCCTTAAAGAACAAAAAAATGTTATTATATCCAAATTATGCCCTATAAAATAAGCCAGTAGTTACGGCTTATACTGTGTGACACAAAAAATATTTTGAACTTCCGAATACAAAAGAAGATCTATAAAGACATAAAATATTCAAGGTCTTTATAAATTTTAATTCAAGAAATAACTGAGTTTCTTTCACATAGATGATTTGACCGAAATTCTTATTTTTATAAATATATAATAATATTAACATGTACCCAATAGTACAGGAATATAAATTTGCCTTCAACTTTATATATACACTTTTCCAATAACAAGATTATCAAAATTTTAATAGATTCTTTCATTAAGGGCTTAAGTGAGACATATGACACACAAAATGTTGAACTCAGTCCTCAAACTCATATAATTTCAGTTTATTTTAGACGACTTTTCAGCTTTTGGCTTTATTGTAATGCTCATTGAATCGTATATAAGATCGATTTATTTGAAAAAAAAATGAACAGATAATTAAATGAATTGCAAAGTAGATCCTACATTGTTACCTATATCCATGCCACGGAGGTGTCACAAAATGTCAAATTTACAAAATTAATATCCATGATTAAATGTTGAGTGTTTTTCGTTATGCTCTATCTATAGTTAAGCTATCAATGAGGATCTAGTTTTGGGAGGAGATGGGAATCTTTATATCTATATTCTTTGTTCTGTTTGCCGATAGTTCTCTATTCTTTAATAACATTCTTTCTTATTTTTCATTTTCTATTCCATAAGCCCCACACAGACATTCGACAATGTTGGTTAATTGTCCATGATAGATAATAAATGTTTAATTACAGAAAAAATAATTTTGATATTTGCTTATTTCATTAAATATTTCGTCCAATCGTTTTCAGCTATTTACGATCAAAGAAGGCAGGAACCCCCCCTCCTCTTCCAAAAAAAAAATCAGATGTAAACTGAAGGAAATCTGTTAAACTTGTCCACAACGGTCATGTGAATTAAAAAGAATAAGGAAAACGCTTAGTCTTAAAAACAAGATTTAATTATTAGTTGTAATTGACTTTAAACTAGCTTTCTTTAATTGTGAGTACTTGTAGATCGGTGATTTTTGTCTTTTATCACTCTGTTAGTTGTTTGGTGTGCTTCGTGCCAATCCCACGAGTAAAGCCATTTCCAACTGTTTTTACAGTTTGTTCTTATGTTGTGCTGTTACACCACTGTCCCATGTTACGGGAGGGTTAAGCGCTCGGAAACATGTTTAGCCTTGCCATATTCTGTATGTGCCTGTCCCAAGTCAGCCTGTAATTTAGTGGTTGTCGTTGTATGGTGTCTGTCACATAAATCAGGCCGTTGGTTTTCTCGTTTGAATTGTTTTACATTTTGTTATGTCGGGACCTTTTATAACTAATAATACGGTATTGGTTTTTCTCATTGTTGAAAGCCGTATGCTGACCTATAGTTGCTTTCAACCTCGTCATTTGGTCTCGGTGAGTAGTTGTCTCATTAGCAATCACGCCATAAAAATTGTCTTCTTATTTTTATATCGTAGATTCTTCCTCAGAGAAAAGAAAATAATTATTTATCCGTTATTCAAAACCGCTTTGGGGCTTCTACGGACCACCGGGATTCCATTCACGTGTATCACATTGAGATCTTCAGTGTTTACATCTTTAACGAAAGTAGTTTCGGCAACAATGTCTATCGAAGTGTAAACCAAGTTTAAAAATCTAACTGACCAATCACATTCAAGTATTTGCAGATAAGCAAATCATATAAGAATTATAAATTTGTCAACTAAATCTTCTTTGAAATAATACGTTAAATTGTTAAAGATATTATCACATAAAAACCACAACTCACAATAAAATGGAAATATGAATATTGTTTATGGAATAGTAAAAAACACTTTTGATATTAAAATGATAAACAATTTTCCCCCAACATCAATCATTTTTCCTGTACAGATGGTCCGGGGACACAGTTATCGTCCTTTGATTTTCGTTGTGTACAAAGATAGTCCCTAGTGTGGACAATGTATAACTTGCAAATTTTTTAATACACCTTTCAAATTTATTTCTTTACATTTTATGCATAAAATAGTAAGTAAGGGGATGAAATTACATGTAAAAATAATTTGGGGCATGAATTTGTATGTAAAGTAGTGATTTGGTCCTTTTGAAAAAGGTAAAAAATAAGTATGTCTGAAGCAGTCAAACTGAATTATAGACCCCCTCAACATAAAATTGTCCATATTTTGAGTTAGAGCTGATAGACTTTGCTAGTAGTCTTTTATTCAAAAGCTATACAGCTTATATAATTTTGATATAATTTGTCCCAAAAGTAGTACACTACACTGTAAAAATCTTATTTGGATAGAGCAGATGCGATTTTTTTTAATTTGCATTTATTGTCTAAAAGAAATGCACTACGGAATAACTGTCCTATCGGGCTTACGAGATGAATTCGGTAAATGTAGATTCTGTACTTTGGCAACTTCCCTAAATGGTTTGATGGTATCAATTTTTTCAAACTGAATGACAGTAAAGAATTTAAATCTTTATTTGATAGAAATTGTATAAAAATGTCCCATTTTGGCATTACATGGCCAAAATAAGCATTTTAAAGCCATTTCCATTTTCATGCCTAAGGGGCATTCTGACTCTCTATCTGACAGGTTTTCATGTTTTGATATTTTTGTTTCTAGGCTTAATTCAAGTTTCTTTAATCAGTTGTGAACTCCATGATAAAGTTTTCAAATAATCTGTATAAAAAGCACTTTATAATGATTTTTGTACCTGTTTCATTTCATATACTACCTTTCTTTTCTTCTGTAGGATAGTAAGTGGTTCAAATATATGCCTGTTGGCACTAAAATTGCATGCAAGTTTTCCACTGAAAAGTGAAAAAAACTTTGCTTGTAGTCATAGTTTTGACTGTCCCAATTTTTGAATAGTATTCACTTGTTTTATGTTCCTTGTTTGACATTCTTACTCGTACCGGATATTTTTTTTTTATCAATTAACAAGAACCTAAGGCTGTTACTCCCTCGGCCAATACTGACTCTAGGTAGCTTAATGTATTCTTTTTAAGGCGCAATATTTTTTTTACATTCGAACTACCCGAACATTTGGCTTTGCTCGTTATTTTAAAGGTTAAACAAATAAATGGAGAATTTGTCCATGGGACACAGATGATGCCCCCGCTTGCATATAACGTTAAAAAGGGATATAACTCAAGAACGGTAAAAGTGACGCCACCCAAATTCGAACTTGATCTGAGTTTTGTGGTAATAAACATTGTGTATAAGCTTCATAACATTTGGTTGAGGCAAACTTAAGTTAGAGAACGGAAACCAATTTCGGGGCGTTCGTACGTACGGACGTACAGACGGACAAGGGTAACACTTAATGTCCCCTCCGCTTCGGCGGGGGCATAAATACTTATAAAAGATATCAAACTTATTATTTGATACGCCATACGCGCATTTCGTCTTCATAAGAGTCATCAGATGGGAGGCCAACTGCAATACGAAGTAAAAGTGAATTATAAACGAAAATTTCTGAAAAAAATCTCCTAAATACGACTAACATTATCTCTGCCTGTGTGAAGGAAAACCTAATGTTTTAAAATTTGAACATTTTATAAACTGTAAATTTACAGAATTCAACATATTATAAGATGAATTCAACATATTTTTTTTTATTATAAACTGTAAATTTACAGAATTCAACGTATCAATGATATTTCTTGTCAAAAGTAAAGTGTTCGACTGTTGATACACCCCGGGACGAAACGTCCGCTGGCAGAAGCTTTGTGGCCTTCTAGGTTCATCGTATCTTTTTAACGAACAAACGCTTATCCATTTTATCTCAAGCATAAATTAAACTTAACGTTTTGAAAAGATTTCATATGCTAGTTTTGGTTAGTTTCTGAGGAATGATTTTGAGCATGAATGTTGAACAATCATATAGGTGTTCACGGATATAATAAAAATCCAGAAACAGTTACCTTTACTATTGCCAATGTTTATGTTCCTTAGTGTCAGAATTTTCACGCAATGCAAAATAATCGGAACAATACTTACAAATTAAAACTGGATCAAACAATAATGATAAGAGATATAAACTGTCTCATGGTTTCATGTCTTTGCTAAGGGAAGAAACCAGCCTGTACTACCGTAACATAGAATAATGTCCCCAATGAAATGTTGTCCGTCGGACAAAATTTCATATAAAATATTGTCCGCGGACACTATTTCATAATTCATCCAGGCTGAGAAGTAGGTAGAAAGTTAGCAAACTACTAAGTTCAAGTTGAAAGCTTGTGGTTAGAAGCAAGCAGTTAGAAGTCTTTGCGAAACATGTAGTTATAAGCTACCGCGTTGTTCCGAAATTGTAATTTCCTTAGGAAATGGTCTAACAGTTAGTTTGCGATTATCCGGTGACTTCAGTGTTTCAGAGACCTTGTGTCTCGGAAACTAGGTTTAAGAACCTACAAATTTGGTATTTGTTTGGCTTGTGGTTTGCAATATTGAGTCTTAGATTCTAAAAGATTACAGTTTGACCTCGAGACAGTTGAAGGATTACGAATAAGTTGAAGTTATAGTTTCGACTTTTGAGTACAAAGAAAATTGATGTTTATAATTTTGTCATTTCATTATAGGTTAGATTCAAAGATCTAAAGTTTATTCTCGTAGTTTGTAGTAAAACTTCAAGTTGTAGTTAGGTTGTGGGAAATTAAAGATTGATATTGAAGCATCTAAGATTCCGTGAAAATGGATACGAACAGTTAGTTTATAAATACGCCAAGCACGTTACACTAGTAGGAAAAGTCATGATACTGTGTCCATTATGTTCCAAACACTTTTTATGCGTAAATTGGATGGAATTGGTTAAGCTCATTGGTATGTTTTACGAAATTGTCAGTTTGCGAACAAGGTTCCAAACAGTATGACCTAGATAAAAAGTTCTATTTGTTAAGAAAAAGACAATTACACTGTAATTTTGAAGCATTTGGATGTATACAAGGTTGTTTAAACTTAATAAATATGCAGGAGCAGCACAAAAACTCTTAACTAAAAACAACTATAGGATGAATGCAACTTTTGGTGATCCTTGTAAATACTTGAAATAAAAAAATAACTTTTCACGGTTTCAAAATTATTATTCAGAAGAGTGTCTTGTTAACTTTTCTGATTTATTATAAATAAACTATTTCAAAAGAATTTCAGTAAAGTCGTGAATTTTATTTTTTTGTAAAAATGTATCCACAGTGACATTTTATTATCATTTATTTTGTTTTCCAACTTATCAAGTACATTAGTTAAAATAATAAAAAAGAAAAGAAAAGAAAAAAAATAAGTCTAGTACAATATACTAGTAGATATTGGAATTCCAACTTGTACTAGGAGGTTCCGTATCCTTCGGAATTCCAATTTGTACTGTAACAATTAAATACGTTTGAAACAATGTAGTTTCTCTATTATGTTTGCAATTTATGGAAATTAGCAATGATCACTTATCTTATTTACATCTCTAATCAATTCTTTCAAAACAAGAAACTGCAAAACTAAAGCAAAACAAACATTAAAGACGTCGTCAACCAAAGTTGAGTCATTTCTAAAAGAGAATGTGGAATTTGTGGTCTATGCAATAACACAGTTAAATCCATTTGGGCGCAATCCACCCTCTACAACAAATCCAACAGCTCTCCCTTAGCAATTATTTTCGAGGACTATTGTAACCACATGTATGTACAGATCCTTTGATAAAGAAACAAATGTAGAAAAGGTTGGACAGGGACCGCGGGAATCAATATGTATAACACAAAACATTTAAAGTACAATTTAGGAGTTGAAAATCACTTGCAACTCCTATATTGTACTGTGAATACAATGATTATGTATAATTATCTCCTTGATCATACTTATCTTTATTATTCTGGTACTGTAAAACAACGTTAAAGTATAATTGTCTCTTTGATCATACTTATCTTTATTATTCTGGTACTGTGAATACAATGTTTATGTATAATTATCTCTTTGATCATACTTATCTTTATTACTCTGTTACTGTAAATACAACGTTTAAGTATAATTGTCTCTTTGATCATACTTATCTTTATTATTCTGGTACTGTGAATACAATGTTTATGTATAATTATATCCTTGATCATACTTATCTTTATTACTCTGGTACTGTCAATACAAATGAATGTTTATGTATAATTATCTCTTTGATCATACTTATATTTATTATTCTGGTACTGTGAATACAATGTTTATGTATAATTATCTCTTTGATCATACTTATCATTATTATTCTGGTACTGTGAACACAATGTTTATGTATAATTATCTCTTTGATCATACTTATATTTATTATTCTGGTACTGTGAATACAATGTTTATGTATAATTATCTCCTTGATCATACTTATCTTTATTATTCTGGTACTGTGAACACAATGTTTATGTATAATTATCTCTTTGATCATACTTATATTTATTATTCTGGTACTGTGAATACAATGTTTATGTATAATTATCTCTTAGATCATACTTATCATTATTATTCTGGTACTGTGAACACAATGTTTATGTATAATTATCTCCTTGATCATACTTATCTTTATTATTCTGGTACTGTGAACACAATGTTTATGTATAATTATCTCTTTGATCATACTTATCATTATTATTCTGGTACTGTGTGTTATGATATTGTAACTATCATATTATTTTAGTTGGCCTAACTTGTTTTGTGTGGCCTATTGTATATATTGTGTTACAACTATGCAGTTTAGAATTCACTGGAACAATCACTGATACTCATGGAATGATTAGAACTTTCTATTTCACTTACATAACGTTTCCAGAATGATCATAACAAAGATGCGTAATTTATATTTCTAGCGTTGTCTAGAAATTTCCGTTTGAGTATTTAAATGCAGACCCAAAAGTTAGTTGAAGATAGAGATTTAGAAATAGACATAGATAGACTTAGACATCGATAGACATCAACATTCTCAACAGTTGGATTGACACTTTTATTTACAAACTACATCATACTAGATTGTGACCAATTGGATATAATATTCTGTGGATTCCCGTGAAGATTTCCGGATAAAGAAAAGATAAAGATTGGACTCATATTTTGACAGTTAAGTTGACATTTCTTTTGTGTAATACTTTTTGTAAACTAGGGTATAATAAATCTTGTTAAATTTTATTATTGATTTGTGTCTTTTGTTGGCTACAATTAAAGGCGATTTTCTGGCATAACAGAAATTGGGGCTCAAGTCCGGGATAACGTTAATATCTTATTTAAAAAAAATTGTTTCAGTATTTTTATTTAAGCTAGCCAACAAAATTCTACAAAATGGCATTTGATGCCGGTAAATTTTGAAAACGCCAGACCTGGAGGGTTTGATAATTTAAAGAAAGAGGAATTAGTGTTGCTTGCTAAACATCTGAAATTAGACTTTAGAGTATCTATGAGAAAACAAATTATAAAAATTTGGTAATAGACAAATTAGTTGACGCAGAAATTTTAGGTGAAGAGGCTCTTGATCTTAAGGTCGAAAATGTTGACGCTATCAAATTAAAACAGCTTGAATTAGAACATGAACTCAAAATAAAACAATTGGAAAAGAAGAAAGACAAGCAGAACTTCAAATGAAGGAACGGTTAGAGATGGAGAAGATGAAAGAAAAGAAAAAGAAGATGACTTTAAATTAAAACAGGCAGAACTTGAAATGAGAGAAAGGTTAGAGATTGAAAAATGAAAATTGAAATGGCAAAAGAAGAAAGCAACACTAAATTCCAGTCAAAATCAGAACATCGTAATTTTGATGCAGCAAAAACATACGTTTGGTTCCCAAATTTTGTGAAAAACAGTTGACAAATTTTTTCCACAGTTTGAGAAAATTGCTCAAAATTTGAAATGGCCGAAGCCTTTTGGACTACAATGCTGCAAAGTGTTTTTGAGGGCAAGGCCGCTGAAATTTACTCAGCACTTTCATCAGAAAATAGTTCTGATTATGACAAGGTTAAAAGGAAGTTTTGAAAGCCTATGAGCTAGTGCCAGAAGCATATAGACAGAAATTTAGGTCTTATAAAAGTTTGATTCACAAACCTATGTTGAAGTTGCTAGGAAAAGAAGATCTATTTGATAAATGGCTTACGTCAAAGAAAATAGATAAAAACTTTGATAATTTAAGACAATTGATGTTATTAGAAGAGTTCAAGCAGTGTGTTCATTTAGACTTAAAACACATTTAGATGACAAAACTGTTGAGACATTGCAAGATGCAGCTGTTATTTCCGACAATTATACCCTTTCACATAAAAGAAGTTTCAAAGGTCAAAATTTTAATACTTCAGTGGAAATTACAAGAATCAAAGCACTGAGCGTATTGATAGTAAGCCTGTTGCACAGAATAAGAGCCAGTCTAGTTATAATATGTCTAGTCCAAAATTTGATACTTTTGAGAAGAAGTCACTGACTTGCGCTTATTGTAAGAAGAATGGTCACCTGATGGCTGATTGTTTTAGACTCCAGAAGAAGAATGAAAGAGATAATAAGCCCAAGACCAGTGCTTGTACGACACCCCGTGTTGCCAATATCTTGGAATGTCCTGCGAGTCAGGCTTTTAAGTCCAGTTTTTGTGATTACATGGAGGATTATAAACCTTTTATGTCTGATGGGTTTGTTTCTATTGTTGATAATACTACTCCTCAGCCTATTAAGATTTTACGGGACACTGGAGCTTCTCAGTCTTTATTGTTAGAAGGTGTGTTGCCTTTGTCCGAGGAGACTTCTGTTGGTGCCTCCGTTTTGTTACAAGGTGTGGAGTTAGGTTGTATAGATGTTCCCTCCATCGTATTTATCTGAATTCAGATTTGATAACTGGACCAGTTGTTGTGGGTGTTCGTCCTAATCTCCCTGTTGAGGGTGTTTCATTATTGCTAGGAAATGATCTAGCTAGGAACAAAGTGGTTGCTGAACCAATTGTTACCAGTGAACCAGTGGTGGATGTTAAATCACCTGAAGATGATGCTGAACTGTATCCAGCTTGTGTCGTTACTAGGGCGATGGCTGAAAACAACAAAATGAGGATTTGCAAGAAGACCAGTTTGATTACATGGACCTTTCTGACACCTTTCTAGCCAACATTGAAGGTCCCGGTAGCTCAGAGAAGGCCATAATAAGACCACCTAGCATTAGCAAGAATGTAATTATGCCATGGCCAGACGTAAACAGCCATTCATTAGACCGAAGGAAATTTGTTGAAGAACAAAGTAAAGACCCTGCGGTTCTTCAGCTCTGCAAGAGGGCTCAACCACAGGAGGAAGCAGACAAAGTGGCCGAATGCTATTATCATCAAGACGGTATTTTAATGAGAAAGTGGAGGCCCCCTGATGCTACTCCAGAGGAGGAATGGAGAGTGGTATACCAAGTGGTGGTGCCTAAAGTCTATAGGCAAGATATTATTGGTCTTGCCCATGACACCCCCTTGGCTGGACACTTAGGCATAAGGAAGACTTGCCTTAAGATCTTGCAGCATTTCTACTGGCCAAGACTAAGAAGTGATGTCGCAGAATACTGTAAATCATGCCATATATGCCAGGTTGTTGGTAAGCCTAACCAGAAAATACCACCAGCACCACTTCTGCCTATTCCAGCCTTTGAAGAACCTTTCAGCCGAGTACTCATTGATTGCGTTGGACCTTTACCGAAGACCAAGACCGGAAATGCGTATTTATTGACAATCATGTGTACCTCCACTCGCTTTCCTGAGACTATTCCGTTAAGGAATATCAAGACACCTACTATTGTCAAAGCTCTGATCAAATTTTTCACGCTAGTAGGACTTCCAAAGTCTATACAGTCCGACCAGGGTTCAAATTTCATTTCAGGTTTATTTCAGCAAGTCGTGTACCAGTTAGGGATTGCTCAGTATAGGTCAAGTGCTTATCATCCCGAATCTCAAGGTGCCTTAGAACGTTTTCATCAAACATTGAAGAACATGATTAGAACTTTTGTCTTCAATTTGACAGGGATTGGGATGATGGTGTTCACTTTTACTTTTGCGGTCCGAGAGGCTGTTCAAGAATCCTTGGTTTTAGTCCTTTTGAGTTGGTATTTGGTCATACTGTAAGGGGACCTTTAAAATTGATAAAGGAAAAGTGGCTTACTGAACACACTGACTTGAATCTTCTAGAATATGTATCTAGATTTAAAGAAAAATTGTATACTGCTTGTCAAATTGCTCAGAACAATTTAAAACTGTTCAGAATAAGATGAAAATATGGTATGATAAAGATGCCAGGGACAGAGTTTTGAGCCAGGTGATAAGGTACTTGTATTTTGCCAGTCCCTGGACATCCATTACAAGCTAAATATTGTGGTCCTTATACCATTGAGAGTAAAATCAATGATTTGAATTATATTGTAAAACACCAGGTCGGCGTAAACAAAATAGAGTGTGTCACATTAATATGTTAAAACCATATTTTGAGCGTACTAATGAAGGTGAGAGTAAACCAGTTGCCACTTTAGCCATGGTTAAATTGGAGAACAATCATGACAAACCAGATATAATTGAACCACCTTTTAGTTCTAAAACTATGGAAGAGACAGTTAGATTGAAAAATTCTGAAATTTTGTCAAATTTAGATTCAAAACTTGCACATCTGTCTTTTGATCGTAGAGAAAATTAAAAGCTTTGGTATTTTCTTTTAAAATCTTTTTCCAGATGTGCCAAACAAAACCACTGCTGTTTGTCATGATGTTGATGTAGGCGATGCTTCTCTAATTAAGCAACATCTTTACCGGCTCAATCCACTCAAACTTGAATTTATAAGAAAAGAAATTAAATATATGCTTGCCAATGATATTATTGAGCCGAGTAACAGTGAATGGAGCTCTCCTTGTCTCCTTGTGCCCAAACCAGATAAAACCTTTCGTTTCATAACTGATTTCAGAAAAGTAAATTCAGTTTCAAAATCTGATTCCTATCCGATTCCAAGGATAGACGACTGCATTGATAACATTGGAAAAGCAAAATTTGTGAGTAAATTTGATTTATTGAAAGGTTACTGGCAAGTCCCATTGACACAGAGAGCTCGAGAAATATCAGCTTTTGTCACACCAGATGGCTTATTTCAATATAATGTAATGCCGTTTGGCATGAAAAGTGCTCCAGCTACATTTCAAAGAATGATCAATAATGTTATAAAAGATTTAGACTGTTGTTATGCTTATATTGATGATCTTATTGTATGTAGTGATAGCTGGGAAGAACATTTAACACATTTATATGATACTTTGACAGATTGTCACAATCAAATTTGACTGTTAATCTTGGTAAAGTGAATTTTGCCAAGCCACTGTTGATTATTTAGGGCATACAGTTGGCCAAGGTCAGGTGAAACCTATTACGGCTAAAGTGGACGCAATTACTAAATTTCCTCCTCCTACAAATAAAAACAACTTATGAGATATTTAGGCATGATTGGATTTTACAGAAAATTTTGTTCAAATTTTGCTACTGTTGTTCAACCATTGACTCATCTTTTACGGAAAGATTCTAAATTCATCTGGAGTGAAAATTGTCAAAACGCTTTTGAAAATAGCAAATCACTTTTAATTAATAGTCCAGTTCTGATCCTCCAGACTTTGAAAACAATTCAAACTTGTCGTTGATGCAAGTGATGTAGGAGTTGGAGCTGTTTTATATCAAGAGACAGATGATAATGTTGAGAAACCTATATCATATTTTTCTAAGAAATTAGATAAACATCAGAAAAATTATTCAACTATTGAAAAGAGTGTTTTGCACTGTTGTCTGCACTTCAACATTTTGATGTATATTTAAATCCCACTGTGCATCCTATTCTTGTTTATACTGATCATAATCCTCTCACCTTCATACATAAAATGAGAAACAAGAACCAGAGATTGACTAGGTGGAGTTTATTGTTACAGGAATATGATGTTATTGTAAAACATATTAAAGGTAAAGATAATGTAATAGCAGATGCTTTATCTAGAACTTATTGAAACACTTTGTATATACTATGCATTTTGTACATATTATTCATGAAAATTTTGTTACACTCAAACTTTTTTAAGGGGAGGTGTTATGATATTGTAACTATCATATTATTTTAGTTGGCCTAACTTGTTTTGTGTGGCCTATTGTATACATTGTGTTACAACTATGCAGTTTAGAATTCACTGGAACAATCACTGATACTCATGGAATGATTAGAACTTTCTATTTCACTTACATAACGTTTCCAGAATGATCATAACAAAGATGCGTAATTTATATTTCTAGCGTTGTCTAGAAATTTTCGTTTGAGTATTTAAATGCAGACCCAAAAGTTAGTTGAAGATAGAGATTTAGAAATAGACATAGATAGACTTAGACATCGATAGACATCAACATTCTCAACAGTTGGATTGACACTTTTATTTACAAACTACATCATACTAGATTGTGACCAATTGGATATAATATTCTGTGGATTCCGTGAAGATTTCCGGATAAAGAAAAGATAAAAGATTGGACTCATATTTTGACAGTTAAGTTGACATTTCTTTTGTGTAATACTTTTGTAAACTAGGGTATAATAAATCTTGTTAAATTTTATTATTGATTTGTGTCTTTTGTTGGCTACAATTAAAAGGCGATTTTCTGGCATAACATGTGAACACAATGTTTATGTATAATTATCTCTTTGATCATACTTATCATTATTATTCTGGTACTGTGAACACAATGTTTATGTATAATTATCTCTTTGATCATACTTATATTTATTATTCTGGTACTGTGAACACAATGTTTATGTATAATTATCTCTTAGATCATACTTATCTTTATTATTCTGGTACTGTGAACACAATGTTTATGTATAATTATCTCTTAGATCATACTTATCTTTATTATTCTGGTACTGTGAACACTATGTTTATGTATAATTATCTCTTAGATCATACTTATCTTTATTATTCTGGTACTGTGAACACAATGTTTATGTATAATTATCTCTTAGATCATACTTATCTTTATTATTCTGGTACTCTGAATACAATGTTTATGTATAATTATCTCTTTGATCATATCTTTATTATTCTGGTACTGTGAATACAATGTTTATGCATAATTATCTCTTTGATCATACTTATCATTATTATTCTGGTACTGTGAATAAAATGTTTATGTATAATTATCTCTTGGATCATACTTATCTTTTATTACTCTTGAATACATTATGGAATATCTGTTTCACAGATGACGGCGGATATGTTCAAATTGTCGTAACTTCAATCCCGTCCTGAGATCCACCCTCACCCCAGAGTTTGGTGGGTTTCGTGTTGCCCGTCTTTTGTTTACTATGTTGTGTTTTATTTCGCTTTGGTTTGTCTTTTGGTCTTTTTTACCATGGCATTGTCAGTTTATTTTCGACTTATGAGTTCGAATGTCTCTTTGGAATCCTTCGCATCTCTTTTACATGAATACGGAGGAAAAGTTATTGATTGCGTTGGTCTTCTCCCCATACCACATGTTTCTCTGTTTAAAGTATGACATTGAAAATTGACGGCAACATGGAGATAACCAGAGATCATTAACGTGTAAGGGTCAAACAAGACTTGTTGGATAGCATTACAAAGTAAATAAGAACCATGATAGTCAAGGGGAGACAAGTCTAATACAATAAAACAAAAACAAATACAAAATTGTATATATTTATATATATATCTATACATGCAAAATATATACATAATATCAACATACATCCTCGATAGCAATGTAATGATACACACTAATTGCCCAGTTGTGATATATGCATAAGCATCCTATTAAGTTTCTAAATAAATTATTGTAGTGCCTTAAATGATAACAAAAGGAGAGATCTCCCCTCACATATAAACAATACTAAAGTTAAATTAATTTTCATTTACTCTCTTGCTTTTTGGTAATTTTTAAAAGGAGGAAGATTTTCTTTCTATTTGGTAGGTATTTAACTAGTTTAATCTCACGTGAAAGAGGTAGCAATGAAGCATTAAAGAGACAGGTATACGTTTAATACTTAATCATGTTAATCAGAAAAGTAAATAAATTTAGGAAAACATCGCATGATTCTGATCCGAGACCAAGAATATTTTTGTTTGCCTTTAATATTATAGTCAAATTACATTTATGGTGAAAATGGGCTGAAATTTCTATCCGGACTACATTCCCAGAAATGAAGACTGATATTTAGTTTCCTTGTATAGTTACATAAACTATGTAACTATCTACATGAATTGGTTTCTTTTAACCCGCATTTTTACAATAACGCATCTGTAGCAAGAATTCTATGCAAAATTTTAAACAGAAACATACTTAGTTTGTTGTTGTAGTACACAAAAAGGGTAAACTATAAATGAAATCCCAATCATTCATGCGAGTGTTCAGTTCTTTACACATTTGTCTGCTTGTTTTTCAGGACACTCTTAATACCAAGACAAGATTTTTTTTTTATAAAATAATTGACACATGATTTTTCTTATTTTTTTTAGTACATTGATAAAATCCTTCCAAACTTTTGATAGTATAGAATGGTATTCCAAGAAATTGATATTAATACAAAAGTAAGAAGGTGAAGTATGATTTCCAATAAGACAACTCTCCACCAGAGACCAAAATGACGTAGAAGTTAGCAACTATTGGTCATCGTATGGCCTTCAACAATGAGCAAAACCCATACTGCATAACAAGCCATTTAAAAGATCCCGAAATGACAAATGCAAAATAATCCAAACAATATTACTAACGGCCTTATTTATGCACAAAACAATAAACGAAAAACATGCAACAAACAAAATCCACTGAATTACAGGCTCCTGACTTCGGACAGGCACATACAGACTGTGGCGGGGTTAAACATGTTAGCGGGCGCGCAACCCTCACCCTATGGTTATATTTTCTGCGGAATTCATGCAAAGTAAAATATTCACTGTTCTCTACGTAATTTACTTATAAAGAAAAATCTAATTGTAACAGTTCGCAAGCTCATTGATTGAATATATTAAAAGAGAAAAAAAAAAAAAAAAAAAAAAAAATACACTGGACAGTTCAACAGATAGTAGACCTACTAACACCCGACTAATTCGAAAAAAATGATGCACAAAGAAAATTAATTACGAATAACGCTTTGTCTAGATATCCTGATATGGTACTGACGCAAAATGTGATAAGATAATATTAGTTCAAATATACATGAAATATTTGCTACTGGACATCCAGACATCCAGACAAAGTCAATCAATAGCAATATCATAAAGTCTGTTACTTGGTTCATCTTCGTAGATCTCTTGGTTCACACATCAATTATCAATTAAAAAAACGCTTGATCAGACTAAAGAAAGATATAATTTTAATTGTGAAGATCGTTCTTGGTTTAGCATATCTACTCTTACAGATTTAAACTATCTTCGTGTTTATTGAAAAATGCATTTTGAATACACTTTTGAAATTAGAATTTTCTGAAATTTTAATGTGACCAAAGGTCATACCATGACGTATCCGACTGTGTACATGTATCTGATGTAAGTAACAATTTATTCCTTAGCATGCGCATATATTCTATATATAGGTATGGTAGAAATTGTTTTGAATTATCAGTTATTGATTATTAATATGGATATATTCTACTGTTTTAGTTTACCAATGTCACAATCCGAAATATAATAAAGAATGCAAATATAATTTTACATGTCGCCAAGCTTTTTGATTCAATAAACAAGTATGGTTGCAAATGCGACATTGTATAATCATGTTATTTTTTTTTCAAATTGGGTGGGGTAGACAATAATTGTAAATCTTAATGTGCATATTGTTGAGATTTCTGTCATATGTTTAAAATACAAACAATCTAGTTAGAAAAGCCTCATTTACTAAAAGGTTGAACGCAAAAAATACAAACGTTATCTGACATAAACATGCACCATGCTATTGATAATGAATATAGAACGTGTATTGGTGTCATTTGGCTTTATGGATATAAGAATACACAGCCACGTCTGAACTCATTTGCAAAATTAGATGCGAGTGAAACGGCAAAGGTAGGTTCTTTTGATGCACACAGCCTAGCAGCTACTCTTGCTAAGGAGCGTCGGTTTTGGCTTTATAGTATGTTTTACATACAAAGCCATACTTGGTGACATTACCCCCAAGATACAATTAAGGTATTAATGACCCTGATTGTGCCTTTTAATTGAATTTAACGTTGATCGACTAATAGATGCTGTTAGAATTTATTAAACATTATTGGTTGTTTGACGATATCACATGTATAAAGTTTCAAAATTATGTTCATATATATTGCATATGGCCTTTAGTCCTAATACATATGTATTTGTTTGTTTGACTTACCCTTAATACATGTATTTTACATTTCAATATTTTTCTTTCCATTGCTTTGTAGCAACATTCCAGCTTCTTCTGATTGTAGAGTAAACAGTATGTCTCTCGTTTGATACGATATTCATGATCTTGTGTTTCTTATCAAGATTTTCCCGAAAGAAGGCCTGCTTACAAGGAAGTATTTTAGTAAAGTTTCAAACACCATTATATTTCTGGGTCAGTTACATGTAAATGCTCCACGAAACGAAACCTCTTTCCAGATTGAAAACATTTATCTTATCA
Organism: Mytilus coruscus; assembly: GCA_017311375.1. Taxonomy (NCBI): domain Eukaryota; kingdom Metazoa; phylum Mollusca; class Bivalvia; order Mytilida; family Mytilidae; genus Mytilus; species Mytilus coruscus. The sequence goes on from CM029600.1 coordinate 45,718,722, forward strand.
GCAATCAAATCCGAGCTTCAGAGCTACTGTGAAATTACACACTCTAGGTACGGTATCATATGAAACGGATGTGAATACTAAAAAAATCCAAAGATATGTTAGTTAGAATACACACAATCTAAGTCCCTTTCCTCCTTCATCAGTATGAACACGTTTGACTTCTTTACCCTGTACATTTGTATCCCTCATTATAAGTTAAAGACAGATTAAAAGAATTAGTCCAACTTTGTTGCTCAGTATTTAGCATTATTGGAAATTCAAGCGGAGATTAATAAATTGGCAGTTATATTGAGATCTGTACATTATTGGAATTAGGAAGTGTAATTGAATTAATTATGATGATTGAGACGATTTAGGTTTTGAACAACTCAATTTATACATAATCAATATTATAATATAGTTCTAAGCAAGAGCAATGAGCTATTGTCTCATGGTGAGATGTTTCCAGGACTATGTCTTGAGGGTTTGTTTGCATCTATAGTCGGTGCGGAGTTATTGCTCATGTAAATGGCTGAGTTTATGCTCCCTAGTTGGTTTGGATGATGCAAGGCTTATGATTCTAGGATTAGTAAAGTTTGTTTGAGTTTGTGATTTGCAACCTTGTCGGTTTTCACTATGTGCGTCAGGTATCTCCAACTTTGCCATGTTTGATTTAGATATTTGTCCAGGGCCGAGTTGCCCATTGTTATTTATATGCCATGTTTTGGGGAAAACCAATTTTAGTATATTTTAAACTCCATGTCCAGGGATAATAGAAAATATTTTACACACCATGATTTCTTATATTTATTGGTTTAGATATGCAATAGTCGATATGTGATATATGTTTCCCGTATTTGATATAGTCTCCAAAACGGGGTCCTCAGTTTTCATTTCTTTGTCGGAACACTATAGTTCCTCCTTTTTAAGACCAGGAGGGTTGTATCTTTACCCTCAAGTTGGGGGTTCTCCTAGTCAGTAGCAAATACCCGCCAACAGACACCAGTGGGCCTCATGACAACTGAAGCTGAGGTCGGAGTCTGCGAACTCCTGCAGCGCCCATTTTTGAAAGGACTTTAATACTGGTTCTCTGTAACTATTTAAACTCTTACATAGTGAGTGTGGCACACATGGTCATGGATTTTCTTCAAACTTCACACACTTACTAGTCTTGATGAAACAAACAAAAATGGCAAAATATTGGTTGCTATGCATATCGGTTGCCATAGCAACCGATGACCATTTTACCTCTTCTGGATATCTATGATTTTAAGCTAAAAAGGCTTATTTTCAACATAATTTTTCATATTAAATAAATAAGAGAAAGATTAATTGTTTATGATTTTATTAAATATATGCACTTTATTAATGTAATTTAATAACTGATATTTTCATATCAATTTTCAATCATAATCACATATGCCCCCCTTTTTATGTGGTTTGCATTAGGTAAAAAAATTCCCTTTTGAGGTCATTTTTGAATGCTCACCATAATTTTTTGCGGACACCTGAGTAAAAGTCAACAATGAATTCATAAATACCATAGTCTTATCTAATCAATGACACGAAAAAGTAATGGGGAATTATGTCTCATTATTTTGTTACCATGGATACAAAATGCTTAGTTTTCATTTTTTCAGAAAAAAAAAATTTTGAAAAATTTTGAAAAAAAATGTTTTTTAACCTAGTTCTGTAGTCAGAAAAAAAGAAATAAATAGACATTATGTAGAAATTATTGTACTCATCAAAGTTTTAAACATATTCATATATAACGGTATTATAGTTTAAACTGTGTTGCAATGGAAACAATTTCATGATGATACACAAGTTTAAAACAATTTTGAAAAAGTTTCAGTTTGTTTCTTAAATGTGCACAAAAGTAGGAAAACTAAAGCACTTATTAAGCATGTTAAGTTTCACTGTATACATACATGTGTATATATATCGATAATGGTGTTATCACTTGAAGGAAACAAACACAATTTCTCTAATCTTGATAAAAGTGCTGATTATGAAGAAATATCAGTCTGTTTTCATGATCATGAAAAATATACAAGAAAAACAATTACTCAATCTAGAAAAAACAAATAAAATCATTTAAAAAAATATATATACTAGTATTCAATTGTGCAATATTTGCCATTGAATGTGTTGCCATGGAAACAAGCAGTCCATTTGCAAAATTACTGATAAGTGCTGATTTTTACAAATTCGTTTTAATGAACTTCGATACATATAGCAATAAATGTATACAATTTTGCTTACAATATGTAGGTTTTCTTGTTTTTGAGAAATATTAATAATATTCCAGGCATTATTAGTGATAGTGTAGTGTTGCCAGTTTGGAATTATAGCAACTACTAGCTCCTATCTATTTATTCATATAATTAGGAAGATACAATCAGAACATTGACAGTTCAAGAAAAATTGTGTGTGTGAGGCACAGAAATAAATACTTTTCACAAATGAAAAAAATCAATATCGTTGTTTTTTTTTTTTTGGGGATCGTTGTTTTTTTTTGGGGGTAAGATTTTATAACAAGAGGCTCTCAAGAGCCTGAATCGCTCACCTGTATTTCAGAGGAGAAGATTTTAAATGTTAGCAAACTTGATGTACAAATTGTGTAAAATTGTCTTTAAAGGGCAATAACTCCTTAAGGGTCAATTGACAATTATGGTCATTTAACTTTTTGTAGATCTTACTTTGCTGAACATTATTGCTGCTTACAGTTTATATATATATATCTATAATAATATTCAAAATAATAACAAAAACTGCAAAATTTTGTTAAAACTACCAATTGGTGGCAGCAACCCAACAATGGGTTGTTCGATTCGTCTGATAATTTCAGAGCCGATATATCTTGACCAATTAAACAATTTTACTCCATGTCACATTTGCTCTAAAAGATTTAGTTTTTGAGATATAAGCCAAAAACTGCATTTGACCCCTATGTTCTATTTTTAGCCATGGCGGCCATGTTTGTCGATGGATACAAACTTCAATACAATTTATAAACAAGATACCCTAAAGAACATTTAGTTAAAGTTTGAAGGTAATTGGCCCAGTAGTTTCAGAGGAGAAGAATTTTAAATGTAAGCAAACTTGATGAACAAATTGTGTAAAATTGTCTTTAAAGGGCAATAACTCCTTAAGGGGTCAATTGACAATTATGGTCATATTAACTTTTTTGTAGATCTTACTTTGCTGAACATTATTGCTGCTTACAGTTTATATATATATATCTATAATAATATTCAAAATAATAACAAAAAACTGCAAAATTTTGTTAAAACTACCAATTCGGTGGCAGCAACCCAACAATGGGTTGTTCGATTCGTCTGAAAATTTCAGAGCTGATAGATTTTGACAAATTGAACAATTTTACAATTGAAAAGCAGTTTTTTAAAATATATAAGCCAAAAACTGCATTTGACCCCTATGTTCCATGTTTGTCGATGGATCAAAACTTCGGATACAATTTATAAACTAGATACCCTAAGGAACATTTAGTTAAAGTTTGAAGGTAATTGGCCCAGTAGTTTCAGAGAAGAAGATTTTTGAAATAGTTTACGACGACAGACGACGACAGACGACGGACGACAGACGACGGACGACGACGGACGACAGACGACGGACGACGACGGACGCCAAGTGATGGCATAAGGTCACATGGGGCCCTTCGTGCCCCAGTGAGCTATAAAAGAAATGATCGATTAGTTGTGGTTTGCTTTATGTCCAGTGTCAAACATCTCATGCATATTTCAAAAGAGAACAAAATCAATTAATTTAATAGGAACATTGTAGGTCCTATGCTAGTCTACTGACCAAAAATTAATTAAAGGTAATAATTTGATACAATTCAACACAATAAAAAATAGAACAAAAAGATTCAGACGTTGATTCTCTTAATAAATGATAATTGACCATCTAACCTTTCTTTCTATAAAGGAAAAATATCTACATTATGAGCTGTTTATTTTTCTTATTCATTCTTAAACTCAATGTTGAAATGGCAAAGCATGTATAGCTATACGTTTTGAATAATGTTGTATTATTGGATGATGAGTATCTATATGAAGATCATTTTTGAGGTGAAGTTGAAAAAAACAATTTCAAAAAGGTCCTGCAATAGGAGTAGGCTTGGATGAAGGCGGACAATTTGAAATATCACTGGAAATCGGGATCAATTGGACAAGGACAGAAATTTCAACAGGTCAACTAGGGAGCCCCTAAAAGAATTAACGCAAGGGTTCCTTAGTAAACAAATGGCGTAACCACCCAGAGCGGGTACGGTCGGTCGTCGACCCGATGGTCAATGCTATCAATCCGACATATTTCTTGTTTGCCGTTCTGGCCGGGAAGGAATTTTTTTGAGATTTTCCAAAAAGTTCAGTTTCCTACGAGGACCCGCGGAAAATCTGTCAGCGGGCCGCTGCGGGTCTTACGTCGAGCAGCGGGGGAAAAATATAACATCTAGACAATTTTCATATAAGGGGTCCCACTGACTGCCTCTAGAGAGGGTCCGCTCCATACAATGTACATGCTTCAGTGATTCCATATGTTATCAACCAATTCCAATGAAAGAAGGGGGTAGGCCCTCAGGGCCCCCTGGATCCGACTATGGTAGCACTATCTTAACATTAGTTATAGGCATTGGATTATTGAAATTTGAGAAAATAACAATTATCTTTATGGATTTTTAGCAGCAAATTAAAACATATTGACAATATGATAACTTTACACAGGGTAACGTTAAAAGAATTATATACATGTACATATAATTTGATTTTCACTGAAAGCCTATTACAGAAAGATTTTTCTCAAAATTAGTTTATTGTCTTTCTTTTAACAAAAAAAAAAAAATTAGATTTTGCTATGAAACAGGACTCAATGTTTATAACATATTATACATGTGACTTTTTGTCCGTGACTTTTTGTCTCTGACTTTCTGTCTGTGACTTTCTGTCCTACATTCTGACAGTTATCATGACTAGGAAAAATGACTATATACCTATTTATATGTAAAAGGCTTTGCATCAAATTTATAGAAACACTCAGATTGAACCATTAATTTTATCTTTTAACAAAAAAAGTTTAGATTTTACTTTGAACAGGACTCAATGTTTATAACATATTATACATGTGACTTTTTGTCCGTGACTTTTTGTCTGTGACTTTTTATCTGTCACTTTCTGCCCTACATTCTGACCGTTATCATAACCAGGAAAAATTATTTTATACCTATTTATAGTGGGAGATATTATGGACACAATTGTGCAAATCGTGATACAAGCATGAAATTTGGTATATGGGTGGACTAAATGATAATTAAAAAAATTCAGCTGCTGGCCATAAAAAAATTTCATTTTTTCAAGATGGCCATCGCTCATTTTGCAAATGGCGTCATATCCAATTGGTTACATTTCGTAAATCTTTTGAAAGCTGTGTAATAGGTATAATCCAATGTAAGTTTTGATAAAACTTAAATTACAGTTCCGAAAGTATTAAAAAACAATACCTACATGAAGAAAGAAAGTGACTTCCGGTCCCAAAATGGCGGCAAAATGTGGAAAATGTCAATTTTATCATTTCTATCAAATTAACAAGAGATATCACCGACTTCAAATGCATATATAGTTTGTTTAAAAGGATAGGTTGCTTATTTTATAATTATCTGACAGTTACCAATACACAAACCTGTACACGGAAGGACAGAACGGTAGCATTTACAGTTACCAACACAGCTGAATTTCTTGCATCCGCATTTCAAAAAATGAGCTGCGTCGGATAGAAATCGACCTTATGCAAATGAATATCAATACATCTTTTAACCTTTTGTCGGGTTGAAAAAATGGCTATGCACAATCAGTATATGTAACTGTTGATATGAGATAACTTTGTTGATATGAAAACCCTATATATCAGACCAAAATTCATCTTTGAATCGTTTTTTAAATGTTCCAAAATTAAACAAAGCCTTATACATATATAAACATACGTACACTTGCATAAGGTCGATTTCTATCCGACGCAGCTCAAATCATCACAGGAGAAGCAGCGGCCACAAAAGAAGTCCATTTTGGTTTGCATTAAGTGGGTGTGACACTGTGTCGGCATTTCATCGGAAAGTGAAGAGGTCAGCTTGGCAGACATTGGAAGTATTCTCAGATGTAACGGACCCCGATTTTGTATGAAGACACAGACATGGACATCATAGAAGTATTTGTTTGAATCATGTACGGAAACATCACCGTTTGCTGTTAAGGCGGCACGATTAAAATCGTTTGCAAGGAAGCAGCGGCCTTATGATGCTATTCCGCATACCACAAAATCATTATCATTACCTGTGGTAGCCGGAATAGCATCATAAGGCCGCTGCTTCCTTGCAAACGATTTTAATCTTCTGGAGCACATCAAAAGAGAAGCATATCAAGGTGGACATGTTTGGGCTCGTCCGGATTTATGAATTCGACAGGTTCATGTACCAATTCAATGAAATGCCGACACAGTGTCACACCCACTTAATGCATGGAAGAAAGGAAAAGCTGCTACACGAGGACCAAACGCATTTGATATGACATGTACAGGAAGCCATCGAAAGTCTTTATTCCTTCAAAAATCTATCCACAATTTGTCCACACCTAATCTTGCGAGTACTGCAATTCATAATACTACTACATCTATGTCAGTACTGCTTAAAATTACTTTTTACAACCATTTTCAGCAGCATGCTTATCATGGACAATCATTCGTGTATCTGCTTTTTCATGGTTACAAGGGGATAGCTGGGAAGTATCCGTATTGAAATTGCAAAGAATATTTTCACCTTGAGTAGCATAAGCATTTTCATTAGTCTCTAAAGAAGCAATTCTGTCGGCGAGAAACTTGAACAATTCCGTTTTGTTGTCATCTTCACAGAGAAAACTACTCTAAACCCTTGGCGTTCTACCAGAACCAACAATTTTCCGTCTATCACCAGTACTTTGCCTCTTGTTTTCGTCCCAGCCTTTAAATAATTAATTTAGTAAACATCAAATCGATGTCTACTCTTGGATACTTATCGAAGGAAGATTTTATGTAAGGCAGTATGATATCATTTGCATAATCATCAAATATGTTTGCCACAAGTGGTGGCAATAAATTAACCATTGCTGCCCCACCAACGATAAATGCGTCAGAATTTGATCAGTTGATGGCAAATCGCAGAATGTTTCAAGTATACCCATTTGCTGCGAATAATACCACATCCTTACAAAAGGACGGAGGAGCAGTTTAGTTTTCATGGCTAAAGAAGAAATGAAAAGTCTAGAAAAGAGATCGCAATCAGTGTTCAGGTTCTCTAGCTTTGTTTTTGACAAAGAAGTTTCCAGTTTCATTTTACTGCTTTTATATGGAAACGTTATTTTTCATCTGGTTATAAACGCAGATTCCCCTTCATTTCACATTTGCTTCAAAAGATCGTACTGTTTGGACCCAATATCTTGGAGTTTATATACATATCTTACCTACTTCTGAATCAACAATTTCCTTAAAAGAGTAAATTTTGTACAAATCTGACGACTCTTCTAGAAATGGATTTCCAAACTCGTTCATCACTTTAGAAAGCCTTAAAAGTTTTCGAAGAAATCCTTTTGTGTTTTCGTAGAGTCTTCATGACGTCGTTCATCTGTTATAGAATGACTCAAACCACTAAATCTGTCAAATTCATCTACTAGTCTACTGACTTCTGGTCCAGCTACCATCCATTCTCTCGAAGGGATCTTCGATTAAACGTATGGTACCAACATCGCCGTTCATGACTCATTATTCTGTGTTTGTGCCTCATCAATTGTAATATTAGAAATCAACTTGCTGGTCTAACGTACAGTACCAATTACCAATTGCAAATTTCATTGCCACCTGTGGGTGATGTTCGTGAAGGGAAGCCATATCTTGGAGATGGATCGGTAACCATCGAGCATAATGTACACGATCAAGACCAAGATATGTATTATGCTTGATATGGACTGTTTGTAAAGTACGATATCTGACTCGTGAAATGAGCGTACTACCGAAGGCACATGAAGTTCTTAATTCATAATTGAACGCCAGAAATTAAACTGTGGTCGATATGACTCTCTCCTTATACCCGTTGATCACATACTTGAACGTCACAGAGTCATGAACTATATTTTCTGTGTTTACGCTCCATAACGGCTGGCATTATCAATTCAAGCAAACCACATGCAGTTATCTGATGCGCGTGTCTATTCCTAATTACATTTGAGCATACATGAAAAGCATCTGCCATTCTATAGGTTTTGTAATATTGGCTTCAGTGAGGGCACATGTTCATCCACTATCACGCAATATATCACTCAGAATTTTAAAACAAGCCATTTTAATGAACAATCAACCAAACATGACGATAAACTTATGTTCTCCGTACAAATCTGGCCATTCCAACTGCAATTTGCTTAGCCAATACCAAAGGGTTTATCTGCAGCTATAATTGATGTTTGCCCGATATTTAGAAAGTTAACCACCTTTTTCACCTTATCCATCGAATGCTTGATCATTGCAACTGAAAGGGCGAGTTTTCAAACAGTGGCATCAAAGAAGTAACACTTAATACTCGAACAGAAGAGCCTAGATGCTTAGAGGAATGAATGACAACAAAGATATGTTTAAAAATTCAAATCCTCATCTGTTAGATGAACTACGATTTCCATCATTGTGCCCTTGTAGTGCATGTAATTCGTTCTTCATTTATAAAAGTTTGCGCATGCGCGAAATTGTTAAACGCATGTGTATCATAACCTTAAAAATGTAATTAAACAAATTCATAACATCATTAAAAATTCAAAAGCGCTAAGCATATAATAAATAGTTCAAATGTTTGTGTGTGAATTTTGTAACATTTTAACGCATGCGCAAACCCAGAACATGTCAAATATTCATTTCTAGTATATACGTCACATGTAAAGAAGGTATCCACCAAACCTGATAATATTTTTACTCAAAGAAAGTCAAAGAAAACGTTTTCCAGAAAAATAAGTATTTCAATCTGGAAAAAACAGCCATTTTAGAAAAGGTGGTGGCCATCTTGAAAAAATGAAATTTTCTTATGGCCAGCAGTTTTTTCTTAAAAAGTATATAATAATGATGCTTCGTGCTAATTTTCATGCTTGTATCATCATTTGCACAATTCCCTTGATTTTGCTTGCTAATATCTTCCGCTATTTATATGTAATAGGCTTTGCATCAAATTTATAGAAACACTTAGATTGAACCATTAATTTCATCAAATAAGAAAATATAAAATGATTTTCAAATATATTAGCAAACGATAAATGTATTGACTTTCGGGAACATTTAAAACTAAGACAAGGCTCTGGCATACCTCAAGTTAAGTCCGCGAATATGTTTACTTATATTTTATGAAAATATTTTAAACTACCAAGATATCGTGCATGCAGGGGCTCGGGCATACCTCAGGTAGTCCGCGAAATGTTTATTTGTTTGTTATGAAAATATTTAAAACTACCAAGATATCCTGCACAAGGCTCGGGCATGCCTTAAGTAGGACGTGGAAATAATTATTTACTGTTATGAAAATATTAAAAAACAAACTATATTGGATTTATCAACTAACATGTATTTATGGCCTACCGTCACACTTTTGTGTGTTACTTTATATTTGTGATCAAACGTGTCAAATTATAACCGGTAATATACAACATAATTTACAACACAGTTAAATACAATACACTACTCAATACCATAAAAAGTTTTAAAAAACCCAGTGCTCGTCACAGTACCCTAAACTGTTTTCCCCAGGGTTTTTTTTATTATATGATAAAGACTTTACCATTCAATCTTAATGTTGTTGTTTTTTTTAATAAATTTTAAGGAAATCCTATAAGATATAAATAAGTATTATGTAGTACAACGATCAGGACACAGTCAACGTTGGTCAGGTCAATTTTTTTACCCAAAAACATATAGTTTTCCTGTTTTTATTTTAATAATATAAAATAACACAGAAATTTTCATCGGTTAGGTCATTGCTGTTGTTGGTCAGGTCATTGTCAATGTGAGAAAGGTCACGTTTTCGGAATTTTCGGAATTTTTATATTTTTCTATATTTTTTCATATATTTATATATTAAATTATAAAATTTTATTATTATTTCAAATTTAACATAAATCCTTTAAGAAATAAAAAAAAGTTATTAGCATTACCATTTGGTCATGTCATTATCAGCGTTGGTCAGGTCACGTTTTATGAAGATTTTAAAAAGTTTTCTTATTTTTTCTTATATTTAATGTATTAAATGGTCTAAATTTTTTCAATTCAAATTTGACATGACTCCTTTGAGAAATAAAAAAGTTATTAACATTTTCGTTTTGATCTAGTCATTAGTGTAATCCACCATAGGGAGATAATTCGTATTGTGAGGAATATTGCACAATGATAATTTTTTAGAAATTAATTTCACATGTTTCTAGGTAGATTCCCAATAACTTTTTTTGATTTTTGATAAAAACAAGAATGAAATTAATTGTGTTTGTGTTTCTTTTTAAATAGATGTAGCCGCATAATTTCACAACACTACACCAAATATTGTATTTTTCTCAAAAATCCCGACTTTCTCCGCTGTTACCATGGTAACCGACCAATATATATATATATATCAGTTGGCATTATTTTTCTGACTAGGCTAATAGGATCTACATAACAGCCAATTTTCAGAAAGATCGGTGACTATGTGTGCCGAAAAAGTTTAAGTGGTTACAGAGAATGAGTATTAACGAAGAGACAGATACTACGTCCATAGATGTTGAGGTATTATGATTTTGTAGAGCCATTACACACTCACACACACTGGTCCAGGTCGGGTTCATTCAGGGGACAACAGTCTTCACGGTGGGTAAGGTTGTCCTGCGAAAGAACTTTCTGTTCTGGGTATTTGGTCTTGATCGGTGCTGTAGGGTACTGATTCTGTGCTCGTGGGTTTTTTATACATTATTTCAGAACAGCAATGAAACTATGTTTCGTTTACTTAATTTTTCACTAACACATTATACTTTTCTCGCGATGTATATTTCAATGATTTTTATTGCAAAAGTCGGGCAAACTCGCAAAACGAAATTTTCCTAATACTGTGCTAGTAATGAAAACAATATGTCCTGATTTTGTGCTGTTTATCATTGAGTTGAAAGTGGCAAATAGTCAAGATCATAATGCATTGATGCTGAAAATTTGTGTAATTGAAAGAAAAACACCTAGCATTTTTCAGATGAGAAAACTTTAGTCCTGTCCTACCTCCACGACAATGGAGTTATCCCCGCAGATAAAGCACCAAACAACATCGTTTTTGTGTGTAAATCAATAACATAAACTGTCTAATGAATGAGGAAATCCCGAATAATCATAGGGCTATGTTCCTTTGGAATTTTAATCAAAGATGAAGAACTTGATCTTCTTTCATTGTCTTTAATACCTAAATTACATAAGTGTCCTTAAATACAACGTTATATTGCTGGGTCTTCCAAGTGGTCCACTTTCTAAATTATTAACATGTTTTTCTCAATCAAAGCTGGACTTCAAAGTTATTGTGAAACTACCTTTTCTAGGGGCGACGTGAATCATATGCCTATGCCTTGGGTCATAAAATGAAGAAAAAAAAAAAAAAAAAAACACTTTTAAAACAATTAAATTTGTCCATGGCTGGAATTTCAAATGTGGAAGGCTATTTTATCTCTTAAAATTATACACTTACAACGAAAAATAATGACTGTGTATGGGAAAGTGACTTTCATTTACAATTTAACAAAAAATAAAGTTTGTCTGAAAAATTAAACATTTGAGTAAAATTAATGACGAGCAAAATAAAATACTAACGATCAAAGATTTTAGAATAACTGCCACACTTGCGTCAACTTGTGAATTACGTAAATATTTGAATATTGACAAAGTTGAAAAATGTTTTTATCTTGCGCTTGCTGGCAAACAAAATATTTAATTCTTAAAAAATTCAAAAATTATAATTATATACAATTTGAGTTACTGTTGTATAATAAAAATATTTTACATGGTACTAACCCTTATCACACAATAATAGTCATTTGATTTTCGTCGTCTGCGAATATATTCCCTAGTCAGACCGTGTATTACTTGCAAATATTTGTCATACACCTTTCCTATTTATTTCCTCATGTTTAATGCCTCAAATACCAATGAGAGGGGAACAATTACGTTGTAAAAAAAACTTGGGTCATGAATTTCAAGGTAAAGGAGTAAGGGCAATAAGGGCCAAAATCGGCCCCAGCTTAGAACAAATTCATTTTTTTTGAAAAACATGCCTTAACTATCTACTTCATAGAACAGAAAATATTTCGTTTATATCTCAAGCCGTTTTTGCGTAAAAGGCTTTTAAAACTAATGACAGATAAATTAAAAATCATCTATTTTCATGGAATACTTTTATTTGTAGCCGTTTTGAAATTTTAATGTAGCATATATTGTTTTAACATTCATTTAATTAGGGAAATGTTCTTTTCAACTCATACAGTGTACATGTGCTATTTCATAATATTTGTTTACAATTCATTATACTTATTATAACATAGTTACCGTTGCCATGGCAACATAAATATATTTAAAAAATAATCAAAACATAGATAAGCGCTTTCAGGTAGCTTGGTTGTTTAAATGTTGGCCGATAGATTTTTCTTAAACTTCTTTAAAAGACTTCTGGATCAATATATTTTCGATTTTCAATATAAACATGATAAAACCTTGGGGTCATAGACCTTGTTTTTTTTCGAAAACAGTGAAATTAACAAAACCACAGTTATTTCATAAGGTTAAAAAGGAGAAACCTCATTTTTCCTTAATGAGGAAAAATTAGACGATAGAATTGTTTAAAATTAAAGGAGAAAATTGTTTTTCATGAATACTTTCGCAACATCAAATAAAAAAGTCAGTAATAGGATTAATAGATCTTGTTTAATGTTGACATCTGCACTTGAAATAGAATTAACAATAGGCATATGCATACAGTATTTTTATCAAAGAATCTTGAAAAATATTTATTAATTCTGCATTATGTGACAGATTATGCTATATTTTCTGCAGTCTGCAATTTTTCGGTAGCAAGGAATAGATATACTCTAAATACTCAAGTCACAAGCTATAAAGTACATACACTGTCATTATGCTTTATCATGAACATATGTTTTAATGAGTTATGTACCTATTTGTTAAATCTTACTATTAATTGCAAATAGTCATATGAAAAACATGTATATGAAGAAATATGGTGTACTACATGTAGTAACTCAACATATCAGAAAACATGAAGTTATTGTCTGAGAAATTCGAAAAATACACATAAACTACACCTTGATACGGTTGGCCGCTGACAAAATATGAAGACATTCTGACATGTATATTAGTTTTTGAAAAAAATGTTAAGAAAAGATCTGTTTGACAAACGGATGGTCATACGGACGGATAAGGTAATTAAAATATAACCCACACTGATAGATTGGAGAAATGTGATGTATTATACATAAAATACACATAGGGTCACATATCTAATAACCCATATTAAAAATTGCGCTGCTATGTACAGCGACTATCTTATGATTTCCTACGGTTTAAAATATACAAGAAAAGGATTCAGTCATTAACCCGTGTATTGAACTACCTTTCTGTAAGTTTTAAAGAACATGGATTGTATTTTTTTCATATACACTTATAAATTTACTTTACACAAGACACATTTCCTGATGAAAGACATAATTTTCTAGAAGTACGATTTTAGATCAAAAGGAATCAAGCAAATTAACAACTATTATTTCAATTCTTTACAATGTCGGAGGATGCAGTTGGTCAAAACATTTCCAGGCATATCAAACGTGAAAAATGATCATACACTGTAAAATATATTGTTAACAAACAAATTAAATGTTTTGTCATTTCCTCCAAATTAAAAAAACAAGTTATGAATTTTCATGTAATTCACTCCTCGTCATTTGCTTCCTCGTTGTCACTTTCGTCAACAGTAACTGGATCTGGCAGGTTACAAGCGTCGAGATTCAAAATCACATGTATACTGCTCTTCAGTAAATATCTATAGAAAAAAAATCATTCAAAGTTATTGTTTAAACGTTATGACAATATTAAAAAAAGTATTTATGCATCATATCAAAATTATTGTTTAAACGTTATGACAATATTAAAAAGTATTTATATCAAAAAAACAATGGACAAACAGGTGACTTCTATACCCTGGCCGCACGTTTTGCATGTGCCAGTATCTGCCTGACCTAAACTTTTCAAGTGTAAAATAGCGCGATTGACAACCAAATAAAGACTCTTGAAAATTGAGAGACGGATATTGCTCCGCCCAATCGAACTCACTATCTTTAATAGGACTCCCAATATAACTACCCTATCCTCACGGCTATCCCGTCAATTGAATCTAATCTTTTGAATTACAGGTATTTAAATTCAACAGTACGTTAGAAAAGTGTCTTCAGCATACGACACATCAAAAACTATACTGTTTTAATCTAGAACTTCAAATTTTGGAATAAATTGGGATCTTTTCCTTTTTTTATTTTAATGTATGTATTTATAATATAACGATATAGAAAAGAAACACACCAAAGTTTCCTAGTACAAGACGTTTTCAGACTCCGCAAATATTTTTCATCGCCCGGCAATATATTGATATTGAACTGTTAAATTTTATTGATAAGAATATTTCTTGTAAACATACCAATTCATTTTCTGTATAATTTGATTTTCATACGGTTTCATGTAAATTGTAAGTTTTTTTAAGTTGAAATGATCGTGCAAATACTTGCATTTTCATGTACCGTGAGAAGATTAATATTTTAAATATGATATACTGTACGGAACCCCGCTAATTTCTGTTTAAATAAATTGATAAGTAAAACAATCAACATACCCTTTTTGAGTTGCAACCGAAATTAATATTCCTTTGAACAGCTACTCTCTAAAGTTAAGCCAAGTAGATCGGGTCTAAAATACTGCCGGGTAACTATAGACGCTTATAAAATTTCCTTTTGTGGTTGTCCTAAAAGATGTCTTCAATAGTCCATTATATTATAGTTCAATAGAACCGGCTTTTTAAAATTTCCGCAACTACTTTTCTATGATCATGTTATATATTTAGTGATCAGGCAAACCAAATATTTTACATGTCGCAAATCAATCAATTTAATGTCAAAACAAGTTCTATACTGATTTTTTTTTTATTATGCCCCATTTATGGGCATTATGTTTTCTGGTCTGTGCGTCCGTTCGTCCGTTCGTCCGTCCCGCTTCAGGTTAAAGTATTTGGTCAATGCAGTTTTTGATCAAGTTGAAGTCCAATCAATTTGAAACTTAGTACACATGTTCCCTATGATATGATCTTTCTTATTTTAATGCCAAATTAGAGTTTTGACCCCAATTTCACGGTCCGCTGAACATAGCAAATGATAGTGCGATTGGGGCATCCATGTACTATGACTCTACTATGGACACATTCTTGTTTTATTTATGTTTTTTTTCTATTTTTTACCGGACATCGTTTGACAACTATGCCCAAGTTTATCTCTCTTTTCGATCCATAGTCATTTCAATAATTAACCATGAAAAAGACTTAAAAGACTAATAAAGTTTTAAAATAATCCACATTGATTTGCACAAAATAGTAGCAAAATATTTTTTTGGCACATGCCTGCGGAGGGTATGAATTTTTTGCCAAAAAAATACTTTGCTACTATTTTGTTTGTTTATAGTTCCGTTTATCGTTTAAAGGAAATTTTGGCACATGCCTGCGGAGGGTACGAATTCTCGTAAAATGTACTGAAAATCTTTGTATTCTAAGCAATAATTACAAATCATGGCGTTTTCGAGGTTCTATTGTGACGTCACGGAACGTGATTGTTGCCGAAAATAACATGTTTTCTTAAATTTATACACTTTATAATGATTATTTTAGTTGGTAATATCTGACTTTGAAGGCCCCTACTCCTTAGTGATTTGGTCCAGTTTAATCAAAAGAAATGCGCTACAAATTAATTGTGTTATCGGGTCGTTGTTTTGTATTTTATTTGTAGATCTGTGCTATATTTTGAAGGTTCTGTGTTATAATGTGGTGTTCTTTGGTAAAAGAAGCTCCGCGCAGGAAGTGACGATATATAAACATTTGCAAAATAATATGCGTGTAACCGCGGTGGATCAAAATGACAAATATCATTGATAACGATTTATGACATCTACAAAATACTAAAGACAATGTTCACAAATACCATATGGAATTCCAAAGATCGTGTGAAAACAATTGTCTAAACGTACAAATAGTGTTTAGTTGAAAAATTGTGCTTAGGGACAACTTGTGTTCTACGGCGGATGTCAGGACATTTCATTCATAAAACTCAAGATGCGTGAAGTAACTACCAGTAACAAAAGTTTGTTTTAGTTAAAAAATCAATATACAATGATAGAATGATAGAGAGAAGTAAATTATGACACTTGCAAACTTTACCCTTCACAGTAGGTTTTGATTTACAATCAACTGACAGTGAAAATAAGATGCAACCATGCACGCATGGTGAAAGCATGGCCTAAATAGCAAACTACATGCAGATGTGGAATATAATGAATTAAATCTCCGGCACCGTATTAGGATCCACCTGCACAGAATCAAGACTAGTCTTAATTATAACAATATATATAGGAAGATGTGGTGTGAGTGCCAATGAGACAACTCTCCATCCAAATAACAATTTATAAAAGTAAACCATTATAGGTCAATGTACGGCCTTCAACATGGAGCCTTGGCTCACACCGAACAACAAGCTATAAAGGGCCCCAAAAGTACTAGTGTAAAACCATTCAAACGGTAAAACCAACGGTCTAGTATATATAAAAACGAGAAACGAGAAACACGTATAAATTACATAAACAAACGACAACTACTGTACATCAGATTCCTGACTTAGGACAGGTGCAAACATTTGCAGCGGGATTAAACGTTTTAATGGTACCAAACCTTCTCCCTTTTTCTGAAACAATAGTATAACATCACAACATAGAAAACACACGATAAAACATCAATTGGAAGGCTTAACTCAATCAAAACGTAAATTAACACTATGAACGAATAAATTCGATCTGTGATACCTGAACAATGCACATTTTTACGAAATTGCCACGGGCCAAATGAGCTTTTGTCATCACTTGGCGTCCATCGTCCGTCGTTGTCGTCGTAAGTTAACATTTACAAAAATCTTCTCCTCTGAAACGACTTAGACAAATTTAACCTATTTGTCATTTTTAATATTATCTTGAAAACTGTAATAGATAGAGAGAAACTTTAAATAGCAGAAATAATCAGCAAGACAACATTATTAGTTAACCAGAAATCGTCTACGACACCTGAAGATTTTAATGACCATTTTTTGGTTGTTTTTGCCTAATATTAAAAATATTTAATAAATACATGGAAAAATAAATTAGCTTAAATCATCAGCAATACAAGATCTAAAAAAAGTCAGATAGTCGAAATCTTCAGTCGATTCCTTATTGGAGTTATTGCTCTTTAATGACGATTTTTATTAATTTCGTCTCCTTATTGGGTTGATTGCCCTTACATGACGTTTGTTTTACCCTTTGTTTTGTCTTTGTCAAAATTAAAGAAGAAAGAGAGAAACTGTTAACAGAATAAATGATCAGCAATACAAAATCAACAAAAAAGAAATTATTGTCATGAATTCTGTTCTAGTTGCACAATGTTGGAGAGTGTCCATTGTTGAAGATGCACATAGACCTAGGTGTGCGACACCGGCTCTTTAAAGCCTCTAGTTGCCGTTCTAGGTATTTTAAAAATGAGCACTTTTGTGGTTTGCATACTGTAGAAAAATAGAGGGCTATTTTATTTGGTTGCTCGTCTTATAACCAATAAACAAAAACATCTTGACTATTTCTCTTAATCTGTTATTAAAGAAAATGTCATAAATCATCATTTTCATCTTCGTTTATATATTTTAAATAACCACCAGCCCCGATCAGGACTAGTTAACCAGCAAAGAACAATTTCTTGCAAGACAAGCTTACCCATTTTACCCATCGTGAACCTCACCACGAGACGAATATCACATTAGTTTAAAAGCTCGTGGCTAGAGGCGTTCGAATCTGGTCCTAATTGACTAGGATTGCTCGTTTTCTACCCAAAGATCGGTTGTTTTACCTTGGTTACTTCGGCTTCCTCCACCAATACAAATGGTAGCCACGACACAGTCATGCGTGCTGAAAGTGGCGTTAAACATAAAAAAATCGATCAATTTATTCCTTCTTGTCATTCATAAACGATGATTAAGTTTTTAACTTTTTGCATGGACATTTAACCATCTGCATTTAATTGATAATTGTATTTTGTTTTATCTGCAAACAATAAGCTGGGTAAAGAGAATTCCTCCATTAAAATAAAATAAAATTAAAATAAAATTGAAAAGATTTTAAACTAAAATCGATATTTCAGATTAGTAATTTGTGGCTAATTGAAAGATGCATTTTAAAATGCTGACCAAAAAGTTTTAGTAAAGGACATGTAACAATTCATAAATTTTCATAGAATAAAGATCGTCAAACATATATAAAAATCCATAAATCTGATCTGGTATCATAACAGACGTGGCGTTCTGCTCAGTAGATATGAAAATAACAAGGAAGAATTTAGATGTAACATCTTTGTAATGACGCATTTAGTTTTATTTTTAAGGACGAGGTAGCTGGTTCATAAGCACTGTAGCGTACTTTATTTCAGTGGAACATAATACAACAGTGGGACCTTAACAACTTGATGAAAACTATTGTAGTTAAGATTAAATAAAACTGTAAAATTTTGCGTGATTATTTCATTGCAATTGTTGAACAATAGGCACAAAAATGCGAGATTAGTTATTTTGGTTGCAGGAAATACGGCATACATTAGAAAATACATAAAATATATATAACACCATTACAAACTTAATCCCAATTTTATATTCTATTTTTACAAATTTACCTGTGACGTCACTTTTTGTGGCGTTGATACATTCGTGTGACTCACAGTTCATAATTCTCAGTTCATAATTCTATTGTGGTGTAAATGGGAGGTGTTCGTTGATATTCTGTGGTTTACATGTTGTAATGTACTATTAAAGTATTTATTTATGTATGTGTCTGTCCTGAGTGTTCTTGCGTTTAGTTGTTATGTATTCCTGTCACGTAATGTCATTTTAGCGGTATTTTAACATTGCCATATAAGCGGGAGGTTTTCTAGCCATAAAACCAGGTTCAACCCGCCATTTTTTCTTAAAATGTCCTGTACCAAGTCAGGAATATGGCAGTTGTTATCAAATAGTCCGTTTCTATGTATGTTGGCGTTTGTTTTTGTAGCAGTTCAGTGTTTATGTTGTTCCGTTGTTTTCCTCCAATAGTTGATGTGTTTCCCTCGGTTTTGATTTGTGACCCGGATTTGTTTCAGTTTACTCGATTTATGACTATTGAACAGCGGTATACTACTGTTGCCTTTATTTATACAAATGATATGATTTATCACTATTTAAAATGTTCGATATTTTTTGGCGAAACCTGTCCCTCTGCAATTTTTGCCAAAATTTCTAAAAAATACTTTAGTTGCACAGCGAAACGATCAAGAAGTCTCAAATAGTGATATGAAATAAGGAGATGGGGTTTAATTGCTATCTACCAGAGACCAAATGACACTGATGTTAGCAAACTACAGGTAGCCGTTCGGCCTTCAACAATAAGCTAATCCCATAGCACATGACAAGGTAGCGGAGGCCTGACTTAACAAAATGTACAACAATTCATATGAGAAAACCATGATTTATGTACAAAACGATAAACGAAAGACAATTTGATATACATTAACAAACGACAACCACTGAAAAACAAGCACCTGGCTTTGGATAGGCACTGGCAGAATATGGCGGGGTTTGTGGTATCCCAATCCTTCCCTTAAAATGGGTTATAAGTTTAACAGCACAACATAAGAACAAATTATAAATATCAGTTGAAAAGGGCTTCAATCATCAGATTGATACAAAACAAAACAAGCCACTGTCAAAACACTATAGACACAAAGTTACGATCTGCGAGTACTCGCAGTTACTCAATAACAATTAATGAAACATCATGTATCAAAGTCAAAATATCAATCAGTACATCTCCAATGGATTTAGTGTAAAGACTTTAAAAGCAGTCTCGGAAAATTACAAGTTATTTGACAATTAACCGTTTACGAGCATCATCTCGTATCTGCTCGGTAGATTTTTGTTAAAATAAAAATAAGAAGGTGTCGCATGATTGCCACCGATGCAACCATTCCAGATCAAAGGACTTTTGGAATAAAGGAATTATGAACAAAACATATAACGTATAGTAATCTATAAACGGTCTTAGAAGATTGCTGTGAGAAAAATCTAAAGAGAAAACCAACATCCTAATTTATACTTAAACAATAAACATATAAAGTATCCAACTGTTCAACATACATGAAGCATGTATTTAAAGATTATGTTAACAAACATTGAGGATATGATTTAAGG
The DNA here is from genome assembly GCA_017311375.1 of Mytilus coruscus. Lineage (NCBI taxonomy): Eukaryota > Metazoa > Mollusca > Bivalvia > Mytilida > Mytilidae > Mytilus > Mytilus coruscus. Next base: position 45,739,325 of record CM029600.1, read on the forward strand.
CGCCAATTATTCATCTTTTTGTGGATGCATATTTTTTTTCTAATTTCGTGAAAAATATTGTTTCGGAAAAGAAACTAAAAAATAGTATGCTTTCATTAAAAGAAGAAGATTAAAAAAAATCTTGCTCCTGTATGTAAATAGATGTTTTGATTTAAAACAATATATAAAAAAATCAATGCCCGCCCCTCTCAGAAGATGAATGATCTGTGCCTAACTGCCCTGTCTTTTCAGAAAAGCTTTCTAAATCTTAATGATTTAAAACCACGAAGGAGAATGTATTGTAAGCCGTGACAGAGATAACCAGACATGTGACTTGCTTTAATTTGCATCTCAAACCTGTCCTATCATGCTACATTTTTGTTCAAGAAATTTGAGGTTTTAGTGCTAGGGTTATTTTAATGTACATTTGCACATTAGACATTAATTTGTTAACATTTCCAAAGTATAAACAATATGAAAAAATGAAGACATCAATGAGACAGCAACTCAACACACACTCACACACACACTCCAAAAACATACATTTATAAGTGAAAATGCTGCGATTTAATCATACGTAAATGAACGCACAGACTACAAAAATGTATGTTGCTGACCTCAAATCTCACTCGAAATCAATTTATAACAAACAAAGTTGATTTGATACCTAAAAAGAAAGAAAGAAAGATTTAACTTAAACGTACTAGTCACAGCTGGTTAAAAAGACGACGTAATAGAGCGAACACAATATTTGACGCACTTAATTTTTTTTACACTCGAAACCAGTTTATAGGAAATGTAATTGATTTTATACCTAAAAATAAACAAAGAAAGTCTAACTTAAACGCACTAGGCACAGGTGGTAAAAAAAAAAAGACAACGTAAAGGAGCGAACACAGTATTTTGCGCACTTAAAACCTTTGTTTTACACTCGAAACCAGTTAATAGTAAATATAGTTGATTGTATACCTAAAAATAAATAAAGAAAATTTTAACTTAAACGTACTAGTAAAAACGTACTAGTTACTGGTAAAAAAAGACGACGACTTGACTATAAAAGCAGAGGATCACCACAATGCATTATTCATTCAAATAAGTTTTAACAAAGACGTTGTATAGAACAGGCAACATGCACAAGCAAACTCTGATTTATTTTATGTTCTTGATTTTTCCAGCAGGTATGAAATTAATTATCAAATCTTGAACGACTCTACAGTGAAATACAGCAATATTACTAATGATATTAAACATATGATGTAGCCTCCAATACTTTAGACTCAAACATACTTTTATTAAAGCAAACCTGACCAATTGTTTGTTTATCTTTAGTGCTGATTGAACATTGTCAGCTATAGACATGAAAAGAAATGAAAAGGAAATAATAAACTCAAGTTACACTTTTCATATCCCGGTCAGACCTTAAAGATAAAAAAACCAAATGGTTTATACATTGCTATTTATAATATCAGTAAATTATTATGGAAATGTTTGTCTAGCATTGTGTATGCATTTTTACAGAATTGCTAGATTATAAAAACGAATGTGTGGATCGGATAATTCTAAACATTATATCCATGGTTTTTGCTAAGAATACTAAGGCAGATATAAGTTACAATAAACATGCATTCTTTCACTTTAATATTTCAGTCTGAACTTCATCAAACAGCAACCTCATATAGGTACAACAGACACGATCTGTTGCAATTTCCAGAAGAAATTGAACAGCATTTTAATTTTAAAACAGAACAAACCTTTTACATATTTTAGTCTTGCTAAAAAAATAGCGAATAGATGTTAATCCGAATAAAAATCAAACGTTTGGAAATATGATAGAATAAAAACCAGAATTTGAGTTGATTCAAGTCTGTTATAAAGAAAACGAAACAAAACAATGCAGTAATGAATTTAAAAAACTGAGAAATGAACGACACATACATACGTAATATGAAAATAACCTCGACTGAATGGTACCTGACAATTGTTTTGAAATTGTACATTTAAGTTCTAGAATTAAGTAAAGAAAGATACCAATGTGGTAGGAGTAGGTAAGGAATAAGCTTAAATAGACACACATTTATTTACGAAGCTCACATTATTTTTCGGTATAAAATGGCACTGAAAATATAAAATCATGTTATTTTTACTAACACTTAATCAAATTGAAATATAGGTAGATTATATTAAAACAATTTTTTCTAGAGCAATAGACGAAAGTTGTCTTTAACATAAAAGTAGGAAAACTCGATTGTTATCAATGAGTATGTAACTTTATCTTCTTAGCATGTGTGATAATGGATGGTCTCTGGAAGCAATGGACGGAATGGACTCCTTGCCCTTTAACAAGTTGTGGTGAGGCAACCATATTTAGAACAAGAGATTGTGTTCCTTCAACATCAGGAGTAACAGACGGCTGCGAAGTCTTTGATTTCCAATTAGACGAAAAACAATGTTCGATTGCTTGTCCAAGTACGAATCTCAATTCATACAAAATGTTTTTAGTTGTATTCAAGTATGTAGTCATTCTGATATAAAAACAAATCATGCATAATCATAAGCTCTGTGTTGTACTGTTGTACAAGTTGCCAATTAAAACTAAATTTCTTCCAGAAGACATCAATTTTTTAAAGTTAACACCTTTTTACAATACCTTGAATACAGAAACACGAATTAAAAAAAAAAAAAAAACAAAAAACAACACAAGATATCAAAGTTTTCTAAACGTCGAAGGAATATGTTTTGAACTTGTAAAAAAATATTATAAATATTATGAATGCGTTCCTGTCATACTATATTTGAGCATCATGTCTTTGATAACTTTTCACGTGTAGTTGTTTGTTGATCTACAAAAAGTCTAGTAATATTGGCTTCATTAGCAATTCAAATGCATAGATATTGTACTGGAACATAAGACATTACAAGATTTGTGACCTTCGACAGTATAGCTCAGTAAGTATAGGAATTAGTTAAATGAAAGCTTTAACGTGAGCTATTTGTTTTTCCAGTTAATGGAAGCTGGGGACTATGGGGTGCTTATGAACCATGTACCGTTACTTGTGGAGCAGGAGTGCAAACAAAAAGAAGATCTTGCAATGCTCCTGCTCCTGCACACAACGGAAACCCATGTGATGGTGCAGATACTAGCTCAAAAAGTTGTAACATGGAAGCATGTGCAGGTAAGACTTCGTTTAAATTTTGCTTTATTTATTCCGTGCCTTGCTTCATTTTCTTACTTCTATTATAATTGACTTTGAATCATGTCGCAACATCCAATAGTAGTAAATCATAATAATTAAAGTATGTACCGTTGGCAAAAATGATTTAATTGAAGACAAATCAATGCATGTCTGTTTAAGAATACATTAGTTACAAAATAGAGTTTGTAGTTTAAATAATTCGCTTTTGTTTTATACATACTTTACATATTATATATGGAAACGACTTCGACCGAACAGTACCTGACTACAAATGTAACAAGTGGTAGGGTGAAGCTCTAAAATCAAATACAGCAAGGTATTTCACATATTTGTCAACATCATACTCGAAAGAGTACACTTATTGAAATATGTAAGAAATATTTGGTTGGTAGCAAATTTAAACCAAATTTCTTTCGAAAGACGTCATTTTGTTTAAAGCAAAATAATTTTTATAATGAATAAATACAAAAAAGTTATTATAGATATAATGAATACGTTCCTGTCATACTACATTTTAAGACTGGTATTTGTGATAATATTTTATGAGTTATAGACATTTAAGTTGTTCGTCGATCTACAAAAAGTCGGGTAATACTGGCTTCATTATAGATAAAGTATGGAACATAAGATATAAAACAAAATCCATTATAACACAAGGTTAGTGACATAAGAGAGTACTCTTCAGTAAGTATACAAATAAATTTAGAGGAAACTTAAGCTTTAGCGCATGCTATTTTTTCCCAGTTAATGGAAACTGGGGACAATGGGGTTCTTATGAACCATGCGACGTAACTTGTGGAACAGGAGCGCAGATAAAAACACGAATTTGTAATGATCCTGCTCCATCAGAGAACGGAAACCCTTGCGAAGGTGAAGATATTATCGTAAAAAGTTGTGACATGGAAGAATGTGCAGGTGAGACTTCGTTTAAGTTTTGATTTATTTATTCCGTGCCATGCTTGATTTTCTTATTTCTATTATAATTGACTTTGAAGCATATCCCAACATCAAATAGTGGTAAATCATAATAATTAATTTATGTACCGTTGGCAAAAATGATTTAATTGAAGACAAATCAATGCATGTCTGTTTAAGAATACATTAGTTACAAAATAGAGTTTGTAGTTTAAATAATTCGCTTTTGTTTTATACATACTTTACATATTATATATGGAAACGACTTCGACCGAACAGTGCCTGACTACAAATGTAACAAGTGGTAGGGTGAAGCTCTAAAATCAAATACAGCAAGGTATTTCACATATTTGTCAACATCATACTCGAAAGAGTACACTTATTGAAATATGTAAGAAATATTTGGTTGGTAGCAAATTTAAACCAAATTTCTTTCGGAAGACGTCATTTTTTTTAAAGCAAAATAATTTTTATAATGAATAAATACAAAAAAGTTATTATAAATATAATGAATACGTTCCTGTCATACTACATTTTAAGACTGGTATTTGTGATAATATTTTACGAGTTATAGACATTTAAGTTGTTCGTCGATCTACAAAGAGTCGGGTAATACTGGCTTAATTATAGATAAAGTATGGAACATAAGATATAAAACAAAATCCATTATAACACAAGGTTAGTGACATAAGAGAGTACTCTTCAGTAAGTATACAAATAAATTTAGAGGAAACTTAAGCTTTAGCGCACATGCTATTTTTTCCCAGTTAATGGAAACTGGGGACAATGGGGTTCTTATGAACCATGCGACGTAACTTGTGGAACAGGAGCGCAGATAAAAACACGAATTTGTAATGATCCTGCTCCATCAGAGAACGGAAACCCTTGCGAAGGTGAAGATATTACCGTAAAAAGTTGTGACATGGAAGAATGTGCAGGTGAGACTTCGTTTAAGTTTTGATTTATTTATTCCGTGCCATGCTTGATTTTCTTATTTCTATTATAATTGACTTTGAAGCATATCCCAACATCAAATAGTGGTAAATCATAATAATTAATTTATGTACCGTTGGCAAAAATGATTTAATTGAAGACAAATCAATGCATGTCTGTTTAAGAATACATTAGTTACAAAATAGAGTTTGTAGTTTAAATAATTCGCTTTTGTTTTATACATACTTTACATATTATATATGGAAACGACCTCGACCGAACAGTACCTGACTTCAAATGTAACAAGTGGTAAGGTTAAGCTCTAAAATCAAATACAGCAAGGTATTTCACATGTTTGTCAACATCATACACAAGACAGTAAACTTATTGAAATTTGTTAGAAATATTTGGACCATTTTTGGACCATTTTAGGAAAAATTAAACACAAATTTCTTTCAGAAGACTTCAGAATAATTTTTTAAAGTAAACACATTTTTATAATAAATAAATAAATACCAAACAATACCTTGAATACAGAAATTTAAAATTGCGTGTTTTTATTAAAAAAAGAAAAGAAAAGAAAAACAAGACATCAAAGCTCTTTAAAAACATCGAAGGGATATGCTTTGAACTTGTACAAATATCATAAATATGATGAATGCGTTCCTGTCAAACTATATTTTAACCCTATAGACATTTAAGTAGTTTGTCGATCTATACAAAGTGGGGTAATACTGGCTTCATTCAAAATTTGAATGCATAGATAATGTATTGGATCATAAAAAATGATAAATATCCATTATAACACAAGGTTTGCGACTTAATCAGTACTCTTCAGTAAGTATATCAAATAAATTTAGAGGAAACTTAAGCTTTACTCAAGTTATTTTTTTCCAGTTAATGGAAACTGGGGACCATGGGGTTCGTATGAACCATGCGACGTAACTTGTGGAACAGGAGCGCAGATAAAACACGAATTTGTAATGATCCTGCTCCATCAGAGAACGGAAACCCTTGTGAAGGTGAAGATATTAGCTAAAAAGTTGTGACATGGAAGCATGTAAAGGTAAGACTTCGTTTAAGTTTTGCTTTATTCGTTCCGTGCCAGGCTTTTTCTTCTTATTTCTATAATAATTGACTTTAAAGCATATCCCAACATCAAATAGTAGTAAATTATAATAAATAATTCATATACCGTTGCGACCACAGATTTAAGTCAAAACAAATCAATGCATGTCTGTTTAAGAATCCATTAGTTACAAAATAAAGTTTGCAGTTTAAATAATTTTACATACTTTACATATTATATATAGAAACAACTTCGACTGAACGGTAACTGACAAAAATGTAACAAATGGTAAGGTTAAGTTTAAAAATTAAATACAGCAAGGTACCAAGGTGGCACTAGTAGCCTGGGATTTCCTAAACAGTCACATAGATATATTCTTAGTTCATATTATTAATAAGTTTTCGTATAGATATAGATTCGACCACTGCATCGAGTATGATACGATATTTCTCAACTCGAGACAGTTAAATTTTCATATTTAAAACGCGAGGCTTGCCAAGTATCACTTTGGAGATCTTAATGATCGAAATGCGCATCTGGCACAGTATAATTAGTACCGATAAATTAAAGATTAGATATGTTGCCAATTATTAACCTCTTCTTTATAAGAATCCTACAAGATTATTTATAGTATTCTACACTTTGCAATTGTATGGTTCTTCCAGAGATTCAACTATATCTTTATTCTCGTAAACCAAAGTACAATGGTATAGAGTGATTAAAATTTTCATTGTAATAAAAAAATCGCGAAAACATTTTTTTATTTTAATATATTTTCTGATGTTGGTCACTAGTAGTCCAAGCTCTGCAGTCAACAGCAGAGTTCTTTAAGAAAAAATCCCACTCTCCAATTCACTTTGAAAACACTGAAAAGTATGTTGTAAAATATTAGATCATAATCTAATATGTATTTATTTTTTTTTGTAGTAATCTAATATATATTTATTTATTTTGTAGATTGTCATCATGGATAGTAGATATTGCAAAATGCAGCAGCCTTCGTTCAAAATTTCATGACAATACATGATGTTCTTGTATCAGAAATAAAATTTGCTGCATTTCAACTGATAATAAATGCATGTGTCGTCTTTTTTAATTTAACACCCCAGGAAAGAGTTTTCTGCTTTTACTTAATAAATAAATTATGTTCGTTTTATACTTCGACGAATCAGAACATAATGTCTATTTTGATAATATAGACATGTATAATGTAACATTCAACGCTGACAAATGGACTGGACAATTCGGTGCTTACCAACCACGGAGCAGTTTATTATTGTCATGTATTCTCATCTTTTCTTCATACGAAATCATGTTACACATATTTCCTTAATGTTCAAATTTTGTTCTGTATATACGTACATTTGTAATATCATTGGAATAAAGGGAGTAATGGGATTGGGAAATTAATATGCTAGTCTTGTACGGTGAAGAAAACAATATTGTCTCCGTGCTAATTGCAGGAAATAATTTTGCACGAAAGTGTTTACGCAGTTGGACTGCCAAGCAAAAAGTGAACATGAATACTAGTAATCCGTCCTGTCTTAATCCCTCTCCAGCAAATCAAATTATATCGTTTTAAATATGGGGTTCCTACTTCGCCATTGAACATCGTAATCTTTTACATTCACGCATTTCTTCGTATGACGTTGGGGTTTTCTATAAAAATATATACATATCAACAGGCTGAAAACGGGCTAGTTTAAATAGATTCTGAACTAGAATGGTCATTTTGAAATTTACTGAACAACAAACATGTTCAGTTTTTTTTAATTAACTTGTGCAAAACGAAAAAATTTACTGAAAAATAACTGTACAAATATTGATCAGCTGCGAGCGTAACGTATATATTTGACTATTGTACTGCAAGAAAAATATCCGAATATAAACAAAAATCTCGAGAGGGTTCGTCGTTTTTATGTTCAATCATTTTATATCTAAATATTATTATGGCAGTTTCAAAATGTTATTTATTAATAATAATTGATTTTTTAAAATTAAAATGATGGGATATGATGAAATATGATTGTGATGATTATCATGTTTAGCTTTATTTGAAAAATTAAAAGATCAAATGTCGTTCTTGAAATACCATGGTCCAAAGAGAAAAAGACGACAAGAAAAAATAAAGACGTTGTACAAAATACTACAAAGAAAGCCGAGGATTAAAATCCTACCAAACAACGAGGTCGAAATACGCATTCGTCATGTTTTACACTTAACCGTTACCTACTTCAACAATAATTGCTACATGTTATTCTATATCTGCAATACACAGGGGCAGATTCAGGATGAGGGTCAGAGTACATGCGCCACAATAAAATAGGAAAATTTACCATTTTTGCAATTAAAAAAAACCGTAAAAAAAAAGAAATTACTAGGGTCATGCTTCCCCACCTTAATCCTAAAATCCTGGATCTGCCTCTGATACCTGACTGGATCAATACAGCCCCAACTGTTTTAGAACAGGCGAAAGACAAATTCATTACCAACAGAAAACAATCACAATACACTTGGTTGAAGCAAAATCAACATGAATCCAACTTAAGAAATTTTCAATGGCTGCATCTGATTCGTCTCTTACTCCGTTGATGAAACGTATGTGCCATTAAGGATAAATCACTGAATGGGAAGACACTTGGAAGATTTAATATAAAATAAAAAAGCCACATTCAGTTTCGGCTTTGACAAAACGTCAATGAAACAACAAATGGATTTGGTGTTCCATTTATAAAGAAAAAGAGATGTGGAATTGCTTGGGATTTTTGCAAGCTCATCGATTTACCCTGACTGTGCCCAGACATTCACACGTACTATATAAACATTAACAAGCTGAAACAATCAAAAAGATCACATGCTATCAGTTTTAATCATAAAAACTCATAAGAGATACTATGATGATAATTTAATACGACAGACTCACAAATAAAATATAGACATAAAAAGTAAAACATACTTCTTGGTGAACGGGACCTCAAAGTAAGATTAAAATATAGACCGGGAAAGTTACCCAACAAAGAATCTTCTAGCTGTTTAATTATTTTATCAATTCGACTTCTAAAAAATCGAATGAAAAGTGCATAATTTCTTGTCTAAAGAGTGAAAGTACAAACATGTTATTTTTTTTATTATTTATCTTGTGTGTAGAACACATATTTGTTAGACGCCGAGGTGTCACAGAACTTAGCAGCATAGCATACACTTTATGCTGGCTATACAAAACACTTGCTATTGTCCGAATTTTACATAAAGAAATGGTACAGATTTCAAGACAACGCAATGTTGTTTTCTTTATACTATAACTCTTACAACTGTTCCAAATGAAATATTTTGGGTAAACCATCAATTTTGAATTTGAAGCGGGCGACGAATTAACCCTTAGAGTGCCACGTTTTTTTTGGGGTAAAATACCGCGAACCTATATCCTTTGTTGACGTCATAAAAAGTAAAATAATAAAAAAACCGAACTTCAAGGAAAATTCAAAAATGAAAGTCCTTTATCTAAAGGCAAAATCAAAAGCTCAAATACATCTAACGAAAGGAAATCAACTGTCATATTACTGACTTGGTATAGGCATTTCCTTATGAAGGAAATGGTGGACGAAACCTGGTTTTATAGCTAGCTAAACCTCTCACTTGTATGACAGTCATATAGAATTCCATTATATTGGCAACAATGTGTGAGCAAAACAAACCGACATAATAGGTAAAATGTCAAAAATTGTGTTATTATCTTAATTACTGTAAAAACAAATAACTATTTCAACAAAAACAAATAAAATGGCATAAAGACACTCTATAGACAAAGTACATAAGCAAACATGAAAGACAGGAATACAAAAATAACCATAGCACAATAACACAATGGCGGGATGTATAAATACCGAGCCACGCCAAAAGTATATTACCAAAAATGGACTAAACAGTAAAGGTTAAAATATACAAAGACAAATAAAAAACCCACTATAACACGTAATTAGGATGATAAACAACGTCAGTACCTAGAATCTATACTTCAAGACTGTTATGATATTGTAATCATCATGTTTATTTATCTTGGCCTAATTTGTTTTGTGTGACCTAATAAGATGTTTACATAATTGGGTTATAGTTGTTTACAAAATGATGTTATAATTGTGCAGTTTAGAAATCACCGGAACAATCATAGATACTGATGGAATGATTAGAACTTACTATTTGACTTACATAATAATTCCGGAATGATCATAATCTACGATGCGTAATTCAAACTTCTACAGTAATCTAGAAGTTTCTCTTCTATAGTTTTCTAGGATTTTCTCTTCTACAGTGTTCTAGAAGTTTCCGTGGTAACTATATATATACTGACGATGAATTGTAATAAAAGACAGAAATATACTTATATTCTCAGAAGATATCTGGAGTTGTTGGATTGACACATTTATTTACGTTAACAACATCGTATAAGTTTGTGAACTTCTTGGACATATAAGAATCCCGTTGGATTCCGTTCAGTTAAGAGAAGAATTCCGGATAAGGAAAAGACCATAGGATCAGACATTCAGATATTTTAACAGTTAAGTTGACATTTCTATTTGTATAATATTTCTTGTAAAATTGTATAAAAAATCTTGTTTAAATTATTATTGATTTTTTTGTCTTTTGTTGGCTACAATTAAAGGTAATTTCTGGCTGTAATAAGACCATGTATTCTGGTACTGAGATGACCGCTTATGTCAAATTCGAAGTATAAGTCTAAAAATGAGGTAGAGGAAGCCGTTTCTGTTGATTCTTTAAACTCTACAGAAACGTTTTTCTTAACATTATGCACAAGGCGAAATACGATGTATCACATATGAATAGATTCAGCACCCTCCCCCTAAACCCCTTTAAAAAATCCTAGATCCGCCCCTGCAAATATGTTGCACATTTGCAATATAATCAAGCATTCGGAAGTCTCGGCAGACGAGTCAATTTAAACACTCAGAAAGTACGGAAACTGTTTGCTTCCAGTATTTCACAAAAAACAGGATATTAACCGGTTAATAGTTTTTGAAACTATTAACCGGTAAACAGTCTTTTTTCGGGAAAATGTTTGCTTCCAGTAAATAGGTTATATCCAGTTAGAAGATCTTTTCGGACAATTTCTTAAAAAATGGTAGATTTGTTAGTCTATAATTTGATAAAGAAAATGCATACTGAATTATAATTACTATGATGGATCTGATGGCAGGCATGCACAGATAATTGATCGGTATTTTTTTTTATTACCATTTTTTGTACCAGTGCTTTAAACTCAGAGAACCTGGAATTTTGCGATTTTTTCTAGGCAAAAACTACCCAACTCCAAGAAAAATACAGAACTCCAAGGGAAATTCAAAACGGAAAGTCCTTTATAAAATGGCAAAAATCAAAAGCTTAAAAAGAGAGCGAAAGATATCAAAGGAAATTCCGTTATGAGATTTGAAATTTGTAATTTTCATGAGATTACATGATTTGATTTCACGAGGATAATAAAAAGTAATAATAAGTTTGTCAAAAGATTTCATCTTATCAACAGTTTGAATAAATTAAAACATTCGAATTTGATTGTTTTAGAAAAAACAAATTTCAATCTCCTTCTAAAGAACAAAATATTGAAATTTCTAACCTTAAGCATTTTTCAATTTGCCTTAAAATTGAAAATGAAAATGCTCAACGTGGAGCATTTTTCAATTTGCCTTTAAAATTGAAAATGAAAATGCTCCAACGTGGAGCATTTTTCAATTTGCCTTTAAAAATTGAAAAATGAAAAATGCTCCAACGTGGAGCATTTTTCAATTTGCCTTAAAATATTGAAAAATGAAAAATGTCCCGTATTGGTTGAATTTTCGTCTTTAGAATATTTTCTCAAAAATGAAAATGTTTTTGTGTGGAGCATTTTTCAATTTTTGTAATCGTTTGACAAAATGAAAAATGCTCCAAAGAGGAGCATTTTTCATTTTTCAAATTTATCAAAGATATTGAAAAATAGATAATTAAATTATTTTTCATTCATTGTTAACACTTTAGAAGTTTTGTTTTTATGCTTTAACTATAATACACATGTGTATGTGTGAACCCGTATATACACATTTATTGCCTTACCCCGAAAAGATAGAACAACAACGCACCAGCAAAATTATTTGATGTGGCGCAGGATTATTATGCAATTGTTATTTCCTTGTTTAAAACCATGAATTTTATATTTCCTATTTTGTTATTTACATTCAGGTTAACTAAATATTCTCTATATATCTGTTAAATCAAATAGATATTGGTATGTTGAATTCATTAATAAAGATATTTATGTTTACTGTTTAGTATTTGCATCGCTGCAAAACATTTGTAAACTTCTTTTAAAAGTTAATGTACATTGAATATAAGATCTGAGCAATTAGCCTGTATGTAGAACTAAGCATAACTATGTCTGCTCTTTAAAAGACGTATTCGTTGTGGCTATGCAGGATTTTGCATAATTGAAAGCAATAACAATGTGCCTCAACGACAAAATAGTGTACCGAAGCCGAGAGAGTTGACCTGAATGTAAAGTAAATAAAACAGGAAATGTTATTAACATACAATTTTGTAATATCATGCACTGGCTACGGGTTTGGTGATACACAACCTAGAAAAGGTGTAAAGATAAAACAACACATAGGAAAGCTGTTCTTTCCCAGTCTCCTATATAAGGTTGATGAATATGTCATATTCCATCTAAAATATGGCTTATTTTGGAAGTCATTGAATGCTCCACTTCTTAACTAGATAAAATGATATAATTTTCACTGTTTTGGTTTTATTTACTTAGCTATTTAGATACCAATAGTGCTTTAACATTTGGCATCCATCGTCTCTGTTTACAACTAGAACAAGATGTGGTCCACATCTCCGAATCTCAATCAAAATTACTCATGCTACATTTTGGTCCCATGAGTTGGATGTTGAATTTTACAGCAATTTTCTGTTTTAACTGAAATACATTATTTTGGGAAAACTAATCAGGAATGAAGCAGACATTTGAGTCAGTGCTTGGTGGAATTAAATACGACTGTCTTTAGGAGACAAGTTTTGCCTGTGGTCTTTTATTTTATAGTATGGTTTATTTGGTAAATGTATAGTCATAATAGGTTTGATGTTGTCAACACTGATATTGCTGATTACTTTGTTCATTTTGAGACAGATTTTCTATTATTTGGAATGAATGTGAGGTGGCATTTCAGTTAAAAATGAACTTCAAATGTGAAGCTAGTTTACGTTTCTCTAGATATAAGAAGATGTGGTATGAGTGCCAATGAGACAGCTCGCCTTCTAAGTCACAATTTTTAAAATAAAAACCATTATAGGTCAAAGTACGGTCTTCAACACAGAGTCTTGGTTCACACCGAACAGTAAGCTATAAAGTGTCCCCAAAATGACTAGTGTAAAACTATTCAAACGGGAAAAACAACGGTCTAATCTATATACAGAACGAGAAACACTTATGAACCACATCAACAAACGACAACAAAGAACATTAGAAGATAACAAAACCTTTAAACAGACTTATTAAGAAGGGATATAGTTACGATACTGTTGTCAGGTCATTAAAGATTGCATATTTTTGGCTTTAATATTGATTCACTTAAAGGGTCTTTACATCGGAATTTAACACATTTATTTAAAACCAGTTGTTGGCATGACACGGGTTATGTTCTTCTCTTAAATATTTTATGATTGTATAATACTGAACCCTAACCGAGAGTTGCCTGATATTCCTATGATGAAGACATAATCTTTCAATCAGTTTAATTGAGGTCTCAAAGGGTCCAAGAAAATGAGGTCAAGGTCATATAAACAAAACAAGAAATACATGTACACCTTACAATAAATAACTAAGTATAGTTGACCTATTGCTAATAGTTTCTAAGAAACAGACTTAACCGAGAAAACTAAACACTGACTAATGAACCATAAAATTAAGGTCAAGGATCTGAACCATGGCAGGCAGAAGTGTACAGCTAACAATTCTTCCATACAGCAAATATAGTTAACCTATTGCTTATAGTTTAAGAAAATCAGACCAAAACTAAAAACTGAACACTGAGCAATGAACAGTGAAAATGAGGTCAAGGCCAAATAAAGCCTGCCAGACTGACATGCACATCATTAAATATTTCCATACACCAAATAAAGATGACATATTGCATATAGTGTTAGAAAAAGACCAAATATCAAAACTTAACTTTGACCACGGAACCATGAAATTTGGTCAAAGTCTGATGAGCACAACCATGCTTGACACATCTATACCATTTCCTCTATTGTTCAATAAAATATCGTCATTTGATCTCGATGGATCAACCAACGCGTTGTGACTCAGTTTAGATTGGTTGATCCGACATGTCTACTGGATCAGTATTCGTATCAGAGGCTCCTCTGATTCTACCTCTATTCCTACCATCATGCCCACTAGTTCTGGTATATTTGGTGGTATGCCTGTGTTGTTTTCGAGAATTCTACGTATTAATGACAATTAGAAGGAATTAAATGGAACAGTATTTATATGGAACATGATGTTGATGTTATTAACGAGAGCGTAGTTAGATCACGGTATGAAAGTGGAAAGGTCGTAGACTGATCGATGTAAGAGCGTTCTATAATCGCAGAAGAAGCGTGTTAAGATCGTGTTGCAATCGGATAAATCGTGCATGTATTGTCGTTATGAAAACGTGATTAGCATAAGTCGAAAATAAACTGACAACGCCATGGCTAAAAAATAAAAACAAAGGGTACTTAGTTTAATAGATATAAACTAGTCACCATAGTTTCATCATAAACTGCTGAAAGCATTTTGATTTATTATCCGAAAACTGAAAAAAGCCTCATTTTTTATGAATAAGACTGCATAACTCCAAAAATGTAAATGTTTCATAAAAGTTGGTTAAAGTGTTTTGAAACTCATAAGTCGAAAATAAACTGACAACGCCATGGCTAAAAAAAAAATAAAAAGACCAACAGACAAACAATAGTACACAAAACACAACATAAAAACGAAAGACTGAGCAACACGAACCCCACCAAAAACTGGGAGTGATCTCAGGTGTTCTGGAAGGGTAAGCAGATCCTGCTCCACATGTGGCACCCGTCGTGTTGCTCATGTTAGTACAAACCCGTTAATTAATCTAATTCGGTAGGTCACATTCGGGAAAAGGGGACGGGATTGAAGTAACGACATTAGGAACATATCCGCTATTATCTGTGAAACGGATATTCCGTAACGGTCAACCAACTCGTGATGGCGTGCGTAAAATTTACGAAGGGATGATTTCAACTTCACCACTTGGAACTCTTGGTTTAATAGCTTCCTTGTGAGCAGCAATCCAACATCAAGGAAATAATGATAGGAAATACAAGCCCTGGAGTATCAACTGGGAGATATATACTCCGTATGCAGGAGCTGCTGGAATGTTGCTACATAAAAATGGAAATTTCACAATTGGGAAGCTGAAATCATCTCTTTTGGCATAAAGTTTTGTTTTCAACCGGCCTTCATTGTCAATTTCTAGATTTAAGTCAAGATATGAGGCAGACTTCACTGTATCTGTTGTATCCTTTATCTCAAGCTCGATGGGATAGATGCGTTCAACATAGTCACCAAATTTATTTAGTGAGAGAACATCATCTATGTAGCGGAAAGTAAAGTTAAAGGATACTGCTAACTCTTTTCTTTCTTCCTAAGAAGTTCCTGTATGAAGTCAGCCTCATATGAATAAAGGAACAAGTCGGCAAGAAGAGGAGCACAGTTGGTTCCTATGGGAATGCCGATTGTTTGTTGAAAAACACGTCCTCCAAACGTAACAAATATGTTGTCAATCAAGAAATCAAGCATCTTGATAATGTCAGTTTCAGAGAACTTTTTGTTAGAATCAGAGTGATTTTTTACAAAGTAGGATTTATCCGTCCCTAAGACAAGATACTTGTATATACGTTGGCCATTCTTTTTTATGAAACAAAGCATGACCAAGTCTTTCAATTTGTCTTTTAGTTTGGAATTGTGAATACTTGTGTAAAGTGTAGAAAAGTCAAATGTTTTAATACAGTACTATTGCAAGATGAAAGAGTCTTAGATTGTATGTACTCTAAAAGATATTTGGAATTTTTTAGTATCCACATCTGATTAACGCCACCTCTAGAATAGGTAGTTTCACAATAACTTTGAAGCCCGGCTTTGATTGCTGATAAACACATCTAACAAATGGAAAACAACTGTCATATTCCTGACTTGGTACAGGCATTTCCTTATGTAAAAATAGTGGATTAAACCTGGTTTTATAGCTAGCTAAACCTCTCACTTGTATGACAGTCGCATAGAATTCCATTATATTGACAACAATATGTGAGCAAAACAAACAGACATAATAGGTAAAAACGTCAAAAATTGAGGTACAGCAGTCAACATTGTAATATAATCTTAATCACTATAAAAACAAATAACTGTTTCAACAAAGAAATACAAAATGGCTTATAGACAAAGTACATAAGCAAACATGGAAGACAAGAACTCAAAATTGACTATAGCACATATAGGAAATGAAAAAGCCTCATCATTCTTTAACTATTAAAAGTTAGTTAATTAAAATCACTGCATGACATAAGTCACGTATTCAAACCCGACAATTCATTAAAAGCAACATACACAATGTGATTTTTCTTAAAACTTATCAGGAACGATAATCAGGTTTCTGAAAAGTGGCAGGGTTAAATATTTTTTTTATTTAAGTCTCAATCCTAACCATTCTAATCACTCAGTTGCCTAACAAAATAACAAATAAATCAAAGCGGAAGGGCACTTTCATGTTATAGAATAATAAAGGTTTTTAAAAAAAAAATATGAGTACAAACAAAAAATAATAAGCAAAACAATATCAGGAAGCAAATAACCACATCTCGTTTTTCAGACTTTTCAGACGGTCGACTGAGAGCTTTACGTTTTATAAGGGCTCGTGTCTGTTGTTGAAGACCATATTTGACGTATAGATGTCTTTGTTAATTTAAAGTATTCCCACCTCTCCTTTTTATTCATAAAGAAGCTCTTTCCTGGATTTATTTTAGGCTTCACCAGGAACAATCAGATTAACAATACTTTTTTTATACTAGCTACTGTAGAAAATATAGTATTTGATACAAAAGATTTTACTCGGGGGTCGTGGTTGATACGGTGTTATCCCAATGGTGTTTCTAACAAACTGACAATGAACGGAGATAGCTTACAGCGTGTAGGTATTATTGCCATAGCTGATGTTTTGAAATGATATTATCTTAGTATATAAACCAGTGTTAGAGTATGGATGTTCTTTAAAAGATACTATCAGGTGTTGTTATTTTGGTCATGATAAAAAAGAACTACAATATAGGTCCAAATGGCCAAAAAGGATCAATACGGCACGCTTTAAAAAGATACTTTTCTCAAGAACTACTTAACTAATTAAGGCAAAACTTGCTAGATGTGTTCCATATGTAATTGTTTTGGCTCTAATGAATAGATTTTGCTTGCTATGGTCAAAATATTTTCAGGTGTGCGATTCTTCATTCATGGAACCTGTAGATACGGACGCAACCATTATGGAATATCTTTGTCATGTGCCACCATGCATGGAGATGCGCATTTTGTCGTTGTCACAATCCAATCGTCCTCTTTTTTTCGTTTATATATCCATATATGATATAAATTTATACAAATATATGTAAGACTCGGAGGTGCGATGGGGACGCTGAAGTGCGATGGTCATGTTGAAGTGCAATGGTCACCCTGAAGTGCTGTGGTCCGTTCGGTAATGTGCGATGGTTCGCGGGATGGCTATTTCAAAATCTGCAGTTGTTCGATTATTAGGCCTACGAGTAGTAGATTGTTGTAATAGTTTGTATAAAAATTTGCATTCGTTATTGTCTATGTATGTCTTTAGTTACTGTTGCATACTAAAAGAGAGATAGTCCTCTTTGATTTTCTGCACGTGAACAAAATTTTTTAACGTTTTATCTTACCTGGTGCCTTTCTTGAGTTCCACGTTTACCGTAATATAATAATACGATGATTCCGTCTGCGGACTCATATATGTACTTAGAGAATGCCAAGCTCTGTCGTACATAAAAAAGAACCTTTTGTAGATTTAATCCGCCACAGAAGTTTAACTTTCCCCTCTGCACCAACTCTCCGTTTTCCGTAGTATTAAAAGTTTATAAGCCCTTATTAACTTAAAGACCCGAAAAACTGCTTCTAACAAACCTATGGACTTCTACATCGACATGCAAAGCATTGATAATATAGTTTATGAAGTTCATCGCGCTTCAGCGTTACCACCATCGCACTTCGACGTAGCTATTAACAAGATAGCGTCACAATGCCACCATCGCACTTCAGCGTGATCAAAAACGCACATGAACGTGACCATCGTGGTTTGGAGTACCATCGTTGTTCAGAGTCCTACATATTTACATATGGTATGAAGGGGGTGTAATTCCGACTTCCCCGAAAAATAAACGCTGAATCCCAAATTCCCGAAAAGAATAAAGCATTCCTTCCCGGATCCCCAAAAGTCCCGGTAAGTGTAATCCATAATTACCGCAAAAATAAAGGCCCCATCACGATGTCACGATAAAGGTCCTTCCGCACCTCATATATAGTATCTGTTTTGTCGGCCTATGTGTTTTGCTTTCTTGAATGAGATGGTAAAAATACTGCTTATTACATTTTACAAGTTTTGTGCTTATTTTAATCATAGCAGATTTGAAAGTATGTGTTTCGCAGTTTTCCAGCACTAATTCGGTCAAACATCTATAAATTGCCTTAGATAATTTATTTCAGTAAACTGTATATGATACTTAAATTCAATCACAAACCGAGTCAATATCGGAAGAGAACAAATAATATACTTAAACATTGTTACAACATTTGCACAGATATTCATGAATCCAAATGTTATTAAGCTATATTATGAATAATTTTGACAAGATACTACATTTTTATAGAACTTTGCATTTAAGTACTGAATCACGTCTGCTTATAAACATAAGTGACAAAGGTACTAGTAACATGCATATTACGAACAAACATGCATTCCCATGGAAACCAACTGTGCTCCTCTTCTTGCCGACTTGTTCCTTTATTCATATGAGACTGAATTCATACAGAAACTTCTTAGGAAGAAAGAAAAGAAGTAAGCAGTAGCCTTTAACTTTACGTTTTGCTATATAGATGATGTTCTCTCACTAAATAACTCAATATTTGGTGACTATGTTGAACGTACCTATCCCATCGAACTTGAGATAAAGGATACAACATACAGTTAAGTCTGCCTCATATCTTGACTTACATCTAGAAATTGAAAAATATTTTCCATAACAAGAAATATTTATCATACACTGAGTATGCCAGCTCCAAATTACTCTAAATATATGCACATAGAAAATGGAATTAATTACGAAGGATTACGATAAAATATACTGGATTGGTCCTTGACCCGATTGATTTTAATATTGACAATGAGGTCCGGTTGAAAACAAAACCTTACGACAAAAGGGATGATTTCAACATCCCAAATCTGCACTTTCCATTTCTATGTAGCAACATTCCAGCAGCGTCTGCATACGGAGTATATATTTCCCAGTTAATACGATCTTCCAGGGCTTGTATTTCCTATCATGATTTCATTGATAGAGGGTTGCTACTCACAAGGAAGCTATTAAACCAAGAGTTTCAAGTGGTAAAATTGATGTCATCTCTTCGTAAATTTTACGGACGCCATCACGAGTTGGCTGACCGTTATGGAATACCGTTTCACAGATGATGGTGGATATGTTCCAATTGTCGTAACTACAATCCCGTCGTCCCCCTTTCCCCGAATGTGACCTACCGAATTAGACTTATTACCGGGTTTATGCTAGCATGAGCAACACGACGGGTACCACATGTGAAGCAGGATCTGCTTACCCTTCCGGAGCACCTGAAATCAACCCCAGTTTTTGGTGGGGTTCGTGTTGCTCAGTCTTTAATTTTCTATGTTGTGTTTTGTGTACTGGTGTTTGTCTGTTTGTCTTTTTCTTTTTTGCCATGAAGTTGTCAGTTTATTTCCAACTTATGAGTTTGAATGTCCCATCGGTATCTTTCGCCTCTCTTTTACATAAATACATCCTGCTTGGAATTGGCATACAGACTGAGACATACTTCTGACATGCTACAGCACAAATGCATGTTATAGTCCTAATAAAGACGTACCCTGGTCGACTAGTCTTTGCTATAATCTCCTGCACAACAATTAAGCAATAAATAACTAGCATGTTACCTTCTTATAAAAAAAAAAAAACACTGTTTAATTCGAAGATGAAGACAACCTTTCAATTGGGAATGGCAAATACTGGTTTTACTACGAGAACCAGTTATATGAGACATAATAAATCTAACGTTAAGCAATACATACCAAATTGACAGGTTGCGTGCTTAGTTGTCAGTAAAAGATGAATTGATCTTCAGTAGTTTCAGAACTGAAGGAAATATTATTAGTTAGGAGTATTTTGTTTTTCCTTTGTCCGTTAAACGACCAATTAGTGATACGCTAGTATTGTATCGATTCAGAAAATTATAAAAGAAAGCAAGACGGAAACCTTTACTATAATTATGAAACCTGACGGTGGTTAAAATTAGGTTTATTATAGAAAGAAACATAAAGTGGACAATATCACTGAATGGACTTCGTCTTAATTTAATTTATAGACGTATACGTATCGCTAATAGAGGAAAATTGGGTGCTTAATCCATATATCTTAAAAGAAACTGAGAGAAATAAATTAAATGAAATGAAATTTGTTTCATGAACTTCAGTAATGAAACGAATTTAAAAACTTTAGGTAAATTACACATGCTTAATAGGCTAACATTTATGTGCACAATATGCTCATTAAGAAAAATAACATGAAAGGCAGTGAAGTTAATTAGTATGTTTATAAACCAAATGTAATCGTAGTCTTTCAACGTTGTTTTGCTTGATCATGTTGATTATGGATAGACTTTTATAGTTAAAATAAGGATTAAATCAAACCGAACTGTAAAACTTTTTATGCATTCACTAAAAACTCTAATAGAAAGTTGATGAAAACCCAAATGTAAAGCTATAAAACAACAGAGGGCTTATATCTGTTTCCAATCGTCCTTCGGTCTTTGGCGGATAGTTGTCTCATTGGCAATCATACCATATATTCGACTCCGATCTTAATTGATAGTTTTCTTGCCGCAACGTTGATGGTTCTCTTCAGGTACTCAAACTTCTTCCATCAAGAAAAACTAGCCGCAATTGTAAACCCAAATTTGCTTAAATTGGTGTCAAACACCAGCAAAAAAACCCATCTTAGACGTTGCAAACATATTGATAGAACATTTTAGGATTTAACCGATACTGTGATAGATCATTGTGTAGGTATTGTTAAGAGTGATGAATCAGAGAAGGTATTCGTTTTAATCTTAGCTTGTCGTCTTTAAAATTTTACGTAGTTTGTTAATATGTCATTGAGAATACAATGTTTACGTAAATAAACAGTGAATTGAAAATGAAATGAGAAGTTCATGCAAACTTTAGTAAATGGAAAGCGACAATGGAACCAACTCCACAATGTTTATTATCATTTCATTATAATTGGAATGTATGTACATGTATGTAGGTTTCTACAGGTTTAACTTGCAAATGTTTTTTTCTTCTGAATTATGATATGGTTTAATGTTATCGTATAAATCATTAATTGGAGAATGTTTTTGAAATAAAGTCAGTGAGCGCCAGTCTCAAGCTTTAACACATATCTTGTTCATTTAAAGACATATTGGACAAACGTTATCTCGGTGTCATTTACCGTTCATTAGTTGTTGTCTATTTACATTAATTCAGCATCTTTTTGTATCTTTAACAGCAATGACATCTGTAGCTGAATGAACTGACTATGAATAAGAAGATGTGGTATGAGTGCCAATGAGACAACTCTCCATCCAAGTCACAATGTATAAAAAGAAAATAATTATAGGTCAAAGTAGCTAGCTTGAATAGCTTGCTTACTAAATGCCGGCATATTGATATCAATGAGTAAAGAAATATATAATTTCTATAAAAAAAAAAAAAAAACGTGCCAGCAATTCGAAAAAAGTCAAAACATCTTAATAAAGCCTGTGTCAGATGTATGATGTTTGATGAAATTCTGTATATGTCTATTACATGTATTATTAATACAGTCTTTGTTAACGAACTATTTTTATTCCGCTGCATCCAAACACATACTATATATTATCATACATGTATTTCTATAAATGAAAGTGCGCCCTCACCTCGGATTTTACACCATCGGGAAAGGGACAAGTTGGGAAATTACCTTATTTTGACCTCTTCTTTACGTTTTCTGTGTTTTCCAACGCTAAACCTTTCATATTGTAAACTTGTATCAATTATTGCAAATAAAATATTAAAGACGTCTATCCTTTAAGCATATAATGGTTATATAATAGCATATGGCGGATCAGAAATAAAAAAAAAAAAACAAGAAAAAAATGTTACGTGTCCGCCTTACACTCTTTCGGCAAGCCTCACCAGCTCCGTACGGCAAAGTTCTTTATCGGACATGGCTCAAATGAAAGGTAATAACTTCGGAAAGGGCCCACTGAATTTTTTTTTTTTTTTAGAGTTAGGCCCATTCGGAAATTGTAGACATTCAAAGTTGCTGAAAAAAAAAATGTTACGTGTCCACCTTACACTCTTTCGGTAAGCCTCGCCAGCTCCGTACGGCAAAATTATTTACCGGACATGGCTCAAATGAAAGGTTATAACTTAGGGGAGGGCCCGCTGAAATGTTTTTTTGGGAGTTAGTCCCATTCGGGAATTGTAGGGGTTGAAAGTTGCTGTTTAAAGTGTACGTTTTTTTTGTTTTTTTTTTAAATCAGTCTTTTTTTCTGTCGATACATTTCTTTCAAGTAAGGGGGCATGCCGTACAAAATAGTGCACGTATAATGTCATTTGAAAGTACTTATTATCGGCATGAAATACACTCTTACAGCTTGTTCTATCATATGTTTTCATTTTTAATATAGGAAAATGACACTAAAAATTCCTTTTCTAAAAAAATACAGGATATTTGAGGATGCCGAGTTTATGGAAAGCCAGTATATAGTAATTTTATCGCACATAGTATTTTTATTGTTTCGTTTATTTGAAAGCGTATACATTGTACTAATAACAAGTTTAAGTCAACTCAGATTAAATATCTATTTTTTTGCTCGGCTTACGATAGAAAAGCACATGATATTTTCTGGTCTGTGTGTTCGTTCGTTCATTTGTTGGTTTGTTCGTCCGTTCATCCGTCTGTCCGTTCCTCTATCCGTCCGTCCGTCTATTCATACTGCATTAGATTAACGTTATTGGTAAATGTAGTTGAAGATGAAGTTGTAGTCAGATCAACTTGAAACTTAGTACTCATGTTCATTATAATGTGATCTTTCTAAATTGAATGCCAAAATCAGCACTTTGACACAAATTTTACTGGTCACTGAATATGGAAATTGATTGTGCGAGCAAATCATCATGGAGAAATATTCTTGTTTTCTTTTTTTTTTAATTCAATTTGTTTACTTTTTATTCTCATTTCTGATCCGCCATGTGCTACTATGTAGCCATTATATGCTTAGGGGATAGACGTCTTTAATATTTTATTTGCAATAATTGATACAAGTTTACAATATGATAGGTTTAGAGATTGGAAAACAAAGAAAACGTAAAGAAGACGTCAAAATATGGTTATTTTCCTAACTTGTCCCTTTTAGTGTAAAATCTGGGAGGGGCGCACGTTCATTTATAGAAATACATGTATGATAATATATAGTATGTGTTTGGATGCAGCGGAATAAAATAGTTCGTTAACAAAGACTGTATTAATAATACATGTAATAGACATATATGGAATGATTGGTCATGGTAATTGAGAGTTGAATACATCACGGAGAAATTAATTCACAGGAAGTAAAAATTAAATTCAAACGGGTAACATGAACCCCATAGAGGTAATTCGTAATATCCTTATTCAGGTAGTTTGAATTTTGCAGCGGTAATCAAATGATAAAAAGTATCAATCTTCTTTGTTATAGCTTAAATTGAATTCTTGTAATGAAAAATTGTAGAAATAAAAGATTGAAATAAAATATCCCTTAACATTTCTTCGTGCAATCAGACAATCTTAAATAGATTACAATGTATAAGGTCTGTACATCACAATATCCAAAACCATTGTCGATGGTGTTTTTTTTTTTTTTGGGATACTTTCGATACACAAGGAAATTTCACTAACATGAATTTCACGTGAACTAAAATTCCAGTGAATCTCGCATGAATTTCATGTGAATTTCACCTCAAACGAGTTTATACGTAAAACTCAAGTGAATTTCACGTGAAAATCACATGCATGTTTTTTTCACTTGATTTTCACGTGAACTTTAAAAATTAAGTTATTCAAATAACATATATATAAATCTCATTTCACCTGAAATTCACATGAAAATTTTCATGTGAGTTTCATGTATAAGCTCGATTGAGGTGAATTTCACATGAAATTTTTCATGTTAATTTGACGTGAGATTCATTTGAAACTCACGTGATCAAGACTCGGGACGAACTTGAGACTTATATATTGTAAGGACACCTGGCCATTTTTGTAAGACTATGTTGTCATGCCACTACGGATTCTGTTTTCTTGCTGTCACATATCTTATATTGGTTTACCTTCAATTTAAGGATGTTTGCTTGTCATGTTTTGGGATTTTTGTCAGATTTTCGGAATCCTCGGGTTTTATCCATTTGAATGCCTTAACAATTTTTGCCCATTGACCCCCATTTTTCTTTTTATAAATCTTTTACTTGTATAATTATAAGCCATCTGTAAAAGTCTTTTAAAATCTTTGTTACTTTTTAATAGTTTTTGAGAACTTAAACTTGTCTATGATAAAGCTATGAAAAATCAAGAGAGATCATTTTCCCGCCAGAATTTCAATGGCTAATATCTCAAAAACAACCACATTGACCTATATATTTTTTTCGCTTTTTTGGTTCCTTTATTAATCCCCTATCAATATATACTAGTGTTATGAAAAGCTTGTTATTTTGAAACTGAGTAGCGAACCTCCTTAAGGTTAAACAAATAGTTACATGAATGATGCAGTCAACAATGATTTTCAATTCTTAAAACATGTTAAACAAAATCTTATTCTTTTAAATGGTGTAATGATAGAGCTCAAATATCCTGCCAATCTATTTGATTGACTTTGTTTATATATGTGTTTCTATAGTTTGATTGCTGCCTTATTTTCATTACCCCACATATTCTTTTATTCATACTAAGAAAACAAATCTCCAACACAGATAAAAGGGTAAATATATTCTAGGCCAAATATTATTGATAATTATATCATAACCATGATCGCGGAGTTTTTTTTTATTCAGGAATAAGGTCCTTGATTTGTCGTACAGGAATATGTAAACGTATGAAATAGAACTTTAATAATGGAGTACTATGAAAGAGATGTAACAAAATTAAGTTTGAGAAAACTATGTGTAAGAGCTTCATTGGGTTGGATAGTCTTTCCCGAGAGTCCGTATACGTAATGTTTGTAACTTAATAAGAAGAAAAAACTTGCAAGTGATAATACAAGTGCATTAAGAAGGAAATTAGAAACATCGCCTTAATGCATATCATTTGTTATATAAGTAATTCCGAAATATGACTGGAAACCAAGAAGCTTTAATACTGCAATTACTTTTCGTTTACAATTAACAGTACTGGCTAAGATGTTTTAAAACAAAATACCAATGTTTTCGTTAATAACAGAGGTTCCTGTGGTGATATTATACAGTGTTAACAAAATGGTTTTTAATTTGAAAATTAAAGTTCAGCAATGTAATTTTGCAAACTGTAAACCACAGAAATAGAATACGACTGTTGCTGTTTATAATAATTGGTTATACTTATTCATGTCCTAAGATTACTTTATAATCATTGTTTATACTTATTCATGTCCTAAGATTACTTTATAATCATTGTTTATACTTATTCATGTCCTAAGATTACTTTCTTTTATATCTTTAGAACAGGAAAAGTATCTAAGACTCCACAAAGTAATACTAGGAAAATCTGTTTGATATCATATGAATTCGATTTATAAAGAAAAAAAGCAAAAAGAAAGTTGCGTGGTGAAGTGTCTTAAGAGTAAAACATATGAACTGGTTAATTGTTTCATTGTTTATCTTGTGCGTAAAAAAAAAAAACATTTGTTAAACGCATTGGTGAGTGCGAACTTAATAGCATAGTGAATTATAGCTACTTTTGCTGACCCTGAGAAAGGTAAGGACAGAGAATCGATCGGTGTTTTTTAATTATTATCATTTTTGTATTTCTTAAATACAGCATTAGGTTGATTTTTACGTTTTTAAATAAGAAATGATAAACCATAATCGTTCTATCAAATATTAATTAGTTTCATTTAATTACCATAATGATTGTCAAAATCCTACACTTTAATGTTCTAATGAATTAATCAGGAACGATACTAAGGTTTCTGACAAGGGCAGACACAAGAACTAGTAGCATGGTTAAACTAGTTTAAACAAATCATAACGTACCCTTATCCTTCTTATCGATATTTGTCCTTACAAACGTAACTCAAAGAACATGCAATTAAAATTAGTACGGTATATGCACGTGCATGTCATATAATAATAACGGTTTAGTTAGATGATAAACATGAGTACAAACAAAACAATAATAAACAATTACGTACCAAGACCTTGATTCCAGGAACCTCGTCTGTCGTTGTCCTATGTCGTATCATTTTGCTTTTTTTGTTATATGGAGAATTCGGTGTCGTTCGAACGTCGATTGTTTATGAACTTATGTTGAACCATAGGTGTTTTTGTTATAATTCTACGCATACTTACATCTCTTTTGTTTTCATGGAAAAACTATTTTCTGAATAAATCTTATTAAGTCTTATCAGGAACTATCAGTGCTAAAACGCGTCACTGCAAACATTTATAAATTTATAGGGCGAAATATAATCAGTTGGTGTAAAAATATAGAAGCAAAACTGCTATGAGATAAATTTTACTTAAAGGAAGTTTAAAAGCCTAATTCCGTAATTCTTAAACTTTCAACTTTTCAAAATGTATGTAATTATAATAAATCATAATAATGCTCCTGCACTTATTGTTTCATGATAATACCTCACCCTAATGTACACGATTTGCTTCTTTGTTTTCGTTTTTATTTGTCAATTGAAGCAAATTCCTAAAACAAGTAAAACTGATTGTGTTTGATAAATCTATACATCATATGTGTATTGTCAACCGGGGGCCGAGTGGTCTAAGTAGTCGAACTACTGTATCATTAGCCAGTCAACACCGAGGTTGTGAGTTCGAATCCCGCACGTGGCATGTGCGCTCGACTCTAATCTTAATGGACTAGGATTGTCGGTTTTCCTACTGAAAGTCGGTGGTTCTCTCCGGGCACTCCAGCTCCCTCCACCAACAAAAACTGACCGCCACGAAATAGCAGAATATTGCCTGAAGTGGCATTAAATACCTATCAATCAATCAATGCTTTGTCAACTAATATAAAGCCTTCTATAATAATGAAAAAGGTAAATATGCCTGTATGCAAATATTTACATGAGATAATAAAAGTGTTAATTGTCTCCTTGACTATATATATATATATATAACAAATGGATCTGTATTTTTTTTATACAGAATCTGTTCAAATATTTCTTCATAAATTTGCAGCTCCAGGCTTGTGTGCCGAGACAGCCTTCAGATGTGGTATGGAGTTAGTCAGTTGT
This sequence comes from Mytilus coruscus, assembly GCA_017311375.1. NCBI lineage: Eukaryota > Metazoa > Mollusca > Bivalvia > Mytilida > Mytilidae > Mytilus > Mytilus coruscus. The sequence goes on from CM029600.1 coordinate 45,767,298, forward strand.
TTCAAAAACACCAGTTAGCATTTTTGGGAATTCATTCAATGCTTTGAATAAATAATTGTTTGAATAAAGCAATTTAAATATGTTTTGCTTGCATCTAATTACATTTCTTTGTTAATTCGGGCACCGACTTTAAATTGCCTTACATAATTTATTTCAGTAAACTGTACATGAGGCATGACTAATCACCCTGTTATTCATTCACAAACCTAGTCAATTTCGAAAAGATTGGCGAAACTTAGCTGAACTGAAATATCAAAGAAAAAGAATAATACACTTACACTTTTGTTCAAAATGGTACAAATTTTCATAAATCAAAATATGTTATTAAGCTATATTTAAAGGTACTGATTTCCATACGAAACTACATTTTTTTAAACTTTGCATTTAAGGATTGAATGACATTTTAACATCAGCGACAAAAGTAACCTGCATGGAATGTTAAATTAATATACCCTGCTTGGAAATGGCATAAAGACGACGAAAAAAAAAAAAAAAAAAAAAAATATACGTCCCTTTTTATGGCTTTGATATATTCGTGTGACGCATAGTTTATAATTCGTTTGTGGTGTCCTTGTGTACTGTAGTAAATTCATGGGAGGTGTCCGTTGTTATTCTGTGGTTTACATGTTGTAATGTACTATTATGTTATTTATTTATGTATTTCTCTTTCCTGTTCTTGCGTTTATTTGTACTGTATTCCTGTCACGTAATGTTGTCATTCTAGCGGTATTTTAGCATTGTCATATAAGCGGGAGGTTTGGCTAGCCATAAAACCAGGTCCAACCCAACATTTTTTTCTTAAAATGTCCTGTATCAAGTCAGGAATATGGCAGTTGTTATCAAATAGTCCGTTTCTATGTATGTTGGCATTTGTTTTTGTTGCAGTTCAATGTTTCTGTTGGTCCGTTGTTTTCCTCTTATAGTTGATGTGTTTCCCTCGGTTTTGGTTTGTGACCCGGATTTGTTTTCGCTTAATCGATTTATGACTATTGAACAGCGGTATACTACTGTTGCCTTTATATAGACTGTGACTTACTTCTTACAATCTTATTGTCCAAATAAAGACATAGTTACCCAAAGACGGTAAGTATCCGCTTTAACCTCGTGCTTAGCAATGTACATAGCACCAAAATAACTTGATGGTCTTTGCTTTGAACCTGACAGTTCAACAAAAATACTACTTTCCCACACTAAAGGTGATAACATGTAAACTAGACATCGAGATCATAAAGCATTTGGTACATTCGAAACGAAAATTAATTCATTTTTAACTGAAAGGCAAACAATACTTTAATATTCACAATAGATTTCCTTCAAATTTGGAATGGCCTATTGGTCAATTATTTAGAAAAGTTATCTCCATAAAGTACGTGTAGTCAAGCATAAGATGAAGCAATAGGAACTGCACGCACATAATAAGGAGTAAGACCAGGTGCATTGACAGGGTAGTTAACTCCTGCTATGTAGGTATAACATGTCAAAAGATTTCAAAGATGCATCTTGGTTATTTCTTAACAAAACCAGGCAGTGAAAATAAGAAAAAAAGGAACCTTTATGTTTTTGACTACAGTGGACATGTTGGATTAATGACCGAGATGACATATCGCAAGGTAGATCACTGTAACATTCAAACAATTCATAAAAGTGAAAGTAAACCTGTTAAGTGACAATTGTGGTGAGAAGATTTTCAACTAAGAGTATATTTCTTTTTTCTTTTTAGGATAATTGCAAGCTCTAGCATATCGTACCAACTGAGATAATTTAGACTTGAACAAACGAGAAGTTACTACCCTCGATGAGAACGGTTGACAGTATTGAAATAATTGGGTTTATCATAGACCTTAATTTCGGTTGTCCGTCAGTACCAGTTTTAAGGGGAGATATCTAGACATGAAACAGACCTTCTTGTTAGTATCCTTGAGGTTACATTCACATATATCTGAAAAGAAAGTACTCTTTTGAAAAATAATGATTGAGTATTATTGAGAATCAAAATATGTTTTTTCAGATAGATTGATTATTGTGTTTAACGCCACTCAGCACTATTGGCTATATTTATTATTGGTTGAGAAAGAATTATTGTCCGGAGAGAATCATCGGCCTTCGGCAGGAAAACTGACAGTCCATTCCACATATGCATCTGCCACGTGCGGGGTCTGAACTCACATCCTCAGTATTGACATGCTAAACAGCAGATGAACTACTTAGATCAATCGGCCATCAAGGCCCCTGGTGTTATTAGAAAATTTCAAAATACAGGGTCCTTGATGGCCGAGTGGTCTAAGTAGTTCTTTGTTAGATGCTTTAGTTCAAAAGGTTTATATCAAGTTCTGTTTCACATAAGTACACAACCAAGCAACTCGGCTAGAAGGAGTGCAGGAATAGTACAGAAGGAATACCTACGGTTGGAATATTAATTCATGAAACAGAAACAAAAAACAAACAATTTGTTGCTGATCAGAAGGTCAAACACTTCCAGAATTTCTACTATGCTGTATTGAAATCTATGTGGTCCTTGATAAAGTCTTTTTTTCTCGACCTAAAATAACAAAAAAAAAAAAAAAAAAACAACCCCAAAATGGCATCTTCTTATACAGAATACTGTTCAGTTATAAAATGGAGACGAATTAATTAATTTATAATGAGGAATAGTTGTATAATAATTTGAACCAATTATAAGAAAAAGCTAAGTATAAGCAAAATATATGAACTTGACAGGTTGCGTGCTTAGTTGTCAGTTATAAAATAATAATTTGATCTACAGTATTTTCAGAAATGAAGGAACTCTTATTAGTTATGTGTATTCTGTAGTTTCTTTTGTCCGTTAACGACCAATTAGTGATACGCTAGCATTGTATCGATTCAGAAAATAATGAAACAAAGCAAGACGAAAACCTTTTCTGTTTTTAAAGTAACCAGACTGTGGTTAAAATTGGCTTTATTATAGAAAGAAACATTAATTGGACATTATCGCTGAATGAACATTGTCTTAAATTAATTTATAGACGTATAAATGTATCGCTATGAGGTGAAAATTGGGTACTCAATCAATATATCATAAAGAAATTGAGAGAAATATATATTAAATGAAATGAAAATAGGACTTAACCAATACAGGGATATATCATTGAGTAGGTATTTTAAGGAAAACGGTAGTATCTTTTCATACATAGGCGACAATCCTAAAATGTTCTACGTTTGCTACTTTTTGTAATTAAAACAAAGATCAAAGAGTTATACGTGATATTAGTACTTTTAAATTATTATTTCTGATTTAGAAATTAAAATCAAATGTTGGCATGACCATCTTCGAAGAGAGCTTGTTTATAGTATCCATGCCCACCGTCAATTTTGTGGATTTCTTTAGTTTTCGTGTTCATTAAATTAGAATAGCCACTTGGACAGCACAACACAAAAAGTTATTTCAGTTTCTTTGGAAGCGTTAGCATAATCAACACAAAAGACACGTTTATAATTCAAAAGTATCACACCACTAGTACTGTTAACAGATCTTTAATTTTTTTGTTTTTTTAATTCACCTTTTTTTTTAGACTCTGAATGATTTAGAGATTGATACATTGTACAGGTACCTGCTCATTATTTAATATTATATTGCCCTGTAGATGTTTTGTGGTTGTTTGTATCGTTTGGTTGCTGTATTGTTTTGTAAATAATGTCAAATTAAGGAATATACCCCCCCTCGTGCAAAGCTCTGATTCCATATCCGGATTTGACTACAATATATCTCTTTTTTGGTGTTATCAACTCTTCAATGTTTTATTATGGTTTGGATTTTCAAATTCACATCAAGCCTCACTGAAGAGACATTAATTTTCGAAATGCGCATCTGGTCAGTACAATTTGTACCTTTTATGCTATTATTGACATTACCCCATATTTCTGTTTACTCATAATAGGAAATATTGTAAAGGGTAAAATATTCTAGGGCACATATCATGGTGCCCGTTGATAACTATGTTACTAACCATGATAACGGAGTTTATTATCATTGGTCGTTCAGCAAATTGTAGACATGTGAAATGAACCTTTAATAATGGGTAATAATGAAAGAGATGTAACAAATCTAATTTGAAGCGTTTTATAGATGACTATTCGGTATGGGTTTTACTCATTGTTGAAGGCCGTACGGTGAACTATAGTTGTTAATTTCTGTGTCTTTTTGTCTCTTGTGGAGAGTTGTCTCATTGGCAATCATACCATATTATCTTTTTATATATCGATATGATGAGTTGAACCCTCTTCAATTGATTTTTATAGTTTGTTCTTATGTTGTGCTGTAACACCACTGTCCCAGGTTAGGAGAAGGTTGAGCGCTCACAAACATGTTTAACCCCGCCACATTTTGTATGCGCCTGCCCCTAGTCAGGAGCCTGTAGTTTAGTGGTTGTCGTTGGTTCGTGTCTGTCATAGTTGTTTTTCGTAAATTGTTTTGTTATAAATTAGGCCGTAAGTTTTCTCAGTTGAGCTGTTTCATATTTTTCATGTCTGGGCCTTTTATAGCCGACTATATGGTATAAGTTTTTCTCATGGTTGTAGGTCGTACGGTTGCCAATGCTACATCCACTTCATTTGAACTTCGAGGAATAGTTATCTCATTGGCAATACTACCACATCTCCTTATTTTTATATATCAAAACTATTTAAGTTCGGTTATATAGATTTTGCCGAAAGTCCGTAATATAACACAATAACAAGTACTTGCCAAGTTTACCAGTGATAATTCAAGTGCATTAAAAAGGAAATTAGAAACATCGCCTAAATGCATATAATTAGTAATATAATTAGTTCCGTATTTTGGCTTAAAACCTGAAAGCTTTTTCACTGTAATCACTTTTCATTTACTGTTTATGGTAATGACTAGGATGTTTTAAAACAATTAACCACTGTTTTCGCTGATTATAATACAGTAATTCCTGTGGTTATATAATGTTCTGCATATAGTTAACACATTTTGTTTCCATTTGATGATTAAGCTTCCGCAAAATAATGTACAAAGTAAAATTCAAAGTAAACCATAGACATTATATACGCTTGTTGATTAACATAATAATTGTTTACTAGCAAACTTTTTAATAACATGAATAAATCTTAGGTTTTATCATACAGTCAGCAGACGACTTTGACGGCCATCATGGCAAGGCCACGGAGCCCGCACAGCATTCAAATGGGCGAAAAAGTGATGAATCGTTTAGCTCAGGATGTATTAGAGCTGGAAGATCGAACTGAGGAACGCGATCGTGCTGCTTAGCAGATGACAAGAGATGAGTTCATCGACCAAATGAAAAATAAGAACACAAGGTGAAAGACAAATTCAGATGTCAACAAATCGAAAACATGGCTTTCCAATCAAAATGAACAACGGAAATTTCATAAGATTCCTCCCCAGGAACTTGACCTTTTACTTGCAAGGTTTTTCATGACTGCCAAGAAGTGCGATGGAAGTGATTATGAACCAGATACTTTAAAATCAATACAAGGCAGCATAAACAGATATTTGAGTGAAAAACATTGTAATATTGACCTCATAAAAGATAAGGAATTTAAGCACTCCAGAGATGTTCTTGTGTCAAAAAGAAAATTACTACGTCAGAGTTGGAAGGAAATAAAAAAAAAAAAGCAGAACCATTGACAAAGGAAGAAATTGACATACTGTATGAAAAGAGGCTTCTAGGAGCAGATAAAATTTGAGTTCACAATTCAAAAGCTATGAAATAGACTACATGTTTTGCATTGAAATACTTTTAATGTCGTGTCTGTCTGTCATAAAGTTTGTGCTCTCCATATATATCTACTAACTGATTTAACTGTTTACTGAGTATTCAGTACAATTTGTACAAGACACAGACATGATCATAATGATACATACATGTATTCAACTATTCTTTATGAATGGTGTTTTTGTACTTGTAGCAACCACTGTATATGTAAGACGCTTGCATATTCCTCATTGACATTAAACAATGTACAAATATTTTTGCTGCAGTTTTTAATAATTTGGCCAAAAAATATGAGTTCAAGGCTTCATCTCACATACAAGTGTCGGTTGTTGAGGATGGTATTTTTTAACTGATAACAAAACAGTTAAAAGTTACATGTCCTCACTAATTCAGTCAGTTTTATCCCAAAGAATCTAGACACAAAACATCAGCTGTGATATTGATTGATATTTATTTTTGTAATATTAATCTATTTAGAAGAATAATTTGTTGTGTACTTTTTCAGCTAATCCAAGAGCATTGACAAACACTGTTTTCTTAAACAACAGTATGTTTTTTGGAATGAGATCAAGACTTGAACATCGGAATTTGAGATGGGAGATATTGAACTGAAAACTACCTCAGCAGGAGAGAATTATCTAGAGTATACAGAGCGAGCAAGAAAGACCAGGTCTGGTGCAACTAGTGATGCAAGAGCGTTTCCCCCAAGAAGTTTGAAAATAAAGGTAAATAAAAAGTTTTCATGTATATAGCATTATCATTACCCTGCTCCGAAGGAAGGATATATTATTTTTACTGTCAGTCTTTCTGTAACATTACTGTTATCACACTTTCTCAGCTATTACTTACATGTACAGAAATGATGCAAGGTCATGAGTCTGAAGGATCATAAGAACCAGAAAAACATATAAAATTAAAAAAAAAAGATCTGAAAAGAAAACCAGAGATACATATCCTACATGTATATAAAAACAAACAATGGTAGATGACGATAACATGACTTACAACACAATATGAAATTCTACTATACATGTATATACCTAGAAAGTGCACTTTTAAAGTAATAGTTGACTATACCGAAAATAAAATAAAAGCCTTAATGTTGCACTTTGTAAATACAGCTGTTTCACAAACCACGCCTCTTTTGGGGAGATATAGAATATTCATAAATAATTAATTTTGTTTACATACTGGTTCCAAGTTATGATCTCTATGTTACATTTCATACAGACATAACTTGGGAATGTTACCAGTAATTATAGATATGCATATTATTTATATTGAAATATGTGGTAATCCTACAGGCAAGGTAGGGGTAGTTAAGAAATTTAGTGTTAGTTTAAACTTTTAGAAGTTCGGGGCATATAAACGTTGAAAATATGCCGCACAGCCCTATATTTTGACCTTTGAAAAAAATAGTAGTGCATTGAACTTTCCATTCTAGGATATGATTTTTTTCAAAACTTCATAGTAAAAGTTGTACAGTTTTAGCCGTAATAGGAGTTCCTATGGGAAATTGCATTGTCAATATTTACAGAAATGCAATCTTAACTATGCATCATACAGTTTTTTCACTCTTATTACATGAAGTAATTTTTGCAGGTAATCCTAGATGTCCAGTAAATTTGTATTTGATGTATGCAGCAAAGCGTCCGGAGAAAATGAAAGAAGACGACTCAAAATTCTATATTGGCATAAACAATAAAGACTCTATTGATGAATGGTTTATTAATCAACCAATGGGTAAAAATACACTATCTAAGATTATTAAATCTATAACAGGAGAAGCAGGTATAAAGGGCCGTAAAGTCAATCATAGTGTTCGAAAAACAGGCATTACAACACTTAGTCATGCTGGAGTTCAGAACACTTTAGTGCAACAACATTCAGGCCAAAAAGCCTTAGTTCTATAAACAATTACTCAAATGCTTCTTTTCAACAACAAAAAGGTATGTCGAAAGTGCTATGTAAGTTCGCTTCAAACTCAGATGATACTACAGGTATGAATCAGAATACTATTCAACCAGGTGATAGTACTGCTAACTTGAATTATGTTGATAAAATTCCTGATGATGATGACGACATGGTATTAGTAAGAGCGTCGCAGGAAATTATAGAAAGCACACTGCGTGACACAGAAAACTTTGAAAGTTATGAAGTACTTGATATACATAATGATATAGATAAATGCAAGAAATCTAGCAACTCAGTTCAGAAAAACACTGATATGTCTGTCCGTACAAGTCACATTACGTCTGAGAATTATTCAGTGCCTTCAATACTGAATGGTGCTACTGTGAAGGGGAATGTCATAATTAATTATGGAAATCCGGTTGAGGAAAAAGAGAATAGTCAGCGACAAACTCAGAAAGAACGGAAATGGGTCATTTATGACAGTAGTGATTCCGAATAAATTTTGCATGAAGTCCGATGTTTGTTAAACCTTAAATTTTGATATTTCAAAAGTGCACATTTTACTCACCAGTCTCAAAGTAGTCTCTTGTTTATAACAGTATACTTGTTATTAAATTTTTGGTTTATTGTTACTATTTTTTTTATAAACAGGCTTTATTCAGAATGTGTTTTATATAGTACAACATTACTAAAGGAGGATAAAAAGAACTCAATGAAATACCATACAAAACACAAACAAACAACAAAAAAATACAATAAACAAAATATTTTTATGGACAACAGGACCCAAATTGTAAGGTAACCCAGGTGCTTCGGATGAATAAGCAGTTCCTATATATGGTAAAGCTTATAAAACATGGCAAAAATAAATCTGAAGGTAACATGGGTAACCCAGGTGCTTTTGATCAGTAAGCAGTTCCTATATATTCTCCTGTTTAAATATATTATTAAGCATATAAAACATGGCAAAATCCGTATCACATGCCGTATCACCCTCGACCAATATCATCTCTCGGGCCTAAAGGCCCTCGGGCTGATATTGGTATCTCGGGATGTATTATTCTCTATATTATGTTTAAATTAACTATATATTTCTCTAAATCTATAAAATGAAAATTTGTGAAATAAAGATATCACTATGGCCTGAAATACAAAAAAACAAAGTATTATGATGTATATAAAGGATAACAGGAACTGTCAAAAGTATTAGACAATGCAACAGATAACATCCACCACCAACACCCTAAATCTTCAACAAAATAGACATACATATATTTGTTGTGGGTTTTTGTCATTGGAGTATACCCAACATCTTTTTTATTTACAAACAAATGCAAAGAACAACGAACAACACATTGTTATTATATATTTCTAAATCCGACTTGTTGCTTTCATTGAAGAATACAAAAATAAGGAGATGAGGTAAGAATGCTAATGAAACAACTTTACAACAAAGTTCAAATGAAGTGGATGTAGGCAATTATAGGCAAACAAACGGCCTTCAACAATGAGAAAAGCCAATACCGTATAGTCGGCTATAAAAGGCCCCGACATGAAAATGTGAAATCATCAAATTGAGAAAAACTAGCAGAAAGTAAATACCAAAAATACCGAACTCCAAGGAAAATTCAAATCGGAATAGTCCCTTATCAAATGGCAAAATCAAAAGCTCAAACATATCAAATGAATGGAAAACAATTGTCATATTCCTGACTTGGTACCGGCAATCCTTATGTAGAAAATGGTGGATTAAACCTGGTTTTATAGCTAACTAAACCTCTAACTTGTATGGCAGTCGCATAAAATTCCATTATATTGACAACAATCTTTGAACAAAACAAAAAAAAAAAAATGTAAAAAATAGGGGTACAGCAGTCAACATAATCTTAATCACTATAAAAACCAACAAATATGTCAACAAAGGAAAAACAAAATGGCATATAGACAAAGCACATAAGCAAAAATGAAAGACAAGAATACAAATAATGACCACAGCACAACAACACAATGCCGGGATACACAAGTACCGAGCCACGCCAAAAGGATATTACAAAAATGGACTCAACAGTAAAGGTAAATAATTTACAAAGACATATAAAAGAACACTATGACACGTTATTAAGATGACAAACAACGTCAGTACCTAAAACCTATACTTCAAGACCATCATGTATTATTTGTGAAGTTGATACGGAATATTTATCATCAAGGTCTTGGTATCTTCCGATGAACTTTTTAGAAAAAGGACGAGCCTAATTTATAACAATACAATATAAGAAAAACAAATATGACAGATATGAAGCATATTTTACAGTTGTAGCAATAGAAATGTGAAATACTTTAACAACAGATAGAGGAGTCTTACAGGTCAATTTTGAAAGTAAACAAAACGAAATACTCTGAACAATACGCTTGAAGCATCTTTATAACGTTTTTACATAATAGTATATATATATATAAATTATGTGTAATAGGATAATTGCAACTATCAAGAAATGATTTTTGTCTAAAAGGTTATACACTTTCGATGGAATATTTATTTTGGTATGTTTGTCATAATAAAAAATGGCTTAATGCTTGATTGTGGACGAATTAACAAATAAATAACATCTTTTCCGACAGTATACAATTATCATCTACAGAGTAATTAAGCTATACTATTACAAACGTCAATAATTACTAGAAGGAAAACTCTGCTATTAACAGAAGTCTTTGACACCATACACCATTACAATGGAACATTAACGGTATACACTAGATGATGTTTTATTGCGTCAGCAGAATATTTCTATAAATGGTATCAACCGGTTAGGATTTGAACCAGCTGCCATGTCAACAAGGCTGGCCCGTCTTTGTCTTAGTACAAAAATAAGGAGATGTGGTAACTTTGTTTGCCAAAGATATAACTCTCAATCAGAGACCATATTACGTAGAAGTTAGTAACTGTAAGTAATCGTATGGCCTTCAACAATAATCAAATCCAATACCGCATAGCGAGCTTTAAAGGCTCCGCCATGACAAATGTAAAACAATTCAAACGCAAAAACTAACGGCCTAATTTATGTACAAAAACAAACGTGCCCTTTACAGCTTGCTGTTCGGTGTGAGCCAAGGCTCCGTGTTGAAGGCCGTACTTTGACCTATAATGGTTTACTTTTACAAATTGTGACTTGGATGGAGAGTTGTCTCATTTGCACTCATACCACATCTTCTTATATCTAGTCATTGCCAACGGTAGTATAATTATCAAATCAAATTGTTATTCCTGCACCCGTTTATTTTGTGTTTAAATACCCCATTTTTACATGCATACATAAACATATTATAAATATAGTTTATACACAATTAGGAGATGTAGTATGATTGCCAATGAGACAGCTATCGAACAAAATGCAAATGGCGTGTATTAAAGCAACTATAGGTCACCGTACGACTTTTTAGTACTTCTATCGCTATATATTAATCTATTATTAATTCATTAGAATAAACGGGTTTTAGGAAGATCCAAGAACAAACTTATAGAAAGGACCATCCAAAGATAGCTTTGCTTTACAAACTAAAATAAATTTGCTTTACATTTTAAGATATCTTTATTTAATATCGTCACATTTATCTTAACAATTTTCTCAGACCTTTCTAAACCGAAAACTTAGTATGCATCTAATGACTTATCTTACTTTCACTAACAGAGCCCCCCAAGGCTAGTATAAACCTGAATTTTGGTTAGGTTGAAAACGTATGATTCCAATTCCTGTGTTATTTGCACTGAATATCGAATGAGATTGTACCTTCATAAGGTTTGTTCTGTTTCAAAATATCTAAAAGCAAAAAAGGAAACTATGTATAGAAATTTACTCAAAAAAGTACTATTTACTTTGTTTTTATTGACCCTGGTTCTCGACTTACTTATAGATCAAATTTACGCGACGGGGATATTTTCGCAATTCAGCGAAAATTGTGAAAATATTATGAAAATAAACCCTTCCAAACATTTCTTTTTTTATCGTCTGCAGCTTATGTGGAAAGTTTACATTATATTTATATAACCTTTACATCATTTCATTACATAACATGTATATACCGAAAAAATAAACATGATAAAGATAAGACAGGACCGCCATTTTATTCCATTAACTCATTTTAGATTTTAGAAAAGTACAAAAGTTTTCGTTTTCATTATTTTGTCAACATACGAATGTCTTTCAGACTACTTTGTGTTTAACTTTGATTTAATTTACCATCACGCAATGGTAAATGGACAATTTTCACCGAAACAAATTACAAAAATTGATAGATTAACCAAGAGAAAAACAAATAAAAGCTTTCAATTAAGCTGAGTATGTTTACGGCCAAGAAAATTATAAACAAAATTAGTCCATTTACGTCCCTGACTGTTTATTAGTTAATTATAATGAAATTGAATGCTATATGTATATATAATTCATAATCACGATTGCAATACGGCGAGGAGAACGCAGTATGACTTATCGTTTTAGAATATAGCTTGTACCGATCAAATTAATGAATATTTAGACCTTACAGTTAGATTAACATTTCAAGCACGTGTTTATTTAATAGATTATTTTATCAACAGATTTATACAATTATCACAACCCCAAAGTTTGGTTATGATATAAAAATACGGTCAGCAAGAGACTTCTCCAATCAGGTAGTTAAACAGATGCCAAAAAAGCAAGCCCGTTTAGCTGGGACGTATAAATACGCAGCCACGTCAGTCGTAATTTGTTAAACGACGTTAGATATGATACCTCGTGTGATGAGAGTGCCACGCTCTCATTACGTTAAACAAACAACCCTTGTAACCACTCCGAGTAGTTTGCAGATGGTTTTTTGTCAGGCAAAAAGTCTGCCATTACCCATAATGCCTTCATTTTCCTTTGGAAGTTGAGATTTCTATCCATCATATCGGTCCACCAACTTTGCAGAACCTACTACCTCTTTGATTTATTACTATGTGTTTCTCGTCCCAAATATGCATAACATGTTGTCACTTTACATCAAGCAAACATCATTTAATCAACCAATCAAATTTTACAATCAGGCTTTTTATTTTGATTTTAACTTGGTATATTCAGTGAATGCTTTTATGGTACAAAAATCTCAAGATAACTCTAAATGACATAAAGAAGATACCCTCTTCATACCAGAATTTGTATTCTGTTTGTTTTTATGTACACGAAAAAAATCTTGTCTTGTTATAATCAAACAATATGATGGCAAGGGGGTAAAACGTAATAAAGATATATAAATTTGAATCTAAAATACTAATAAGTTGTTAACTACATGTATTCCAATGCTATGGCCGTGCAAAAAGGAGATTCAAGATATTCTCTTGAATTATGCACAGAAAAAGAAAAATTTAGTTTTGATTTGCTTCATACCCTTAATGCATTAGTCGACTACCTATAAATAGGGAGCTGTACTCAAAACAACCTAGTCTATTATCATTCTTAGAAAGAGGTCAATTTCCTTTATACATGGGTTTTTACGCTGAAAAAGTTATAAGATTAGAAGATATGTCATATAAAAATAAGAAGATGTGGTATAATTGCCAATGATACATCTCTCCACCAGAGACCACATGACATAGCAGTTAACAACTATAGTTCACCGTATGGCTTTCAACAATAAGCAAAACCCATACCGCAGAGTCAGCTTTAAAAGGCTCCGATATGACAAATGTAACACAATTCAAACGAGAAAACTAACGCCCTGATTTATGTAAAATCAATGAACGAAATGCAAATATGATATACAGCAACAAACGACAACCACTGAATCACAGGCTCCTGACTTGGGACAGGCACACATAGAATGTGGCGGGTTTAAACATGTTTTCGGACGCCAACACACGCCCCACCCCCTTTTCCTAAACCTTGGACAGTGGTGTAACATTATAACATATGAACAAACTATAAAAATTAGTTGAAAATATAAAAAAAACATTACTTGCTCATGAGAAATATTAGCGAAAAGTATGACAGAACAGCGTTACAATAGGGTAGATAACTCTTAATGCTCCGTACTATTAACTATATACATTATAAAAGGTCCGACAATAATAACTGAAACACAAATTGACTGATTAATGGTGATTAACGATTTCTGCTATATTATGGAATCCAATATTTATTGGTTGAGGAAGCCGGAGTACCCGATCAATTAAGATCGTAGTCGAAGGCTGTTGCCATAAGCGGGACTCGAACTCACAACCTCATTGTTGACCGGCTAGTGATAGTTGTAGATGAACTGTTAAGACCATTCGACTACCGAGTCCCCTGAAAAACTTCCCCTTGATGTATTGCACATCAGTGCAATTTTATCGACGTGTTTCAATTTTTCATAAAATTCATAGTAGTCCAGCGTCTTGTGTGTACTTAAGGGTTACAATAACAATGTTGTGTATTTCTGATTGTTTAACAAACTGAATAGATTTGGTAGACTTTGGCAAGTCTTAAATATCTATTAAAACAATGACATTCTTAACCCCTTCAAACCAAAAAAAAAAAAAAAAAACCTGTTTGAAGTAAAGTTGTAAAGTTGTTTTGTGTAAAATTCAGTATTGTTTCTTAAGTGTTTTCCACATCAATATGGAACGATAAATATCATTTGATTTTAGAGATATATTATGTAAAACCGTTGGAATTACTCAAGTATATTATTTATTTCCTTAGATATTCAAATCCCAGAAAGTTGTAACTCTTTTTCAAAGTTTAGCAATGTAAGTGAAACCCGTTGGAATTTGTCCTTACTTTTTTGGTGAAGGGACATGAAGAAGTCGTTGTTAATCATTTCCGAGTAGTAAGGTTGATAAAAAAGTAGGTTAATATATAGTTTTGCTCTCTTGTTCTATATAAGTCAGTGAACTCTAATTAAGGTATATATGCTAGGCAGTCAACCTTAATTGAAAAGACATTTGACAATAAATTTTAATTATGGCTTTCATGTAAGACAGCCAGTCGTAACTGAATAGACATTGCAGCCTCGTCTGAAGGTTCGTTTTCTCTCTAGATCTACCGTAAGTGACGCACTTAGAGGATTTACGCTGTTTTCCATATATTTTCCTGACGGCATGGAGTTTGATGGTTTTGTTTATTACTTTTGCCAATTTGGGAGAAAATGAATTCACACGCTGTGAATGGTTGGACAAATTGGCAATCAACTTGAAAACGATTGTCGTTCACAATTTCTAAATTTCCATCTAATGCCTTGATCAATATCGCAACTAAGTATTATAGGGGAGATAGTTTATTTTGATGTTTATTAAATAAGACATCCTGGGAATAAAAATATATTCTTAGGAGATAAATGCGTTTCTCTTATCTTTATTACCAATCAATTGCAAATGATTGACTTTAAAAACAGTGGAATATCGTAAATTTGTTTGGGTACATTGAACTATCCGATAAACTCTTCAATAGATAGGTTGATCTAGGACTCTCCACACAGCAGAAAATATTATTTGTAGGAAGAAAAGGAGATATGGTGTTAACGACAACAAGACAGCAACCAAATTACAAAAATAATCTAAAGACATTTTGAGGGCAGGATACATGATACTGCAGTCTTCTATACAGCTACTTTTAAATATGTACTTTTTTTAGTACTTTAATATAAAGTACGGAAATGTACCTATATGCAAGAAACATGATACTGCAAATCTCTATACTGTAGCTACCTTTGCATGGTATGTACTTTGTTGGTACTTTAATATAAAACGTACCTATATATAACATAGTAATGTCAAAAATAATATGTACTTCTAAACGATTTTACTATTTTAGATAATGATTTTACAGTACTAAATTTGTACTACGTATTTGACGTATTAGTTTTGTACCTTCATTGTGTATTATAGTTCAGGTGCTATAAATATATAGTACTTCATTAGTACTATAATTCAAAAATAAATTTTACTGAAATTGCGATACTACAAAAAATATTTAAGAACTGATCTGATACAACATAGATTTTTTACTAAGAAGGTACAACGTGTGAAAAATATAAAACGGGTACTAAATCTTGCAGTACAAATTAAGCACTTATAAATTATGGTATTATGAAATAGTACAATAATTTGGAAGTACTGCTGCAGTACCACCTTATATGGGTACATTTTCGGTACTTCAAATTTTCAAAATTAGCAAAGTACACATGCAAAAGTAGCTGTTTACAATAGACAGTTGTCTGTTCAATATGTAAAATTCTAAATTGCACCGAGTTTGCACAACTTGTGAATAAATCAATCAGAAACAATCAAAGATCATATATAAACAAAACCAAATTCTCTGAACAAATAACAATACTAAGATATGACATATGACAACTACTGACGAAGTTTCTGACTGCTTTAATAAAAAAAAAGGAATTATTTCAGACAACATTGACAATGAAGTTTTAATTGCCTTGCAATAGACTCTGATGAAATCTACAGCAGGTAAGGGAGCTACCATTTGATTTTTATGGGAGGGCTAGGAACTTTGTTCTGCATTTTTGTTTAGTTGTAGTCTCTGTCCTGCCTTTTTACTTTTCACTCTATTCGGTCCTGACTTTTTTTATTAGTTTATCCTGACTTTTTTTTACATAAATTGTCATCCTTCCTTTTTTTGTGCCAGGTTGCTCATCCTCCCTTTTTTTTTTACTCAAAACTCCTGACCTGCCTTTTTTTTTAAATTTCATCCTATTCCCCCCCCTCACCCTCCCCCAAAAAAAAATCAATCAAATGGTAGCTCCCTAACACAAAACATGAAATATCGCTATTTTCTATTTTCAACACAAATTTAAAAGTATTAACAGATATTGTGTGTGTGGTTTTTGAATATTTTTTCAGAATTGGAGTTCCATTCCATCAAGTATTAACAGATATTGTGTGTGTGGTTTTGAATATTTTTTTCAGAATTGGAGTTCCATTTCATCATCCAAGTTGTGATTGCATTGGATTATTACTTGAATTTAACTAAAGGTGTTAATATTATAACAAGGACTTTAAAACTATTTCTGTAAATCATCTTCCCCAACAGAAAACACCATTAATACCATATATAAGAAAGAAACAAAAAACACAAACAATATAATGAAGCATGTTATTTTGAGGTAGTTTAAAAAATTTGAGCGCAAAAGCCCGAATCCTAACTCGTGACGTCATGAAACGGCTTTTATATGTCTAAGACATTTCGGTTGCCGTTCTGACTTCACACAGCAATAAACTTCGTAAATTAATTCTTATCAATTATAATTCACACAAAATGCACTTAACATAATATCCGGATGAAAAATGTCATCGACAAGGAATACACACAAACTACGACAAGAAACGGTTTTATATCCGTATTGACTTTCCGGGTGACTTTATAAACATACAACTTGTGGATTATCACAAACAACTACCCAGACGAGAATAAACTGATATAGATTGAGCAAAACAAACCAACAAAAACTGGAAATAAACTAGGTTGCTCTTGGAGGTTAATATAATCAGTTACTTTTCCACCAGTTCCACCTATCGTTTTGCACGTGGCAAGTAAACATTCGGTTATATCAGCTAGAAACCAGAAAAAGGACGGAAGTGTGGCTCCGACTAGTGGTAGATACCCCATGGTCATCTGTGACACATATGTTTCTTAAACCTTAAACGTTCTTTTTACCGAAAGATGTAAACCACGACACATATGAATCATGGTCTTGAGGTTTGTATATTTAAAAGAGTTCGTCGACAAAATACTTAACACAATAATACAGAAATTTTTTATTAAACCTTGTTTTCCCAACTGTTCATAGATATACATGTATATAAATATTTTATTACAAAATCCAAGACTTCTGTTTCTGTTACAGGTAAGGTGAAACAACATGATTAAAAACGTTTATGCATTACATTACTAATAAATTTTAACTGATTGGTCATTCCTTAAATGACTACCTAATTATAGAGACCTTCACCTTTTAGAAAAATTTATTTACTATTTACAACTCGTATATTAATCAAAGACCGTTACATTTTTGTAGACTTCCTGTTTAATTGTCAGTTTTGACAATTCGATGCTATAGTAGAAGATGACGGTATAACAAAGTGATTACTCTAATTTGAAAACTTGTTTTAATCTTTGATTCTTTCTTTTAATTTGATATATTTTGATTTTTTAAATATATATTGAAAAACAATTTTTTTTTTCCATCACATTCATTTTTTTTTTCAGAATGTTGCGTTTACTTATATTTTAGCTGAAGCCCGCCTCCGGGTGGGATATTTTCTCGCTGTGTTGAAGACCCATTGGTGGCCTTGGGCTGTTTAATGCTCTTTGGTAAGGTTGTTGTCTCTTTGACACATTCCCTATTTCAATTCTCAATTTTAAACTATGTTTGGAAATAAAATTAACCGAAGATGTATTAATCCAAAAATGCGGGGAAATAATATACGCCCCGCCCAATATTACATAGCCATTTAGTCCACGCCCAGTCTGGAAAAATTAATCAAATAATATAATCAGATTTGTAGTTCTTCTGTTGGTTCCTGGTCACATGCTAATTCAGTTGCTAGCGAATTGGAACTAGCCCCATCTTCTTTCCTTTGTAGACTATACACATGCTGTCTTAAACTTGTCTGATAGTTTTGTAAATCTGTTGATTGCTTATTTGTATATTCGTGTGTAAAGCCTCCAAAAATACCTCCTAGTATTGGTCCGACCCAGTATATCTACAAAGAATACATGTGAAAGAAAACAAAATTTTAGCCACATTCAAATAATCAAACACCCAAGTGTTCTTTTTTGAAATTATTTCACGTTAGTATTAACCAATCTACTAATTTCGCTTCTATGTTATGCGTAAATATATGTATTTGTCACTCCTGTTACGCAGAAAATCTGCGTCTGAGTGTTTATCAATAAACAGTTAGACAGTGCAACCAATAAAGGCGATAGTAATTTAACGATGATGAAATCAAATAAATCGATTAAGAAGGACAAATGAGATTATCATACATCACGTTAAAATACCAGATTTTGATTGCCTAATACGAGAAAGATAATTTACTCTATCCCATAGGTAAGCGTGAGACAATTTTTTGAATGTCACCCTCTCGTGCAGACCAATCAAAATTCGACAACAAATTGAATTACACCAATAAAGACCTTGTTTAAGTTCTACTTTTTGGCCTCAGAACTTTTTCATAGACTGTCAAAATAAAAAAATACATATTGCTTCACTTTTATTGTTTTTTTCAAAATTTGAATGATAATAATGAAATAACATTCAGTATAATAAATTAAAAAATACATAGCTGAGAGGCTGATATAGCAGATTGTTACCCCTTGAAAAACATTGTCAATCTTGGCTTCGTCTCGGGGGTAACAATCTGCCCTATCACCCTCTGAGCTATGTGTTTTTTATATAGTAACAAAAAAAAAAAAAAAAAAAAAAAATAAAATAAAAAAAAAAAAAATCTGAGGGAATCGCATGAATTCCAAAAGGAGCAATTTCAAAGTGATTTTTTAACTTGTCAACTAACGCTGATGCGACAGGCGCAGAGTAACTTGGAATTGACATTGATGAAAATTTAAGCTGGGAAGATCATGTTGATCGTATATGTAAGATTATCTCATCTAAAACATCACTTTTGTTTAAAATTAAAGTATATTTGCCTATACACACAAGACAACTATTTTATAATGCATATATTCTACCATATATAGACTATTGTAGTTCAGTTTGGGGAAATTTATTACAAAAAGATTCAGATAGAATCATAAAACTTCAAAAAAGAGTAGCAAGAATTATACTTGAATGCGATATTTCTGTTCCATCTAATTTTATGTTTTCATCTTTAAAATGGCTATCTTTTACAAATAGAATAAAATACCAACAATCAATTCTAATGTATAAAATTGTAAATGGACTAACACCTGATTACATAGCAATGCTAGATATTAATGATGTGCAACACCACAACTTACGATCTGTCACTGATAATGATCTATTTGTTCCAAGACCAAATACAAATTTTTATAAAAAATCTTTTCATTCTTCAACAAAGGTATGGAATAATTTACCACTCAAAATAAAAATTTTTCGTACTGTGGAATTATTTAAGAAACGTTGTTATAATCATTTTCTTGAAAATTCTATGCAAGTCGAATAATTTGTTTTCTTTCTTTTTGTAAGAATAAGAAAATTTAATCAAAACTTTACCAATTATTGCCATTTGTATGTTGAATGATTGAATTGTGTATATACTAGTAATATATATTGTATTTTAATGTATGAATGTTAAATGTATACATGTATTTTGTTTGATGGCCTCAATGAAAATTAGACTACTTCTAATTGAGTTACCCTCTTTAAATAAAGAATTTATTATTATTATTATTATAACTCACAATTGAGAGTATTTGCTTAACTCTTTAACGGTTTGATATCAGAACGATTATTTTTATGGACTTGTTATTAATTGCTCATTGTTAATTTGTTTTATTGTATAGTTTTCTTATTTTGAACTTTTGTCTCAGGACTTTCTTTAATGAATTATAGTTACTCAAAGTTACCTATTCAAAAAAAAAAAAAAAAAAAAAAAGAAAATAAATTCAAACATACGTTTCCTCTGAAAAGTTAACCTCAAAATTATACGATAGATTAACAAAAATCATACCCAGTGATTGTCCCAGGAGTTGTGGATTAAGGCAGGACCAAACGATCGTGCTGGATTTACACTAGCACCTGTAAGATTGAACTGAAAAGAAAACAAAAGAAAGATGTTACATGTCTATAACATACTAGAATGGGGTGATACTGTAAGTTAAATAGTTTGCTACCGATCCCCTGCAGATCCATAGGGCTTAGTAGCGAACTCTACAGATCCATAGGAGCTCAGTAGCGAACTTGATAACGAATATATATCGCACACTGGCCTTTCCTGTCAAGTTTTGTATAAAAATAAACAATGAAATACAATAAAATAATTATAGTCGACGTGGAGTCATGATACTCAATAAAATCTTCCGACCCATGACCAATACGGATCCATAGGGCCCCACGTGTCGGCGTTATACCAATCACATTGTCACTTATTTACCCGAGGTACGATAAGACGTCATGGTGGCTTGTTGATGATGTCACTGAAGTACGATGGCGACATAACCGGGCTGTATTCATAATTGCATCGGTGGTCATGGTGAATTGGAAGCAAGAGTAGTTTATCGCTGTTCAAATATCAAAAATCTATTAAGAAGATACAAATAAAATTAAATGACAAAAAATGAGTTAATCGCATGGGCTCAAAATGAGCTCCACCGGATGCATCGACAGGGTACAAGCACCATCCGTTATGCAAATCCACACAGAGTCAAAATTTCACAACATTGAATAGGACACACACGTTAAATTGCGGATCAGACGACTGTTCTACTGTCTGAAGTCCGTTACATGATGTTTATCACATTATCAACAAATAATCTTAAATAAAATCTTAGTTTAATGACATTTGAATAACATGATTTGTTTCGAATAAACGTGTAATCCTTCGCAGATTAAGATAGGAACATATCATTTAACATAATTACCGCCATTTTACATGTATCACTTTTAAGTTAGCACATTTGCGAGCATTTATATTTGACCTATATAAATTAATTGGCTTGCAATAAATTGCTTGATTTACGGATAGATGGCACATTGCGTTAGGGATTACTACAAAATCTTTATTTTACAAATACTATCTAAAAAAGTACGAAAAAAGACTTCAAAATATGTTATGAGAGAAACTGACCGTATGACAAATATAAATTCCATAGAGAATATATTCTCAAAAGAGTGTTGACATACGAGTGTATTTAAAACAAATCATTAATTGAACTTGGCCTTCGGTAGAAAAAAAAAAACTCATTTACTTGGCATGTAACGTATCATTCAAGTTCGCTGTTGTGTAAAGCAAATTCAAAAGACATCTAGCTATTGTATTTGTTTGTCTAGAAAAAACACATCAAATATTCCAGGCTTATAATTAAGTACGTCAAACGCTCGTTTAGACTACATGACTACATGACACGGTTGCACGAAATTGTATTAAATAAGTAATTCATCATTTTGTATTATCTTTAAGATATCTATATCTGATATGTTTAATTGTAAAGATGGTCGGTACTCAAATTTCCGACTTTTCTTCTTTATTATCGTGTTACACCTAGGGTTTTCGTATTTAGCAAACATATACATAAAGTTTCTTAATAGTATATGACTAAATGGAGGTGTAAGATAGACGTCAATTGGAAACAACCAAACGACATTAAGACCACATGCAAAGTTTTGATAATGAAGCATGTAGAAGATTTAATGGTGTATCTACATAGGTTTTCCCTAAGATCTTGAGTCAAACGAAGTATAGACTGCTGTTCTCTTTAATCATGTAACATTTAAGTAGATAATGCCTCACTGTTAATATCCAAAGTTAGACAATTAGAATTTGCGACTGAGAGCAAAACTAATCGATTAAGGTCAGACATTACCATATTTAAATTAAACAGATAAAAATACAAAAAATACTCATCTGTGATTTTGATTTGTTTTGCAAAATTTGATCCAAAAAAAAAGTTCTTTTGCAGATATTAAATTTGATAAAAGCCATGTTCAATATGGAAGTAAAACATGGAAAACTTGTAGTATAAGCAGTTATAGCATATGCATAGTTCATTGTCAAGTAACATTTATAATACTTGATCATACTGCTTCAGAAATTATGATTTCAAGCCGAGTTGGTATATCTTTACGAGACAACATTATCTTTATTCAAGATCAAAATATCCCAAATTTGGACTGGTAAAAATGAAAAAATGAAGCTTGCACAATTCCAACCTTAACTATTCTTACAGTTATTTTTGGTATATAATAGTGATTAAAGAAGGAACAATTGATAAAAAAATATGATAAAAAGCATGACTTCCTTTAAAAGCAACATTATAGAATATGTCTGTTTTGAGATCAACCCACACAATTCTGTCAATAACAATATATAATCGTCTGCTTCACTGATTAAAAAAAAAAAAAAAAAAAAAAAAAAAAACAAACCATAACGGTTGTAATTAGTAGATTTATAACTTCTAGCGCTACATTAACTAAGTCTTTAGAGTTAACAATATCAGCATTTTTTTAGGTTTCTCTGTTTACTTATAGATCAAAGTCTAACTTTAATACCACAGTTGAAGTCATTGTGTATGTATTGACATGATTTATGACATACTTTTTTAAAAATTCGTCTTTGATATATTACAAAATTAACAAAAATCTGAGGTTGAAAGTCCCTCAAGCAAAACTGACCTTAGATGCATTTTCGCTATTATTTTATGTCCCGTTTGATCATAAAGATCCTAGCAATTTTACGTTTATATTCTTCCTAGTTTAACATGTTTAAGCGTTCCTGAAGAAAGTATATCCACAAAAGCTCTCCGGACGCATGTTAATAAAATATTATATATTGTTTTCATTTGAAGACTATAATATTATATATAATACAAATATAACTGTATTGATTGATTGGTTGGTTTTTAACGACATTTTAGTCACTATGGCGCTATTTCGTGGCGGCCAGTTTAATAAGTGGAGAAATACGGAGTGACAGGAGAGAACCACTGACCTTCGGCAGGCAAAATGACAATCCTTGTCAATTAAGATTGGAGTCGAGCGCCTGCCACGTGCGGGATTCGTACTCAAAACCTTAGCGTTGACAGACTAGTGATACCTTTGTTGAACTAATTAGACCACTAGGCCACCAAGGCCCCCATATAATCTAATGCAATATTTGACATCATGTACATTTATTACATATAATAATAAGAAAAGGTTTGAAATTAGGCATGAATAGAAAAAGGCTACGAAATAGTCAACATTTGTCTTTAAATTGTCTACTACGAAAAAAAAAAATGTTGCCCTTTTGTTTTCTTTTTCGGTCTATTTTGGTTACTAGTATATAGCTCCTCCCTCGTGTATTCAAGCAATTAAACATCCCTGTCATCCAACTTTCAAACATCCGTGATGAAGGTACACCAAGCAAACTTGGAAATTCAGTATTTTGAACGACGTTGTAGCTCAAAATGGAGATTCTTGTGGTTTTTCTGGCTAGGAAATTCAATAACTTTTTGAAAAAATAAGTTTAAATGTATTTGTAATTAGTAATTTTAATCGCAAAAAGTTTTTCTTGGGGGAACGTTTAGACACGAATTCATTAAGTGATATCATCCAGTCTCATAAAATTCAAAATGACTTCCTTTCTAACTTGTCTTATAGGAGCAGGAAAACAAAAAAATGTTATAGGTCCTCGAACGCAATACTGTTTTAAATTATTCTTTTAGAACCGAAACAATTCATGACAGCCGTGTTTATACAGATTTTAACACGGGGAATACACTATTTTCAAAAGGTGACCCGTAGCTAACACTCAGGATTACAATTTCACGAAAACAAGATGTAAACCACGATTTAAAATCGCATATAAACCATGGCTATCATGAATATGTCGAATAATTGAAACACATGGACATATAGGATATTCTAGTACGTCAATAAGACACCAACCCTATGACTTAAAGACATCATATAGAAAAGTTCAGTCTGAAATAGATGTTTGTATCATTGTGTTGCTATTTCATTGTACTATTCCACGCCTCCTTTGATTCAAACCAATTTAGCCCGTTGATCTAGTTTAAGAAAACTTGTACATTATCTCTTTAGAAGTGTTGAATACATCAACGCATATTCTTCAATCCATTGCATAACCATTCTTTCTTGGTTAGATGTCCAGTTGATTTTATCATGACCTTTGAATTCATGATCTTTCCATTATAATCAGACTTGATGGGATTTTTCCACAAAACGCTTTCTCCGTAATCATCACATTCTCCCTCTAATTGCTTCCGGTGAAATACAGAAATCATTTAATCACAACATACGGCGATCCGCTATTCCCTATATAATATTTCCAAAGTTTTCCGGTGTTTATCGTTCCTAATGTTCACTCATTATCAGATTGTTGACAAGTACAGTTCAATTTTAAGGCATCTTTGTGCTTCATTAATTCAGTCTTCATTACATGGCTGCAATTAAGATCTAATTACCGAAATGTATTAAGTATCTGTTATATTATTGATTTCGAGCTCGCGGTTGTTTGAAAAGTATTACTTTCTACATTTTCTTATCAATCTAAAATAGTTATATTCGGTAGGATATTAAACAAAACTGTACGTTTCTTTTTTAACTTCGTATTTAATTTTGCCATGAAACTTTTTCTGTTTCGAGCGCCACTGATGATGTTGCTGTAGACGAAACTCGTCTGTCGTACCAAATTATGAACCTGGTATCTTTGGTGAGTTTTTCTCGACAAAGAAGCATTTGTGCCAAATGAATCACATTTATCCTGTTAAAATTTATTCTAGTGCAATTGTTTGCAGATAAACTGTGTTGTTTTTCCAGAAAAAAAAACATATTTTGGAACATAATATTTATTTTATACATTTTAAAACGAAGAACATTTGTAATACCTCTAATCAAAATAATAACACAAAATTGTTTAGAATGAATTAAATGACTCAGTAACGGACAATATATTGATTTCCTTTTTAACTTCAGTTTTTTGCGTAACAAATTCAGTCTCGTTTTTCAATGATTAGTTTTAATTTACTCAGTAAAGTTAACAGGATAAGATTTTTGTACACCAGACGCGCGTTTCATTTTCAAAAGACTCATCGTTGACACTCGAATCAAAAGTTGAAAAAAACAAAGGAAGTACAAAGTTAAAGATCATTGAGTATCCACAATTCCGAAAAGTTTTGCAAAATACAAAGGTAAAATTGAGAATGGAAATGGGAATGTGTCAATGAGACAACAACCCGACCACAGAACAGACAACAACAGAAAGTCACCAATAGGTCTTCAATGCAGCGAGAAATTCCCGCACCGGAGGCGTCCTTAAGCTGGCCCCTAAACAAATATATATACTAGTTCAGTGATAATGGACGTCATACTAAACTCCAAATTATACACAAGAAACTAAAAGTAAAAATAATACAAGACTAACAAAGGCCAGAGGCTCCTGACTTGGGACAGGCGCAAAAATGCGGCGGGGTTAAACATGTATATGAGATCTCAACCTTCTCCCTATTCCTCTAGCCAATGTAGAAAAGTAAACGCATAACAATACGCACATTAAAAGTCAGTTAAAGAGAAGTCCGAGTCCGATGTAATCTATTCCTATACTAGGGTAGAAAATTGTTAGTATTTCGAAAAATGCAAAGTTTTGTAAACAGTTGATTTATAATTATGACCATATCAATGATAATTCATATCAACACAGAAATGTTTGTTGAGAAGTTAAGAATATGGTATATAAAATATATCAGCAAAACTATTTGTGGGCGAAGGGTGGCGACACTGTTAATTTTTCAGAAAACCGTGTCATAAATTTTGCAGAATTCTGCAAAATTCCGGCTTTTACGAAATTCACTTACATGTATGACGTCACAAATACGTCACTAATGACGCAATTGGTGAAAATCGGTTTCAGCTGAAACAATTTGACATTTTAAGATATGTTTTTATTAAAATTTAAACACATTATCGCCTCAAAAATTTAAGATGTTTAAAACCAAAATTAAGAGTTAGTGAACCAACTCCTTTAAATGTTTAAAATCTTTAAAAACGTACATTTTGAAAACAGCATTGTATACGAGTTCAAAAATAAATAAAGCAAATAAGTTCTGCATTCTTATGGTTCCATCCACAGCCATTGTAATGGCACAGTTATGATTTGTATGAGAAACAATGTCTCTTTTATTTTTGATTCCTATACTTCTTTGACTTCCTTTGCCTTCAAGCTCAAGTAATACAAAAATGTTTGTTATTAGAATAAAGATAGAAGACTAAACGAGAATTGTTATTACCACAAAGAATTAATAAAATATGAAAAGGTTCAATGATAAATGTCAGTGTCAAAACTAATAAAATTGAGATTGGAAATAGGGGATATGTCAAAGAGACACTAACCCAACCAAAGAGCAGACAACAGCCGAAGGCCACCAATGGGTCTTCAACGCAGCGAGAAAATCCCGCACCCGGAGGTGGTCCTCAGCTGCCCCTAAATAAAATTGTGTACTAGTTCAGTGAAAATGAACGTCATACTAAATTCAAAACATATAAATGAACTAAAATTAAAAAAAACATACAAGACTAACAAAGGCCCTAGGCTCCTGACGGCACAGGCGCAAAAATGCGGCGGGGTTAAACATGTTTTGTGAGATCTCAACCCTCCCACTTTACCTCTAGCAAATGTAGAATAAAGAAACACATAGCAATACGCACAGTAAAACTCAGTTTAAAAGAAGTCCGAGTACGATGTCAGAATAGGTAACAAAAGAAACTAAGCAAAA
This sequence comes from Mytilus coruscus, assembly GCA_017311375.1. Lineage (NCBI taxonomy): Eukaryota > Metazoa > Mollusca > Bivalvia > Mytilida > Mytilidae > Mytilus > Mytilus coruscus. The sequence continues at coordinate 45,794,374 of CM029600.1, forward strand.
TAACGATGATACATACATTAACAAAGGACTACTAGCAGTTACTGTCATGCCAGCTCAAGACCTCAATTAAACTGATTGAAAGATTATGTTTTCATCATATGAAAATCAAGTACAATCCCTCCCGTTAGGGTTTAGTATCATACAATCATAAAATATATGAGAAGAACATAACCCGTATCATGCCAGCAACTGGTTTTAGAATAATAGTGTTTATTTCCGATGCAAAGATCCTATGAGTGAATCAATACTAATACCAAAATATGCAATCCTTAATGACCTGACAACAGTATCGTAACTATATACTTTCCGAATAAGTCTGTTTAAAGGTTTGGTTAGCTTTTGGGGTGAATGCCGACATGTTTGTGCTTTGTAAAGAATATTACCATAAAATATTGGATGTGAAATACCTGAAACCAGTTTATTTTGTTTTACGTCTTACATTTTGCTGTAAACATTTAATAAAACGTTTTTCATATCAGTTTCTTCTTTTTTCTATCTCAGATAATTTCTTTAAAACAATTACAAAGGTCTTCATGACCATTTTGTACTCGGGACTTTATAACGCCTCTTTTATCACATTTCGGAGAATGTTATTTATGGTTTCGTCAAGAAAATAGGGAGAAATAACAAAACATTACAATTAGGAGTTACAACAACTTGTAAATTTTAACAACTTTATTCTGATTTAATGTTTCCATCTTCCTTTTGCAAACATATAAAACTAATTGACACGATGTATGTCTTTCTGGAATGTAGTTTTTTGCATAGATCTGCGTGCTTCGTTTACATTTTGACAAAATAAATCAAGTTAAATGTAATCTGAACAGTTATACAATCTAAAAAGAATAGATATTTATAACTTAATGGAAGAAACGCATGCGAGGTTAACGAAAAGATAAAAATCTTAAAAGCACACAAAAGATAATAAAACTATCCATATATTTTCTATCTCTATTCAAAATATGGCCTGAAAGTCACAAATTCTGAGAAAAGGGCATTTAAGTATAACATTTTCAATAGATCTATAAATCGTTTGGCAATTGGAAAATATGACACATAATAATATTAAGTTTTACAAGTATTTCTATTTATGTTTAGTTAATCTTATTTCACCATTTAGCAAATTCCTCTGCGTGTACAGGAATTGTGTAAAAGGATCTACATAGAATCCTAAAAAGTCACTATAACTTCGACTTCAAAACAATGTTTTAATTCCATTATATGTCGGGCACACTTGCGTGACATCACAATTAAGTGGAATGTAAGCTTAATTTTCTACGAAGCTGGTCATTAGAATTGAAATAATTAAATATTTTTTAAGATTTCTTGTTGATGCAAATGTGTTCTTGTAAACTAGCTATTAAAATTATAAATTGAAAAATTCATACTAACAACCGCCAATCGTCAAAATTTATTATCAAAACCTAAGATCCAGACAAACCAAGCGCAAACGAACAAAATAACTGCTTCTCGCATCAATAAGGTTGATTTGTACAATCGCGGTTGTTTGAAAAGTATTACTTTCTACATTTTCTTATCAATCTAAAATAGTTATATTCGGTAGGATATTAAACAAAACTGTACGTTTCTTTTTAACTTCGTATTTAATTTTGCCTTGAAACTTTTTGTTTCGAGCGCCACTGGTGATGTTACTGTAGGCGAAACTCGTCTGTCGTACCAAATTATGAACCCGGTATCTTTGGTGAGTTTTTCTCGACAAAGAAGCGTTTGTGCCAAATGAATCACATTTATCCTCTTAAAATTTATTCTAATGCAAATGTTTGCAGATAAACTGTGTTGTTTTTCCAGAAAAAAAAACATATTTTGGAACAAAATATTTATTTTATACATTTTAAAACGAAAAACATTTGCAATACCTCTAATCAAAATGATAACACAAAATTGTTTAGAATGTCATAAAATGACTCAGTGAAAAGACAATGTATTATTTTCCTTTTATAACTTCAGCTTTTTGCGTTACAAATTCAATCTCGTTTTTCAATGATTAGTTTTAATTTACTCAGTAAAGTTACCAGGATAAGAATTTTGTACACCAGACGCGCGTTTCATTTTCAAAAGACTCATCGTTGACACTCGAATCAAAAAGTTGAAAAAAAAACAAAGGAAGTACAAAGTTAAAGATCATTGAGTATCCACAATTCCGAAAAGTTTTTGCCAAAAAAAAAAGGTAAAATTGAGTATGGAAATGGGAATGTGTCAAAGAGATAACAACCCGACCACAGAACAGACAACAACAGAAGGTCACCAATAGGTCTTCAATGCAGCGAGAAATTCCCGCACCCGGAGGCGTCCTTAAGCTGGCCCTAAACAAATATATATACTAGATCAGTGATAATGGACGTCATACTAAACTCCAAATTATACACAAGAAACTAAAAGTAAAAATAATACAAGACTAACAAAGGCCAGATGCTCCTGACTTGGGACAGGCGCAAAATACGGCGGGGTTAAACATGTTTATGAGATCTCAACCTTCCCCTGTACCTCTAGCCAATGTAGAAAAGTAAACGCATAACAATACGCACATTAAAAGTCAGTTAAAGAGAAGTCCGAGTCCGATGTAATCTATTCCTATACTAGGGTAGAAAATTGTTAGTATTTCGAAAAATGCAAAGTTTTGTAAACAGTTGATTTATAATTATGACCATATCAATGATAATTCATATCAACACAGAAATGTTTGTTGAGAAGTTAAGAATATGGTATATAAAAATATATCAGCAAAACTATTTGTGGGCGAAGGGTGGCGACACTGTTAATTTTTCAATAAACCGTGTCATATATTTTGCAGAATTCTGCAAAATTCCGGCTTTTACGAAATTCACTTACATGCATGACGTCACAAATACGTCACTAATGACGCAATTGGTAAAAATCGGTTTTAGCTGAAAACATTTGACATTTTAAGATATGTTTTTTTATCGCCTCAAAATATTTAAGATGTTTAAAACCAAAATTAAAAGTTAGTGAACCAACTCCTTTAAATGTTTAAAATCTTTAAAACGTACATTTTGAAAACAGCATTGTATACGAGTTCAAAAATAAATAAAGCAAATGAGTTCTGCATTCTTATGGTTCCATCCACAGCCATTGTAATGGCACAGTCATGATTTGTATGAGAAACAATGTCTCTTTTATTTTTGATTCCTATACTTCTTTGACTTCCTTTGCCTTCAAGCTCAAGTAATACCAAAATGTTTGTTATTAGAATAAAGATAGAAGACTAAACGAGAATTGTTATTACCACAAAGAATTATTAAAATATGAAAAGGTTCAATGATAAATGTCAGTGTCAAAACTAATAAAATTGAGAATGGAAATAGGGAATATGTCAAAGAGACACTAACCCAACCAAAGAGCAGAAAACAGCCAAAGGCCACCAATGGGTCTTCAACGCAGCGAGAAAATCCCGCACCCGGAGGTGGTCCTCAGCTGCCCCCTAAATAAAATTGTGTACTAGTTCAGTGAAAATGAACGTCACACTAAATTCCAAAACATATAAATGAACTAAAATTAAAAAAAAACATACAAGACTAACAAAGGCCCTAGGCTCCTGACGGGACAGGCGCAAAATGCGGCTGGGTTAAACATGTTTTGTGAGATCTCAACCTCCCACTTTACCTCTAGCAAATGTAGAATAAAGAAACACATAGCAATACGCACAGCAAAACTCAGTTTAAAAGAAGTCCGAGTACGATGTCAGAATAGGTAACAAAAGAAACTAAGCAAAACAACGATGATACATAAATTAACAAAGGACTAATAGCAGTTACTGACATGCCAGCTCCAGACCTCAATTAAACTGATTGAAAGATTATGTCTTCATCATATGACAATCAAGTATAATCCCTCCCGTTAGGGTTTAGTATCATACAATCATAAAATATATGAGAAGAACATAACCCGTATCATGCCAGCAACTGGTTTTAGAATAATAGTGTTTATTTCCGATGCAAAGACCCTATGAGTGAATCAATACTAATACGAAAATATGCAATCCTTAATGACCTGACAACAGTATCGTAACTATATACTTTCCGAATAAGTCTGTTTAAAGGTTTGGTTAGCTTTTGGGGTGAATGCCGACATGTTTGTGCTTTGTAAAGATTATTACCATAAAATATTGGATGTGAAATACCTGAAACCTGTTTATTTTGTTTTACGTCTTACATTTTGCTGTAAACATTAAATAAAACGTTTTTCATATCAGTTTCTTTCTTTTTTTTATCTCTGATAATTTCTTTAAAACAATTACAAAAGCCTTCATGTACTTCTTTGTACTCGGGACTTTATAACGCCTCTTTTATCACGTTCGAAGAATGTTATTTATGGTTTCGTCAAGAAAATAGGGAGAAATAACCAAACATTACAATTAGGAGTAACAACAACTTGTAAATTTTAACAACTTTATTCTGATTTAATGTTTCCATCTTCCTTTTGCAAACATATAAAACTAATTGACACGATGTATGTCTTTCTGGAATGTAGTTTTTTGCATAGATCTGCGTGCTTCGTTTACATTTTGACAAAATAAATCAAGTTAAATGTAATCTGAACAGTTATACAATCTAAAAAGAATAGATATTTATAACTTAATGGAAGAAACGCATGCGAGGGTTAACGAAAAGATAAAAAATCTAAAAAGCACACAAAAGATAATAAAACTATCCATATATTTTCTATCTCTATTCAAAATATGGCCTCAAAGTCACAAATTCTGAGAAAAAGGGCATTTAAGTATAACATTTTTCAATAGATCTATAAATCGTTTGGCAATTGGAAAATATGACACATAATAATATTAAGTTTTACAAGTATTTCTATTTATGTTTAGTTAATCTTATTTCACCATTTAGCAAATTCCTCTGCGTGTACACGAATTGTGTAAAATCGATTTCAAAACAATGTTCTAGTTCCATTATATGTCAGGCACACTTGCGTGACATCACAATTAAGTGGAATGTAAGCTTAATTTTCTACGAAGCTGGTCATTAGAATTGAAATAATTATATATTTTTTTAAGATTTCTTGTTGATGCAAATGTGTTCTTGTAAACTAGCTATTAAAATTATAAATTGAAAAAATTCATACTAACAACCGCCCACCGTCAAAATTTATTATCAAAACCTAAGATCCAGACAAACCAAGCGCACATGAACAAAATAACTGCTTCTCGCATCAATAAGGTTGATTTGTACAATCAATTCTGACTAGGCACACATAATTTTAACCTTTAAACAGTCTTTAAAGTGTCATATTTCAATTTTAGTCTTGCCATAAGATAAGGGAAAGTTTACGTCATTCATTTTCCTGGTTATTACCTTGCTTTGCAATAAGATAAAACAAACTCTTAAAATATAATTATATTAATAACCATTTAAGCATTTGAGAGGTATTATTCAAATAACCATTGAATATTTAAAGCAAAACTAGCATTGCTGGCTTGATATGAAAGTGGTTAAATTTAAATTATGTTCTATATGCTGAATGCATATGCATACTGCAATACAGAACAAGTAAAAATGTGGATAGGAGAAAAAATTACCCCCAAAAAAAAAAAAAAGAAAAACATAAAAATTCCTCCTTCTCTGGGAACCGAAATATATATTTCAAGAATAGCTGAGAGACGATTCTAAATTCTCTTTAATTTGTGCCTTTTTCGATTGTCATATAATTGTTAAATATGACAAAACTAATATTTTATACGATTATATATTTATATATGTAAAGTAAAGTGCTATGACAATTGAAAACAAATTAGCGCAAATATAGGATTTTCTTTGTTATCGACATTCTACGTTGCACAGTGTTCACATGTTAAATTTGAATTCAGACGTCAGATCCCAGCAGTGTCGATTTCGTTTGACAGGTTTGCATATACGTCGACTCGTAATTACAAAGAAATTAATTATGTGCAAATGTCAAAGATTTCATTCTCAAAGTATTAAAATCAATTGTATCTATAGGAGATTTTCACAATCTCTCGGTAAGAGCTTTTCTTTATGACATACTTTGTTGCATTCATTTTCCATTATACTGATCAACAGTTGGAGAAACTTTCATGAAATGACGAAATGTTTGACAGCTAGCAGCGCAATGTACTTGGTATATTCAAAATATCATGTTTGGCCAGGTTTTCATGAAATCTCACGATATCTTTCCTTTACATTCTGTAATATGATATGATATATGTATAATATACAATAAAACATTGTATTTTGTGGCATTTTTCAATAAATACTTCTGATTCAAATTCAAAGTTAAAAGTTATGTTCAAACGAAAACACTGCCCTCAAGCGTTCTGATCTAAACTTATTCTACTAAAATAGTACATTTTTTTTAATTTAACAATTTAGAAACTGTTTGAACGTCTTGCAATAGCATTCAACAATATGCACAAGCATCCTTTGCACTCCGGTACTCCTCAGTTCAATTTTTATTGGTTCATGTTTTTTGATATAAAATAAAATAAGATTCAACTGGAGTTGACCGATGTACATATTTCGTGAATATATATTGAATATATACAAAGCATGAACTCATAAAGAGGAAGAACTGGTGTGGCGACGGGTTAGCGTCTTCTGCTATGCATGCTTCACCAACTATTTGAATTTAAACTCAGTCAAAATGTCACAATAGGTAATAAATCTCAATACATAAATTTATCGTGACATTTGGACTATTCTCTTAACTCAACATGCTTAATGGCATACGATACAGAAGATATTTCGCGTTGATTTTTCATGACAATTTTGACACAAGATGCATGAAGGTCCGTGTAACACTTATCAATTCAAAGTTTTAAAAAGTTTTCAAATTTTAGATTTTTGGAATTTTGATCAAAGTTTTAAAATATCAAATTTCCAAATTTTTGAAAATTTTGAAATTTTGAAATTTTCACCAAGTAATTAAAATTTTAAAATTCTAAATATCGATTTTAAATTTGATAGTTTAGATATTTGATCAAACTTTAAAAGTTTTAAACCTAATGTGCAGTTTTGATTATTTCGCTTTTTGAAAGTTTGATTTTTTAAATTTTTGAATAAGATTTCAAAAATAGAAAACGAGCGAAAAGAGGGGTACCTGTAAAATGCGAAACGGAATAAAAGCGGAACGAAACGAAACAAAACAAAATGAAATGAGCAGTTACTGTAACTTAAAAAAGTTGATGTATAAAATAAAACCAGCGCCAGACAGCTGTAAGCGGGGGAAAATAGGATAACAAAATAAATATTTCTCAAAAGCGGAGAAATCATTTTAAAACAAGTAACACGGCTCTGATTATGATCATTCTTAGTTAGGAATACAAAGCACGAAATATATCCAATCATTTTAATTGCAAAATGAATGATTTAAAGTCATATATGAAACGAGTGACTGTTGAAAAATAAAGTTAATCCAATTCTTGAACCAATGCAAACATATATCATAAACTTAGTCTTCTGTGCACGATTTTATCATTTTTTACACATCAATTTCATATAATCGTCAAAAAAATATTTCTTTCGGTCAGTGTTGTTGTGAAAATGTGGCAGCTAATTAATGGTCGTGTTTTGAAAAAATGAATATTTGTTAAATTCAAGTTCAAATATAAGAACCGAAACAATTGAAGAGGTGTATGGCCAAAAGAAAAGTTAAGAATATCAAAATCCATCTAAGGGCTACCTTGCCCGAGGGAGTCGAAACCTAAGTTTCTTTGTAATTTGTATATAAACGACCTATTAAAAATGATTGATTGTTGGTTGCCAGTGGCAAATATTTCATGCATGTTCAGGACGATAACAAATTAACAACAATTACAATAAAGGTAGGTCGTGTAAGAGGCAATTTTAGATGCCACTGGAAAATGAGGGTATATGGGATATGGACAGAAATGTTGCCTTGCAACAAACCAACGATCTACTGCAGGGGTTCTTAACGTGGAGAGTTTGATACTCTTTCTACACGCCTCATTACAAAAAAAAAAATCCCGTTTCCTTTTAGTCGCTTTTTAAAAACAGGGCGTATTCATAAACCCTAATGGAGCTACATATATGATAAATGCATATACTTTTTACAAGCATCAGTCCAAACGTGGTCTAAGTGTGCAACCTTTCAACTTCAAGGGGATATGGGTTTTAAATTTAATTTGGTTTTTCAACGTTATCAATCAAATTATTTTGTTCAAAATTTAACACTATAAGGTATGAGGAAATCTGGTTTCAGAATATTTTTTTGTTGTCCTCTGCTTGAACAGAATATTTTTTTTCATCAAATTGGGGATCAAAATATTTTTTAACGAAAAAAACCATACCCCCTCTTTGAAGATAATGGTCGTTCCATTGACTAGGCCCCACCTTTTCAAATTCATTGATCTGCACCTGCGAAATGTACCATTATCAAAACCCTTCGAGGAAGTATCCAAGTCATATTTAGTGTCACCTTAGTGACAATATTTATATTTCCGATTCCCAAATATAGATTACCATTCATCGTTAATATAAACTTTTAAAGATTTATTTCAAATCACGATTTCAAAATCCCGACACCTACAAATGCGTATATGAGCGCTTAATGCACAGCGGCAACTGTTACATAAATATGCAGACTGAAAATAATGTTGATGGTATACGTTTATATGGTATGCATGTATTAAGCTTTTACAAAACCAGAATGATGAGTTTGATGTTAACGTTTACTTTAATTATTTGACCTGTTTAACTTTATTTTATTCGAGCGTCACCGATGAGTCTTTTGTAGACGAAACGTGCGTCTGGCGCAAATACAAAATGTCTATCCTTGTATCTATAATGAGTTTATTGACATACATTTTACAACAGTATCCTGGCTCCAAGCTATTTATGTTTGATCTTACTTTAAATTCAGCGTGTATAGATGGTAGCAGTGTAAAAAATATATATCAACAACCTTCCACATTCGAGGCTAGCACAACGTTCATTATGACACCATGAATTCAGTATTTCTACCGTACCACTACTTAGAACTTGAATCAATGATACAAGGCAATATGTGCTTGTCATGCAATCGATAAAAAATGAAAACAAAACGTTAAAAGTTGCATGCGTCCGAAGCGCTTTTTAGGATCTACATTCATTAGGAAAGCTCAAAAGCAGAATATTTGAAGGCCAACAATTTATAACAACCGAAGTAGCCGATAGAGGTTAAAGATGATCGTTCAAAATGAAAATTCAATGATTTCATCTGCCGACATGATTGCAGAAAGTAAGAAGTCGTAAAGCGAAAAAAAAATTGAAATTAAATTTGAGAGAATACACGTGTATTGAGCCATTTTATTGCTTAATGTTCAGTAGAAAAAACATATATAAATACTCATCCCTACCATACTGTTTGGCCTACTTCGAGTTGGCCATTTTTTAGTTTTACTCCTAAATGATGGGCCCTGGGAAAACCAAATAGTTCTGAATTATTTATCTGAAACACTAAGATTATGTTAGAATTTTTTTTAACGTAAATCAACTTGTTTGATGCAGGTTTTTGTTTTTCAATAAATGCAAAACCTTAACAAATTCATGATACTGTTATCTCATGTGATGTCCAATTTGCTTTGAAAAACCCGACTTCTTCTTTTGCAATTAAAAATAATTTGATATATTTCGTGCTTTTTATTCCTAACTAACTTAAGAATGATCATAATCCGAGCTGTTTTTAAAATGAATTCTCCGCTTTTGAGAAATATTTATTTTGTTATCCAATATTTCACCGCTTACAACTGTATGGCGCTGGTTTTATTTTGTACAATAACTTATAAGTAACAGCAACTGCTCATTTCATTTTGTTTTGTCTCGTTTCGCTCCGTTTTTATTCCGTTTCGCATTTTGCAGTTACCTCTCTTTTTGCCCGATTCCTATTTTTGACATCTTAATCAAAAATTTAAAAAATCAAACTTTCAAAAAGCGAAATAATCAAAACTGCACATTAGGTTTAAAACTTTTAAAGTTTGATCAATTATCTAAACTATAAAATTTAAAAACGATATTTAGAATTTTAAAATTCTAATTATTTGGTGAAAATTTCAAAATTTCAAAATCTTTGAAAAATTTGGAATTTTGATATTTAAAACTTTGATCAAAATTCCAAAAATCTAAAATTTGAAAACTTTTTATAACTTTGAATTGATAAGTGTTACACGGATCCATGAGACTGCCTTAGCCATATTTGACACAGCTTTTCAAAATTTTCGTTTTAATGCTCTTCTGCTACATACTTGATTTGCAATTTCAACTGTTTTGATTCGAACGCTACCAATTGGTCTCGTGTAGACAAAACGCGGTCTGGAGTAACAAATTTAAGCCTGGTAGCTTGGATGATTTTTTGTACCCATCGACTGATACTTGAAATATCAATCTGGATCAAACTCGTAAATTCGACAAATATGTTATCGATCAGATCCAGCATTAGAGTGATATCGTCTTCGGTGTATTTATACACGTAGTTGGAATCAGTGTGTATTTTATTTTTACACAAAGTAAGTTGTTGTGATGAACGAAAACATGCAAGTTGTTCTATGATTTCCTTTCATTGTATAAAGTGGATAATTTAATTAAAACTTTTGATTTAATTTAGGAATATCAAATTAAAAAATGATTAAAAATAAAAAAATGAAAGAAGTTTCCTTCTGACAGTTCCTAGTCTTATTTTGATGAGCCTTGTCAAATAAATCGAACGAACGTCTACTTCATTCAATTACTTGGTTATACTGTAAGCTTTCTATGTATTTTAATAGATACACTATTAACTAGAATTCAATTAATTAAAGTTAACCATTACACAAGTATAATTAAAGTTTGCAATCAAAACAAAAGACAAAATTGTTATGACTGGCTGAAGATACTGAACGATCACTGTATTTTAGTGCTGTTTATATGCTGAAGTTGTCATATAATGCGGAACAATGACCACCTTAAAATCAAATTGAGATCTAAGATATAATTTCAAATAATATTGTCGATTCTAAATTGTAATATCTTTACACCTTATTCTATTTTCATGTTGTTATCAGAAAAATACGGTTAAACTAATAATTGTTAAGAGTTGTATGTGCGTATAATAAAATGCCATAATTATTGAGCGCAAGGGTAAGCTTTTTCCTTTGTAATTTGCAAATTTCGTTGCACAGCGTTCATAAGTGAAATTACAATTCAGACGTCAGATCTCAGCAGTAAGGATTTCGTTTGACATGATTGCGTATCAAGCGACTCTTAATTATAAAGAATTTAATTGTGTGCTAATGTCAAAGATTTCAATCTCATACTATTTAAATCAATTGTATCTACAGAAGATCTTCACACACTCGCTATCCTCTTTATTAATGACAAACTTTGTTGCACTTGGTTTCCATTATAATTTCAACAGTTCAACAGAAATTTGGATGAAATAACGGAATGTTAGACAATTAGCAGTGCAATATGGTATAAACTCAAATAAAATATACATTTTATTTTAAATTCCGAGCGTCTTTGTTGATTAAGGATGTTCGCTACTCTGTTCCAAAATAACAAACTTTTTAAAAGACTGTTATGAATTTATAGTATGTAAATGAAGAAACTAAAAAAAAAAAAAAAACAGAAAAAATGAAGGGTCCGTGTGCTTGTTTTCGAGATATATGCCATTGTAAATGTGGTTGGAAATAATTCTCTCTAGATTTTTCAAGCATTTAACATAGGCACCTTTTTTCTCAAAAACGATGAAAAAATAATAAGGATTTTATAAGATTTTCAAAGATGTCATTTTAAACTAAATGTAATCAAATTATGGAAAGATAAGTAGGGGTTAGTGGGCAAAATTTTTAATGGCACTACATGGATAAAACCAGAGGATTCCGAATATCTAGCAAAAATTCAAAAAAGCGAACATCCTTGACCTTCACCAGGAACGCTCAAACCTAAACATTTGAAAGCCAGCGAAGCGTAAAAAACGTTGCAATGTTAGTAGCTATATGACCAAATTGGAACTTAAGGATGTACGCTACTCGGTTTCAAAATAACAAGCTTTTTACTGTCATAAATTGATAGTATATAAATAAAGGAACTAAAAAAGCAGGAAAAAATGAGGGGTCCGTGTGCTTGTTTTTGAGATATAAGCCATTGAACATTTGGCGGGAAATAATTCTCTCTAGACTTTTCATACATTTAACATTGGCACCCTTTTTCTTTTAAAAAATAAAAAAAAAAAAAAAAAAAAATAACAAGGATTTTATAGAATTTTCAAATATGGCTTTTTAAACTATATGTAATAAAAGAAATAAAAAGAAAAGTAGGGGTTAGCGGGGATTTTTTTTTAATGACACTACATGGATAAAACCAGAGGATTCCGAATATCTGGCAAAAATTCAAAAACAGGAGGAGCGAACATCCTTAACAGAATAGCAAAAATCATGTAAGGTCAACTTTTCCTCGGAGGGTTTGAACTTAGTTTCTTCTTTATGATTGTATTTGTGATTGAAAATATAAGCTTTGCCGTATTAAATGTCATATTTGGAAATGGCGCATTCTAATTGTTTCTCTGCGGTTCTCTGAGTTTTCGACTTATTATTTTAGATGTATATATTTTTTAAATAACATGGTTTTACTTGCAAACTAACACACCATTTATTGAAAATCATTTTCAGTATATCTTCGATCTTGGTTTTGTGCAGATTAGAAATTATATCTAGTTTACTTGAAAACCAAGGCTAATTGTAGATTGCACAAATATTACCTAATAGTAATATCATAAGCTAACATTAATGAAGAAAATGCTTCTACTGATTAAACAAAAAATACTGGAGTTAATGATTATCAGCGCATATACAAATAAAAGCAGTTCTCATTTTTCTTGAGTTATGTACATAAACCTCAGAATGACATTGAATCGAGATAATATTTAATTATTCCAATATCATTGTGTTAAACTCATTGTAAAACAAAAACATATTAAAGCACTACACCAGGGCGTCGTGGTCTTCCCTTTTCTATCAATGCAATTGAATGGAAATACTTGCCTCTTACAGCGCTTTCATTTATAGTCAAAACACTTTAGGGTAATAATAAGAATAAAATGTATAGGAATAAAATGCACGAGATGATGTGCTTTAACTTCCAAGAATATTAATCATTAAAACTTTAATGCTTGCCTCCGTATGTATGAGGGGCTGGATGAGGTTACAGAATAGAAAATAATGGCCAAAAAGTACAGAATAAAGGGCAAGAAAAAAGAAGAAAAAATAGAGAATAATGGGCAAAATAAATGAAGAATAGAAAAAATTTTCATAAACAATTAAAGAATAAAGACATGAAGGACCACATCCTTACATACATGTATATGTCGGTGCGTCTTGATAAGTTGGATATGACCCACCTTATTTAAGTTCTGAAACATGTGTTAACACCATCTGCATTTACAATATTTCGTGTTATAAATGTATTTAGTTGGCATAAATTAAGTTTATAATAAATAAAAGGATAAGTAGAAATTTTAATTCCCATTGAATAAATTATTTTGATATTTTTTTTTCTGGTCCGTGTTAACTTTATAGACGATCCGAGTTTACTTATTAGGCGATCCATGTTGTCTCCGCACCGAGTTGTCCCCTATTCCCCGATACTTGTAGCACAAACTTCTGTGTTCGATTATCGGTATGGTATAAACAACAATAAGAAAGTTACGAATATGATTTTTATTATTTATTTATTGAACATATGTTGAAAAAGCTGCTTTGGAAACATTATGTCGATTTCACTGTGTTAGATTCATGCGCGATACACATGAATATAATCCTGTGGTTCCAAGAAAGTTAAAATTGAAAGAAAAAACCAAATGTTTGAGCTGTCAATTATAAGATAATAAACATTCATGATATCCTTTAATCAGATAAAAAGTAAAAAAAGGCTGACAAAATCAGAAGCCATTTTCACAAATACTTATACCGAGCAAAACCCTCTAATTACGTTAGGACATTTGCCATTTACCCTCAAGTAGGTAAACATCCCGAAGTAATTTAGCGCAACTTGCAATTAATTTTAGCCACAGGTTGTATCGTAAAAACATGCACGGTTTACCATAATTGTTTCGATATAAATGTTTTATTAATGAGTTGCTTTCATTAATGTAATACAATTAATGTATTAGTGTGAAAATGTTATTCCCTGTACGACTATAATAAAATTCATGCTCGTTTATACATAGCGTTTCTACACTGATTTGCGTATTTGTTTGTGTATTTTGTTTGCTAACATGGCCCAATGTTTCAGGAATTAGAAGGGATGGGAAACACTAATTAGTCTTTTTCAGTTATAGGACAAACGCCAGATTTGAGTTTCTTCAGCAAAATAGCCAGAACATTAACCAATTAACAGCTATCATTTATTCAAACACTTGTTTTTTGTCTTCACAGCAGAAAATCTTCTGACTACCACAATATTTTAGATGACTGACCAGAAATGACTACATGTGTACTATGTATTGTAAAAGTGCTGTTCCACATAAATAGATTGTTATCAGAATCAGCTAGTTGCAAAATCTTCTGACTTTTGAATTTTATATACACAAGACCCCCTTTTTTTTAAAAAGTTTTGGCAATGCAAACATTTGAAAACAGAGTATTTGTGTTTATAATTTTATTTTTATATTCAAGCGATTAAATAAATCTGCAATATAAATATGAATAAGAAATGATTGATTTTATAAAAGAATTTTTGTATACTGGAATGAAACTAATTGAGAAGTTATCGAATTTAATGCTTTCGTACCACAGGCACACTTTGAAAATGTTTTCTCTAAATAATGGTGTCAAAATCCAACACAAGTTTTAAAAATATAAAAAATAGTTCAAAATTCATTACAAATGTCTTTCACCGAAAAAATCTTGACATTTTAATATTTCCAGTTTTACAATTTGCTATTTGTCTAGCCTGCAACAAAATCGCCAAATCTAGACATAACAATCCTTCGATGGGGAATGGATTTATATAAGTTCTTCTTGTTTCCAAATCCCTGTATTTCTATTGTATAATTGTAATTTGTGCACTTTTGAAAAATAAAATATTGTTTTGAAACTAAACTAATCCTTCTCTAGTCGTGTCATCAACATTTAGATTCATCCTTTGGTTATTTTCTTTTTAAAACGTCAACATTTTTGTTATTAAACCTTCACAGAATTTATTTAACTGACAGACGTATCTTCTATACAATGACAGCATCCAGAGAATTCTTGTTTTTCTTTTTTCAATATTTTACTGTTATAAGCTTTTTTTTGCACTAATGTTATCATAAATTAACTGTTTACAAAACTTTGAATTTTTCTAAATACTAAGGATTTTTAATTTCGTGAATACATTACCTTAGCTGTATTTTGCAAAACCTTTCGGAATTTTGGGTCCCCAATACTCTTCAACTTCGTACTTTAATTTGGCCTTACAACTTTTTTGATTCGAGCGTCACTGATGAGTCTTTTGTAGACTAAACGTGCGTCAAACGTTCAAAATTTGATGCCTGGTATCTATGATGAGTTTATTAAGATACAGTCTGAGGTTTTAGTTTTTCTTAGACATCCCTAACTTTATCGAAGCATCATTGAATGATATTATAAATTAGGTTCTTTAAGAACACAAGTTAAATTTCAAATATTTGTATCAATTTTAATTACTTTACTGATAAAAGGCTTTTTTGAAGTTAATATTTAGATTTAGTCTTGGGTTAAGGTTTCCAAATATCAATAACTTTATGGAATTTTATGATCAGGGACAGCAGGAGTTTCATTATGACCAACAAATGGCAACCTAAGAAAAAAGTTTTTTGTTTTTAAGCCCCCGCAATTGAAAGTTGGGGGCATATTGTTTTACCCCTGTCCATCCGTATGCCCTTCCATCCCTCCGCGTTCGTGCCATTATGGGTATATAGCCATTCCAGATAACTTCTCCTACAGTTTGAATGCTAGGAAGTTTTCACTTTGCTGGCTGTTTGTACATATATTGAAAAACAACTAAAATCAAGAGGATACAAAAGCAAAAATCACAGACGCTTTTGATAAAGCCCAAGAAAAGATCGAGATATCCTCATGGAATACAAAGATAAGACGACCCGCGCAGATAGAATTCCGTTTGTTGTCACCTTCCATCCCGATTTGACAAATATTTCATCTACTATCCACAAGCACTGGCGTCTTATCGAAAATGACTCTTCCTTAAAAGAAATTTTTCCATCACCTCCTGTTATTGCCTATCGCAGACCCAAAATCTCAAAGATATACTTGTCACATCTAAAGTAAAGAAACAAGAGACTTCTAAAATTGGGTGTTACAAACAATGCGGAAGAACCAATTGTATGTGCTGTAAAGTCGCCAACACTGACCACTCTTTCAGCAGCACAGTAACAAAGCAGCGATACAACATCTATGTTACATCATTGCAAAACGGAAAATAGTATTTATATTCTTACTTGTGGAACTTGCAAGCTGCAGTATGTTGGTGAAACAGAAACGAAATTCAACATCAGACTTAACAATCACCGGTCTTTTATACAAAAGGAAGAAACTGTCCAATTACGAGACACCTCTTAAGAACAGGGCATACTTTTGAAAATATCACCTATCAAATAATTGAGGTAAACCAAAATTGGGACTCCCAAAGGAGAAAACAGAGAGAAAGGTTCTGGATGCATCAGCTACGTACTCTTGAACCTGATGGACTTAATGAGAGAGATGAAAACAGTTCTACCCAAAACCAAAGGAGTAAATCCTGAACTTCATTCTATTTAACTAAAACAACTATTTGTTTTGATTTAAGAATTGCTATGTACAATAAGCGGCAAAAATATTTTTATATATTCTAGACAATTTACAAACATATATTTTTATAGAACATCAATAAATTTTGTTAAACTTTTACTTAAATTTTGTGTAGTTCAAGCTACAAAATATTTTTTGTCATGCATCCGATTTCACCTTGAGAGATGCACACGCCGGATGAAGCTAATTTATTTAGCGAAATATTGCGTGAATAATATAAAATATAACAACTAATTTTATAACACTCATTAGTGTGTTAAAGTTACATTCTTAGGCACTTATATATATATATATATATATATTATACACATATGTTGTATTCCTGGAACAAATTTCACTCTATAAGGTCCTATAAAATAGTGTTCTTCTACAAATTCTGAATTATACACTAATATATTGTTTCGGATTTAATCTATTTGTCTCTATGGTCAGTGATCTGATTACCATGGTCACAGATAAAAGTTTCATACCCATTCATCTGACTTTCTAATCTCAACAAGGAGTCTGATAAGAGGTTGTCATATGTTGAATGGATTAATTAACATCAATAAATTGTGCAATTTGATATCTCCTAAATTTTAGGATGAAATTTGGCGTTTGTCCTATAACTGTTTTGGTCAGGGATATGAAATTAAAAGGTTTGAATAAATGATTGAAAACCTGCAGTGACGTAGACTCGACAAAAGAAATTGTAAAAATTAAACGTTAGACCGACCTTGATTTCAATTTCCATAATAGTTTTACGCATAACAAAGCCTGTTCCTGTTTTGTGAAGTTTTAGGACGAAGCCAAGTCTTTTCATTTTTAAATGGCACATTCCTTCGTTCCATGTGTTTAATACAACATGCAAACTTCTGTTCATTTCATTCCATGTAATGTGAGCCAAATTCAGGTGGGGGTCGTTCTGATCGTCGTCTTGCAGTTTATGGTTTCTTAGTTCTCAATTTATTTAGAACGATTGTGGAAAATGTTACATCCCATACCCGAAATGTTTTGAATATTCATTTATTTTTTACAATTTTATAATTATCTACAAAAAAGTAAATAGAAAGTCTATGTTTTGCTTTCGTTTGATGGTCCGCCATCGTACTGGAAATTGATATTTACGAGTCGAAGCAATTTTTGCCGGGGTGGTTTGGACACAGTGTTAACCGCGAGGTATTATCATTATATAAGATGTTTTATAAAATAACAAGATATAACATGATGAATCGATTGCCCGGACCTGCTCATATGTGTGGGTGTTTTTTTGTTGTCTTTTGTCTTTTTTTTAATCTATAATGCATAATAATTCGATTTTATTGCACTAAACTCTATTTCATTAATACAAATTTATTCATGAGAAACCATAGCATTAAATATTCTGATATTCAAATAAATTTTAATATCCATGAATCCAAAGTTATTGTATAAAATATTAATATCCTCAAAATTCAGCGAATAGTATATAAATATGCTTGTCTGGACCTCTTCCGTTCGCAGATTAACCAATGTTAATGTGGGGTGTCCGTTTGACATTTGTAGATTTTTAAATACACCGTCTTATATACATGTATAAAGCATGTTGATAATAAATATATTGAAAAGTTAGCTTTCAGGAATTATACAACATCCAAATGACTGTAATCTAAAGCCAACATATGCGCATGTCTTTTTAGTTTATCGTCTGTTTGTCCTTTCCTTTATGTTTTACCTTGTCATGTGAAATTCAAACATTAGCATAATGCCTTCGGTGTTCTTCCTTTTTTACTTCCTTTACTACCAAGATAGGAACATATGTCAACCGCTCTAGAGGTCGAACAATGACATGACTTTACCAAGGCTGTCATTAATTACTTTTTGTTTATAGGTAGGTGTTTTTTAAGCTATCAAAATAGTTTATCAAAACTTTTAACAACTTCTTAAAGTATGCACGTGTATTCGAATAGCTCCTTGCAAACATAAGAAAGAGAAGACCAGATTTTTAGGATCATTTGAGACGTTTTGGGACAAAACTGCTCTGGCGAGGAGAAATAAGGTTAAAACTATAACATTACTGAATTATTACAAATAAGTGTTTTTTTTTCAATGCCGTAGTTGTATAAACGATTCCGTCGAATGATAAACCAATGAATCGTTTAAACACCAGGCTAAAAATGCAAAAAATATTAAAAGGCTGTATATAACTTCTTAAGTAACACCATATAATCACACAATTATTGGAAAAGAAGGAATGTTGTGTATAAATTCATGACGCAAAAATCCCTACACTGAACTAAACCCAATGCAAAGAAATAACACTTCTTTACTTTTATAAATATTCTTGATGACGACCAAAGTCTAATTGAGAGTTTCGACACGGACCAAAAGCTCTTACCGCACTGCCAGTTCAATGGGATCTATAGCATCGGTTAAAGCGAAATTCTTTACAATGGATGTCAATAGTTATAGACATACATGTCCGTTAAAAACTGACAGAGACTTGTCTCGTAAGTCTTTAAGAATATAGTATAAAACGGGAAAAGACATATATACCAAAGGGCAATACAAATTCATAAGTCGGAAATAAATAGAAAACACAGTGATAAAAAAAAAAAAAAAAAAAAAACAATTAAAATACAAGAGGGTCTGGTGTCATATATTTGTATATTCTTAAATTTTTTAGGCCATTTTTCTCTATTCTTGATATTTGTGCCCATTATTCTCCAAACAAGGAATTTTTTGAATCTGGAATAATTTTGAATTCTGGAAAATTGGTAAGAAATGTATGATGAAAACTAACCCAACTAAATAGGGTTAGCCATGCGCGCATGGCTAAGGTTAATTTTACTTTCACTGATATTTCAGTATGAACTAACTAACCCCCTTAGCCATGCATGCATGACTAACCCTCCTTAACTGGATTAGTGTTCATCATACATTTCATATCAATTTTCCAGAATTTAAAATTATTCTAGATTCAAATAATTCCTTGTTTCTATTCTTTATATTTTAGAACCTCACTATTCTCTATTCTTTATTTTTTTGGTCCATTTTTCTCTATTCTTTATATTTTTGCTCATTATTCTCTATTCTGTAAACCCCAACCACACCCTCATACAAAAACAGTCCACAAAACACTACCAAGAAACTAGATTGACCTCTTCAGCTGTCATAATTAGAATATGGTCAGCATTTGTAATGGGCGCATTTGCGTCAATTTTGGAAAAATGCATTGTATTTCGCTTTGCGCCAAATATAAATACTGCTTTTGCGCCAAGTTACAGGTAAAATATAACAGAGAAGTTTTGATATAAGTTGTATCCTAAATACGAAGCTCGTGTAAGAAATCGTGAAGATGTAACCCAAAAATTTGCAAAGCCAGAATGACAATAGGTGGACCAAGCGTAATTCATTGCCAGTCCCACACAAAATATGTGCTTTGTGACACTTAATTTACACTCAAGATTTGCTTATCTGCAGATGTGAAAGGTATCCAATACTGCTTGATTTTTATCGTCATATATACATTGTAAATTGATGATACAAAAATCAACATTAACTTTTATTCTATGATCACGTCATTTTTTCTCAACGTTGTATTGTTAAGCTATGGAATTGATTATGTGTAAACTGATGGGAGGATATTAAGTGCTGTTCCGTGAGCGTAAATTGTTATTTAAACAGTTCAGTTGTTTAGCTTTTTTAAACTTAAAAATGCAATAAGTCATTAGATATTTATTTTTCCTGCAAACAAAAGATAATTTTCAGAATATGCCAATATTGATTAAATACCTATATGGTAAATGATTAACAACAAAAAGTTTGATGAAGCAGAAACAAAGTCAAATTTACTTTTTTTTTTAAACTGAATATTCATATTAAAACAGAAAAAAGTTAATTGCAAAAAAACATTTTAAGTTTGTAATTCTTGCAGAATGTCGTGTTTGTTTTAATGTGACGTTAGTGTATACACTAACTGAACTTGTAGATGTTCAATGTGACGTTAGTGTATACACTAACTGAACTTGTAGATGTTCAATGTGACGTTAGTGTATACACTAACTGAACTTGTAGATGTTCATTGTAGATTTACATTCTCCAAAGAGGAATAACTTATTCCATAATATATAAAATATTCCATAAAAGGAATTGAAGATTTGAGAAAAATGTATAAAAAGCAAAAAAAAGTTAATTTTTACTGAAACAAGTTTTCAGATTTAAACGGAAAAATACTATTCAAAAAGGGATGAACTTTAAAGAAATTGTCAAGAATTATTTAGAATCAAATTGCATTGTCCTTCCCTTTTTGTTTATTTGCCTTACAAGGTTTTGGACTTCTCAAATAGCCAAAATGGACCTTGTCATATATCTTTATGCAGACGGAGGAATCCTCTGTTATTCTAGCTTATAGTTGTATTATGTGTGGCACTAAAAAGTCATAAAGTTCTATCATAACAGATTTCAAGACTGTAATTTTGTCTTTCTTTAAATTTCTATTAAAATCTCGTAAATTTACAATGTTTTTGGCTTACATGCATATCAATACTTACTGCAAACAACTGTGAAAGACTTATTGACAATCCACATACGACTGATTCGGGTACTAATACATTGTTTTTATTCTCCAAAGTGGAAAAATATGTAAAAATAACGACAAACGTTGCGAGAAACTCTACACCAAATGCACGAACGTTATCAACGTTTTTGTGAACTTTAGTCACGCCGAGGTCATGCCGAATTTCACTTGGTATAATTCCATATAAAATTGCTGCACCGCAGATAGATCCAATTATTTGGACCAGGATGTAAAAAAGTCCTCTCAAGAGTGATATATATCGTGTACAAAGTAAAGAAATTGTCACAGCTGGGTTAAAATGTCCCCCACTTGTCGGTCCTAAAGTTTTCACAAGTACTGAGTACGAAATTCCAAAAGACAAAACAGATGCAAAAAGTTTTGCAATGGTGTCATTCGTCCAATTTGTTGTACATCCGCAACCAAATATAACATACAAAATACTGCCGAAAAATTCAGCCCTTAACGATTTCCATAGCTGTTTAGAATATAGTTCTTCTTTCGCTTTCTTTAGCCAATCTTTAATTCCCATCTTCATCTACTATCTTCATCGAAAGCTTTGTAGAAAATCAGCTATTGATTGAAGCTTGCATGTTTTATATGGCTATATATTAGGTATAAATCTAATAACAGCAATTCTGTTAAGAAAAAAAGGGTAATAGAGAGATTTTGATGTTAGACAATAATCATATTTCCTTTTATTTCAATAATTATATCAGTTATTAGAACTTTAAGAAAATTCTAGAAGCATCAAGCAAATGCTAAGCCTAGTATTTGAAGAGATAGTGATTTTATAGTCGCTATAATCAGTATGAAGCCTAATAAAGAATTGATTGGAAATTGATATTCTAATGTTAATTTCTTTTCAAATGTCAATAGATGTCAAGCATTAATTACATTTATGAAGATTTGTGATTTGTTCTTTAAAATTGAATAATCATTTATTACATTTTGTGAAGTTTTGTAATTTGTTCTTCAAATGAAAATAACACTTTATAAAAAAATTGAAAATCTAAATTTATCATAATAGCATTATATCACCTAGTACAAAGATTTTTTCCCATCTCTTTGGCAGGGAATATAATTATTCAAATTTACAGCGAAAATTAATGTTTTCACATATAATATGATGGTCAACCATTTTCTTTTTCAAAATGGAAAGCTAATTATCAGAGAGAAAGATTTGTTTTTATTTTTATGTACTTGCATATGGATACATGAAACTTTTTTCATTTAGTCATTTTTTACATACATCAATCACTTTGCAGGTTTAACTTGTCTTTTATGTTTTGTCAATCTATCTTATTTACTTTACGCCGTGAAATAGCAAATATGCGCTTACACGGCGTATAACACGCATCATTTAATTTATGACTTTTGTCCTAACATTTTTGCGAAATTTTTTAGAAGGCAACTGAAAAAAATATTAAAAATATGACTCTAACGCCCGCCAAGATGTTTAAATAGATATAAGAAGATGTGGTATGAGTGCCAATGAGACAACTCTCCATCCAAGTCAAAATTTATAAAAGTAAACCAACATAGGTCAAAGTACGGTCTTCAACACGGAGCCTTGGCTCACACCGAACAGCAAGCTATAAAGGGCCCCAAAAATTACTAGTGTAAAACCATTCAAACGGGAAAACCAACGGTCTAATCTATATAAAAACGAGAAACGAGAAACACTTATGAACCACATCAACAAACGACAACTACTGAACATCAGATTCCTGACTTAGGACAGGTGCAAACAAATGCAGCGGGTTTAAACGTTTTAATGGTACCAAACCTTCACCCTTTTTTTGAAACAATAGTGTAACATCACAACATAGAAAGACACACTATAAAATATCAACTGAAATAGCTTAACTCAATCAAAGGACATATTAACACCATTGAACATACACTGAACAAATAAATTTGACCTATGATACAATGTAAATACAAAATAAATAAACTAAGGGAAGAATAATAAAAGTAATATGTTATATCGATATGAAATGTTAAACAATTTAAGAAAAACAGTATGCTCGAA
The DNA here is from genome assembly GCA_017311375.1 of Mytilus coruscus. NCBI lineage: Eukaryota > Metazoa > Mollusca > Bivalvia > Mytilida > Mytilidae > Mytilus > Mytilus coruscus. Next base: position 45,817,747 of record CM029600.1, read on the forward strand.
CAAAAATATCAGCCATTTACAATAACTTTAAACACAGGTAAATGAAAATAATTTTGTTGTTAGGTATACGTGTACAGTTACAATAGAGAAAGGAAATATTTTACAAAATAAATAATTTTGATGTTCATAGTACGAAGTGGAAATTTATATTAGTACCAAACACTTATCAAAGCTAGTATATAGACCAGATATAACCCTGAATAACATTAAATAACAAAAAAAGCACAGAATGGAAACGTGAACGTTTAAATACTATGATCTGCTTAAAGCCAAATGCTGTAAACTTAGAAAATAATTCTCAGTCACTTTTAATTAATATAATCACAAAAGTGTTATGGCGACCATCATGGGTTTGTTGACCATTTTACCGCGAGTTTCTTCAAAATGACTGGAAACATACTTTATGTACATATAGTCATTTGGACTTTGGTGGATAGTTGTCTCATTGGCATGCATACCACAGCTCCTTACGTTTATATGTAGTACCGTAATGAGTCTCGTTTTCAAACTTGAAGGAGTTTGCCACTGGACGTTAAACCAACTACATACAATATATCGGCCTATATCGGGAAAAACCACTTACCGATATTTAGCGATGCGGAGCTTGATACTTTTACTGATTTAGGCCACCTGTCTGTCAGATTTCCTTAAGAAGGATTATTATTCTTCGGTTTAGTTTGTTTTATTTGTAGCTTCAGTGTGCGAGTGAAACCTTTTTTGTAATTGCATATTTCTGGAACCAAAACGATTAGTTTGTGTCCAAAAGGTGTTGTAACATGTCTTTTTTATCCCCGATAGAATTTTGGTTTTTGATTTTATTATTCTTCTGATTAGTTTCCCTTTTTTACTACAAATTTACCAAATTCTAACAAAATTGAAGTTTGAAGCATTTATAATTGTATAACATATTTTCAACAACACGACATTACGTGGTAAAAAAATATGAACTGGTATAAAAAGCACACATGTGAAGCTGTACGTAATACAGTTGAATTGAAAAAAAATGATTGCCTTTGTGTAAGAAAATTCAAGTGAATTTTTTTTTTATCTCTAAAATTCTAGTAGTCATCTGTATTTAGCAATACTAGTGGTCTAGTCCATACAGTTTCATTTTTTTTTAGAAATTGATTAACATGTTTCTCTGATTTATGACTGCTGCCCGTTACAAAAAAAAATTATCAATGGGCCCCTTTGTTCGCCTTTTGAAAAACATATTGTATCCGCCACTGTTAAAAAAAATTAGTTGATACTGTAGAGGTTTTCGCGTGCTAGCTATTGAGGTTATCGTTGAGGACCTGTCAGCAAGTTTCGAAATGAAGAATAGCAATATGGGGCTTTTCTTTGGTATATTCGTTATTCTTTAATGTTTCAAGTTTTTATTGTCTTGTGTATACATTTATCTTCCAGTTTCTTTATTTTCCAATAGTGAAAATACACTGCATTTTCTATTTAGAAAAAAAAAAAATAACCCTAGACTGTTTCCGAAATCATTAGAAACAATTATTTCACATATTCGTCTTAAAAAACGTCAGTAAAATCAGATTTTAATTGTCTAAGATCGTAAAAAGCCGTATTACAAAAGAAAGTCTAGGTATATCAAAATCAGATGGTTTGATCTATTTTATTGCGTTCATTTTAATGAGAAAGCGTTATATTTCTTGATTTCGTTTTATATATCACTAGAGTAATATAAAGTATTTCTGTCCTAAAGAAAATCATTAAATACAACGTTACAGGATAAATACAATTTAACATAAAATATTTAGCGATACGTCTAGACAATTAAGAAAGCTGTTGTTCACGTACCACAGTATAGTTTATGTATGAATTCTAGAGTTAATTGTACCCTTGGTAGCCTAGATGTATTTAATGTTTAAAGAAAAGAATAGCAGATTGGTCGATTTTTGATTCTTGTTTGCTTAAACGTCCAGTTACAAATATTTCATGCATATTCAGGGCGAGAACAAATCAATAATAAATCTAATTGACAGGTTTTGCAAAATGGATCGACCGGGAAAAAGGGATTGAAATTTAAACCGCTACTGGAAAATGAGGATATGTTGGATTATGGAATACATTTTCCTTGCAAAGGCTTTCTACGCAAGGATTCATTGATGTGCAGAGAGAATGACACTCTCTCTACACGAGGTATCGGATTTAACGTTCACATCTCGACCGGACTACTTATTTATACATCCCACACAGCGAAAGTGTTGCACGGATTTTATTGTCGCATAGGAGAAGTTCAGGTGACCATATTTCAATACACTAATCAACTATTTTTAAAAGAAAAAATAGAGAGGAAGGAGAAAAAAGAAACAAAAGAAGAAAAGTGAGAAAGGATTTTGTACATTACTAAAACAATAGTATTCAAAGGTTTTTCATGTATAAGTTGCACACGCATAGACAATGTTAAAAGAAAATTGTAATGTATACTTTTATAAAGTAATTTTTTGGGTATGCAACGCATAAACTGGCGAAAAATAAAAATGTGAAATGCTGGTGTATGAACTGTTTTCCATTCAAGAGACACTTATTTCATCCCGGAATAAGGTGGAGTACATGTCGCTCAGTCTTTGTTTTTTGACGTTGTGTTGACGGCTGTTTGTCTTTTTATATCTTTCTTTTTGCGAGTGTTTGTCTGTCTTTCTTCGACTAATGATTTGTGATAGGCGTATTTACACTTGTATGAAACTTATCCGATATTACTTAAAATCAAACAAGTTTCCGCAAAATGTTTTGTAACAATTTAAAACATTTGTCGTCATAATTAAAAAGTGATTGTTCAACTTGCATGATGCTAGAAGGTTATTCGGAGACAGACCTAGGGTCATTCAGAGCAAATTCAGCCGAGTACACAAAAGTGTAAATACGTCTATTGTCTCTTCGTTTCTTCGGCAAAAACACAGATGAAGTTTTATACATTGTCATGATACCACAGAGATTGTAACAAATACTTTAAAGGAGAATAACTGTCTATCTTTTATCGTAAGATCAAATTTTATTAACTTATTGCACTAATTAAACATTCGTCAACAATAATATAGGACTTCCGATTGATTACCGTTTAACGAATAAAAAGAGGTTAATATTCATTCGTTGTCCCAAATATGTAAGAACTATTTGCCGCTGTACGTAACTACAACAAATAAATGAATTGATAAATCAATGAATTTATATAAATTCAGAAATATTTTTTTTTTCATATTGCATCAATGCTATTTACGAAGAGAAGTGGAACATTTCATGATTTTCATGAAGCAATGTCAATTAACGTCAGATTTACGTTAATGTTATATTAACTTTTCAAGGTTCTTTTGGAACGTATTATCTATTTCCAACCATTGTTTCTAGAAAACAGATAAATGAAATGGGATGGATTTTCCCAGGAGAGATATTATAGTGATTTCTTTCATGCATGCAATCACCGAGACGGAGAAATGCGATATAAAATAGGTTTAAAAGATAATTACAAAGTGATGTTTCTAGTGCAGTAGAGTTTTCCTATTCAAATATACAGTTTGTTTGTATTTGTTTTTCTTGAGCTGAAAGTAATACTACTTAATAAAATGATTGTTTCAGTAGTTTTAGGTGTATCATGTTTCATCTACATATTAATGTATGTGAAGTTAGCAGCCGGTTCGTTATTCGATATTTGATATTCAATATCCAACCGGCTGCTAGCAGTCGGTTGGATATTCAAAATTAAGTTGAAAATCATCAAAAAATTAAATACTTGATAACAATAAAAGCACGATTTTCATAGTTAAGAGGACTGATAAGATACGTAGGAAATCGTTTAATAACCTCTTCAAGCTGTCGTGAATTCTCGTTGTCCTCGAATATAAACCCTTTTCTAAGTTGCATATTTGTATTTATGTAATATAGATTTTTATCAATTAAACAACTTCAAATATGTACTTTTATATATGATATTTCTTAACACAGAAGGAAAAACCTATAACTCTAGCAACATTTAGAAATATAAATAGAAATACTTATGGAAAGCCCAAAAAAGAAATATATAGTGAAAACCTACCTGAGACCGCTTAAATGAGGGTGAGACCCCCCTGGTCTTTCAATGTCCATAAAATTCAACTTAATCATAGACTCAGTATATGTAAAGGTTGTATTAGAAGGATTTCCCAGAATAATGTCATCTTCGATATCTACGGAGGCTTAGATTGTCACTTTTCAGCTAAAATTGTCAAAATTTTAGGACAAAGGGCACAGGGCAATGGCGAGAGCCTCCTGCTCTCTCAATCTTTCTAATATTATGCAGACATTTGGTTAATAGGTAGATACAAACGTGACTAAAAGGAATTTGGGTACACTTCCTGTCTTCCATGTTTACGGAGCACCCAAAGTGCCAGTTGGATATTCAAAATATATAGTGAAAACCTACCTGAGACCGCTTAAATGAGGGTGAGACCCCTGGTCTTTCAATGTCCATAAAATTCAACTTAATCATAGATTCAGTATATGTAAAGGTTGTATTAGAAGGATTTCCCAGAATAATGTCATCTTCGATATCTACGGAGGGCTTAGATTGTCACTTTTCAGCTAAAATTGTCAAAATTTTAGGACAAAGGCACAGGGCAATGGCGAGAGCCTCCTGCTCTCTCAATCTTTCTAATATTATGCAGACATTTGGTTAATAGGTAGATACAAACGTGACTAAAAGGAATTTGGGTACACTTCCTGTCTTCCATGTTTACGGAGCACCCAAAGTGCCAGTTGGATATTCAAAATATATAGTGAAAACCTACCTGAGACCGCTTAAATGAGGGTGAGACCCCTGGTCTTTCAATGTCCATAAAATTCAACAATCATAGATTCAGTATATGTAAAGGTTGTATTAGAAGGATTTCCCAGAATAATGTCATCTTCGATATCTACGGAGGCTTAGATTGTCACTTTTCAGCTAAAATTGTCAAAATTTTAGGACAAAGGGCACAGGGCAATGGCGAGCCTCCTGCTCTCTCAATCTTTCTAATATTATGCAGACATTTGGTTAATAGGTAGATACAAACGTGACTAAAAGGAATTTGGGTACACTTCCTGTCTTCCATGTTTACGGAGCACCCAAAGTGCCAGTTGGATATTCAAAATATATAGTGAAAACCTACCTGAGACCGCTTAAATGAGGTGAGACCCCTGGTCTTTCAATGTCCATAAAATTCAACAATCATAGATTCAGTATATGTAAAGGTTGTATTAGAAGGATTTCCCAGAATAATGTCATCTTCGATATCTACGGAGGGCTTAGATTGTCACTTTTCAGCTAAAATTGTCAAATTTTTAGGACAAAGGGCACAGGGCAATGGCGAGCCTCCTGCTCTCTCAATCTTTCTAATATTATGCAGACATTTGGTTAATAGGTAGATACAAACGTGACTAAAGGAATTTGGGTACACTTCCTGTCTTCCATGTTTACGGAGCACCCAAAGTGCCAGTTGGATATTCAAAATATATAGTGAAAACCTACCTGAGACCGCTTAAATGAGGTGAGACCCCTGGTCTTTCAATGTCCATAAAATTCAACAATCATATACTCTGTATATGTAAGGTTGTATTAGAAGGATTTCCCAGAATAATGTCATCTTCGATATCTACGGAGGCTTAGATTGTCACTTTTCAGCTAAAATTGTCAAAATTTTAGGACAAAGGGCACAGGGCAATGGCGAGCCTCCTGATCTCTCAATCTTTCTAATATTATGCAGACATTTGGTTAATAGGTAGATACAAACGTGACTAAAAGGAATTTGGGTACACTTCCTGTCTTCCATGTTTGGAGCACCCAAGTGCCAGTTGGATATTCAAAATATATAGTGAAAACCTACCTGAGACCGCTTAAATGAGGTGAGACCCCTGGTCTTTCAATGTCCATAAAATTCAACAATCATAGACTCTGTATATGTAAAGGTTGTATTAGAAGGATTTCCCAGAATAATGTCATCTTCGATATCTACGGAGGCTTAGATTTTCACTTTTCAGCTAAAATTGTCAAATTTTAGGACAAAGGCACATGGCAATGGCGAGCCTCCTGATCTCTCAATCTTTCTAATATTATACAGACATTTGGTTAATAGGTAGATACAAACGTGACTAAAGGAATTTGGGTACACTTCCTGTCTTCCATGTTTACGGAGCACCCAAAGTGCCAGTTGGATATTCAAAATATATAGTGAAAACCTACCTGAGACCGCTTAAATGAGGGTGAGACCCCCCTGGTCTTTCAACGTCCATAAAATTCAACTTAATCATAGACTCTGTATATGTAGAGGTTGTATTAGAAGGATTTCCTGAAATTTTGACAATTTTTTCTTAAAAGTGACAATCTAAGCCCTCCGTAGATATTGAAGATGACATTTTTCTGAAAAATCCTTTTGATAAAATCTTTACTTATACAGAGTCTATGACTTCGTCGAATTTTATGGACATTGAAAGAACAGGAGAGTCTCAACGACATTTAAGCGGTCTAAGGTAGGTTTTCGCTATATATTTTGAATATCCAACTGGCACTTTGGGCCCTCCGTAAACATAAAAGACAGGAAGTGTACCAAAATTTCTTTAGTCACGTTTGTATCTACCTATTAACTAACTTTCAGTTTAATATTAGGCAGATTGAGAGATCAGGGGCTCACCATTGCCATGTGCCATTTGTCCTGAAATTTTGTCAATTTTTAGCTGAAAAATGACAATCTAAGCCCTCCGTAGATATCAAAGATGACATTTTTCTGAGAAATTCTTTTGATAAAATCTTTATTTATACAGAGTCTATGACTTCGTCGAATTTTATGGACATTGAAAGAACAGGGGGTCTCACCGTCATTTAGTGTTTTCTAAGGTAGGTTTTCGCTATATTTTGAATATCCAACTGGCACTTTGGGCCCTCCGTAAACATAGAAGTGTATCGAAATTCCTTTTAGTCACGTTTGTATCTACCTATTAACTAAATGTCTGCTTAATATTAGGCAGATTGAGAGATCAGGAGGCTCCCGTCATTGACCTTTGCCCTTTGTCCTGAAATTTTGACAATTTTAGCTGAAAAGTGACAATCTAAGCCTCCGTAGATATCGAAGATGACATTTTCTGAGAAATCCTTTGATACAATCCTTATTTATACAGAGTCTATGAATTCGTCGAATTTTATGGACATTGAAAGAACAGGGGTCTCACCGTCATTTAGTGCTTTCTAAGGTGGGTTTTCGCTATATAATTTGAATATCCAACTGGCACTTTGGGCCCTCCGTAAACATAGAAGACAAGAAGTGTACCCAAATTCCTTTTAGCCACGTTTGTGTCAACCTATTAACTAACTGTCTATTTAATAATAGGCAGATTGAGAGATCAGGGGGCTCTCACCATTGCCCTGTGTCCTTTGTCCTGAAATTTTGACAATTTTAGCTGAAAAGTGACAATCTAAGCCCTCCATAGATATCGAAGAGACATTTTCTGAGAAATCCTTTGATACAATCTTTATTTATACAGATTCTATGAATTCGTCGAATTTTATGGACATTGAAAGAACAGGGGTCTCACCGTCATTTAAGCGGTCTAAGGTAGGTTTTCGCTATATATTTGAATATCCAACTGGCACTTTGGACCCTCCTAAACATACAAGACAAGAAGTGTACCCAAATCCCTTTTAGTCACGTTTGTATCTACCTATTAACTAACTGTCTGCTTAATATTAGGCAGATTGAGAGATCAGGGGCTCTCACCATTGCCCTGTGCCCTTTGTCCTGAAATTTTGACAATTTGTAGCTGAAAAGTGACAATCTAAGCCTCCGTAGATATCGAAGATGACGTTTTCTGAGAAATCCTTTGACACAATCTTTATTTATACAGAGTCTATGAATTCGTCGAATTTTATGGACATTGAAAGAACAGGGGTCTCACCGTCATTTAGTGCTTTCTAAGGTAGGTTTTCGCTATATATTTTGAATATCCAACTGGCACTTTGGGCCCTCCTAAACATAGAAGACAAGAAGTGTACCCAAATTCCTTTTAGTCACGTTTGTATCTACCTATTAACTAACTGTCTATTTAATAATAGGCAGATTGAGAGATCAGGGGCTCTCACCATTGCCCTGTGTCCTTTGTCCTGAAATTTTGACAATTTTAGCTGAAAAGTGACAATCTAAGCCCTCAGTAGATATCGAAAATGACATTATTCTGGGAAATCTTTTGATACAATCTTTATTTATACAGAGTCTATGAATTCGTCGAATTTTATGGACATTGAAAGAACAGGGGATCTCAACGACATTTAAGCGGTCTAAGGTAGGTTTCCGCTATATATTTTGAATATCCAACTGGCACTTTGGGCCCTCCGTAAACATAGAAGATAGAAAGTGTACCCAAATTTCTTTTAGTCACGTTTGTATCTACCTATTAACTAACTATCTGTTTAATATTAGGCAGATTGAGAGATCAGGAGGCTCTCACCATTGCCTTGTGCCCTTTGTCCTGAAATTTTGACAATTTTATCTGAAAAGTGACAATCTAAGCCCTCCGTAGATATCGAAGATGACATTATTCTGGGAAATCCTTTGATACAATCTTAATTTATACAGAGTCTATAAATTCGTCGAATTTCATAGACATTGAAAGAACAGGGGTCTCAACGACATTTAAGCGGTCTAAGGTATGTTTTCGCTATATATTTTGAATATCCAACTGGCACTTTAAGCCCTCCGTAAACATAGAAGGTATGTTTTCGCTATATATTTTGAATATCCAACTGGCACTTTGGGCCCTCCGTAAACATAGAACATAGGAAATGTACCCAACTTCCTTTTATTCACGTTTGTATCTACCTATTAACTAACTGTCTGCATAATATTAGGCAGATTGAGAGATCAGGACGCTCTCACCATTGCCCTGTGTCCTTTGTCCTGAAATTTTGACAATTTTAGCTGAAAATGACAATCTAAGCCCTCCGTAGATATCGAAGATGACATTTTCTGAGAAATCCTTTTGATACAATCTTTATTTATACAGAGTCTATGAATTCGTCGAATTTTAAGGACATTGAAAGAACAGGGGTCTCACCGTCATTTAGTGCTTTCTAAGGTAGGTTTTCGCTATATATTTTGAACATCCAACTGGCACTTTGGGCCCTCCGTAAACATAGAACATAGGAAATGTACCCAAATTCCTTTTATTCACGTTTGTATCTACCTATTAACTATCTAACTGTTTAATATTAGGCAGATTGAGAGATCAGGAGGCTCTCACCATTGCCCTGTGCCCTTTGTCCTGAAATTTTGACAATTATTAGCTGAAAAGTGACAATCTAAGCCCTCCGTAGATATTGAAGAGACATTTTTCTGAGAAATCCTTTTGATACAATCTTTATTTATACAGAGTCTATGAATTTTATGGACATTGAAAGAACAGGGGGTCTCACCGTCATTGAAGCAGTCTAAGGTAGGTTTTCACTATGTGGGCTTTCCATATATATTTCTATTTATATTTCTAAATTTTTCTAGAGTGATCGGTTTTGTTTTGTTTTAAGAAATATTAGATATAAAATTACAGTTTTGATGTCGTTTTATTGATAAAATCTATATTACATAAAGACAAATATGCAAATTACATAAGCATTGATAAGGGTTTATATATGAGGACAACGAGAGTTTAAGACAACTTGAAGGGTCATAAAACGATTTCCTACGTATCTTTTCACTCCTTTCAACTATAAAAATCATGCTTTTAATGTTATCAAATATTATATTTTTATGATTTTTAACTAAATTTGAATATCGAACCGACTGCTAGCTGCGGGTTGGATATTGAATATCGAATATCAAATAACGAACCGGCTGCTAACTTCACATCCATTACATATTACCTGCTTAAATACAATATCGTTCTTGTATAACTATCTCCTTGTATTCATTTTATGGACACAACTGACTTTCACTTCTATTTTGTTTACCCTGTATAAGAGGGTCTGGATGGAGAAGATTTCTCTCCTGTATTGTTTAAAACTATTTTCTCTATTCTTTATATTTTTTGTATTTTTCTCTTTTTTTGCATCCACTTTTCTGCATTCTTTAATTTTTTTCTCTCTAGTCTTTACTGTTTGGTTAATTATTGGCTCTTCTTTATTATTTTGTCCATTATTGAATTCCAATCTTATCATGTAAACTCCATACAGACCCTCATTTAAGCAACCAAAGATCACGCTTAAATATTTTATTCCTTGGAAAATGATGTAAACAAAAAAATCAATTTTTTAAAGGCTTTGATTGTAACATCTTTCATTATGAAAAATGACTTGCTTCAATTTATTATTTTTGAATCAATTTCATGGTTTCGGGTAAACCGAACAATCCAGTCACTATAATCGCTAGTAAAGATTATCAGAGAAGGAGAGAACTTTTAATGTGCTCTTGGAATAACCTTCATCACGTACGGTCTTGACCGAAAGTTTGGAAGACCAAACATAAAGTTTATCTACAATATTTAAGTAATAAAAATCGTATTACTAATATGACGTTCTTTAAAAAAAAAGCATTATTTATCAATGAACTAAATTTAAAGGGATCCAAAATCAATATCCACTTACACGTTCGCTGGCATCTTTTAAAAAAAAAAACCTTTTATGTATACTATAAGAACGCAGTCACGTCTAATCGCAATATAGGGACTTTAAATCATATGACTCGTGTATAGGGTGAGTGCCACGCTCTCAACACGTTAAAGAACCTTTGCAACAACTCTCCGAGGGGTCCGTTTGTGGTCTGTTGAATAGCATTGGTTTGCCACTATTCTACATACCCTCATTGTCTAGCGGCAGTCCAAATTTCCCATCATTCATCCCAGTCGACCTACATGTACCCTTTAAACCTTACCTATTGTATAAATTGTTGTTTTTGTCCTTTATATGCATGAACTATTTGCCACTGGACGTAAGGCAAGCAACAATTTATTGATCAATCAATATCATATAAAGTTCACGACACATCGATAATATTTCACGATTTTAAGTACTGGTACATAAGTATTGTTGTGAGTATCATGATTTTTGTTTTAGATGCAATGAACTTGCACACTGAGATGCATCTGTTTTTTAACGAGTATAAAATATAAAAATAAGAAGATATGGTATGATTGCCAATGAGACAACTCTCCACCAGAGGAAGATATATTATTTCACTTAACTTTGGCTTCAAAATACGCAAGGACATTTTCCTTAATGGCATCAGACGTGCATTAAAAGGAAATCTGAGTGTTTGAATATGACTGCAATTATCTGTAAATGATCGTCAGTCTAATAATGTATTACTGAAATATCCCCTTGTCTCTCAAAGTCTAAGATGTCGATAGCCTGATGATTTCCGTTTCCCGTCATACAATTTGTTTGCTTTGCTAATTTGACAGTCTTTGTCAAAATCATATGAAATATTACTAAGTTCGATGTTCCTGTCTATTGTCATCAGAAAATGGAATTAAAATCTGTAAGCTGACATTATCGGTGTCTGATATAGATCACGTCTTATATCATAGTATATACAGTACAATAAAGTAAACACAAGAAATGTCATTTCTGATATTTTGTAAACTCGTTTATTATGGGTTTTGAATAACATTGTGTTTTTCTTACACTATAATAATTCATGATGTTGCTACATGAGAAGTATTTAGAGACGCAGTATCCAACTTTAGAATGCAAGAAGGCGTAATTCCGTAATTAACAAATTTCAAAAGTACTTATAGTTTGTTTTCAATAGCTGTATAAATGTAATTGAGGTAACCTTTTTATATTTTTATTTTTGAAGTGTTCCTCTACAAAAGGATGAATGGATGGATTGATTCGTGTTTAACGTTCATTGGTAAATATGATATGCAAACCAGAACGAAAACATGGTAGTTAAAAAGAATATGAAAAACTGCTTTGTACTAGACTGACACTCTGATATTTTAGCATGACAGTTTACAAGGTAATAGCCAATAAGAAAACTTGCATGTCACCCAACCCAAATATTTTATTACGACTCCAAGCCGTCCAATCCTACTCTTACAAGAGATAAAGGATACTACAGATACAGTTAAGTCTGCCTCATATCTTGACTTACATCTAGAAATTGACAATGAGGGTCGGTTGAAAACAAAACTTTACGACAAAGAGATGATTTCAGCTTCCCAATTGTGAACTTTCCATTTCTATGTAGCAACATTCCAGCAGCGCCTGCATACGGAGTATATATCTCCCAATTGATACGATATTCCCGGGCTTGTGTTTCCTATCATGATTTCCTTGATAGAGGATTGCTGCTCACAAGGAAGCTATTAAACCAAGAGTTCCAAATGGTGAGGTTGAAATCATCCCTTCGTAAATTTTACGGACGCCATCACGAGTTGGTTGACCGTTATGGAATAAATCACAGATGATATCGGATATGTTCCTTATGTCGTAACTACAATACCCTTCCCTTTTCACGAATGTGACTTACCGAATTAGACTATTTACCGGATTTGTAATAACATAAGCAACACGACGGGTGCCACATGTGGAGCAGGATCTGCTTACCCTTCCGGAGCACCTGAGATCACCCCAGTTTTTGGTGGGGTTCGTGTTGCTAGTCTTTAGTTTTCTATGTTGTGTCATCTGTACTATTATTTGTTTGTTTGTCTTTTAATTTTGGCCATGGCGTTGTCAGTTTGTTTTCGATCTATGAGTTTGACTGTCCCTCTGGTATCTTTCGTCCCTCTTTACAACAAAATGCCGCGTGCGTGGCGGAGAAAGGATACCAATTGTCAAGTTTTTGGTATGACTCGACCGGAAATTGATCCCACTAATTTTCAGTCAGTAACAATGAGAGTATGCTACCAACAGAGGCGGTCCACTAATCGAGATCAATTGAGAAAGTTTGAATACTGAAAAGCAAATCTTGCTTAAACTCACCGACATGCTCAAGTGCATATCTAAGTCGGGAATTTTTCATTGACCGTCGCCATCGTTTTATGCTTATGAAATTGATTTAAGTATCAAATATTTTGTTGTCTTTCTTTAATGTATTCACAAAATGTCATTAGAATATGGATGATGGATGGCTGCTTAACTTCCAGCGACAAATAAATATGCATATATGTCCTTTTTAATTTATGCATTGCGATAATGTACCGTTTTGTTCTGTGCATTGCACAAGATTTGCCTTTCTCAGTGTATATAAAGTGCGAATCCAGTTAGTTCATTGTCACTGTTGTATGCGAGTATGTCTATTGTAGAACAAAGGATGATGGGAAAACTGCGTTTGTTTACTTTTTGAAAATACAAAATAATACATTTGAATGTATGTTTTAACAATATTTCATTAGAATATAACTTTTTAATGTATAATAACAGGATTAAAGTCCAAAAAAGTGTTATTTAAGCAGCAGAATCCTTAATATTGATTACTGAATGCGATTCATTTTAACTATAGATGCGATGAATTATCACTGTAAGTGCAATCATTTCTGATGTGGAATTTTTGGAAGTGCGATGAATTTTCATTGTCGTTTTATATGATTATTCGACATACAACAACTGAAAATTGTATTTAAATTACTTTAATATTGATGATATTTACAATTTGATGCTAACTTGAATATACACGGGTATAACCACGTTCATATCATGAATATTCAAATATTGTTGGTGAGTTTGCTATTAGCTTGTCATAGATCCGAAAATTTACTGGAGCAGAACATCCATGAATATAACGTTTTTCTACGACGAATTTTCTTTGAAAAGTTTTATAACTCGCTTAAAAAAGCTTTGAACATTTGTCACGCCGTGTCATACATATTTCTACCGTATTGATAGGCTTTTGCACAACGAACAGTACAAGAATGTACAACGAACGATACTAAAGAAAGAAAACAAACTACAAAGAGAATGAATCGTACAGTGTCAAAATTCTGAGGTCAGTTTTTCAAGTAAATGTCTTCAAATAAAATTAAAACAACGGGTTTCTCATTCGTATTAACGTATTTTAACAACAACAAAGCACAAAATACACGGACGCATTTAGTGAAAGAGCCAACCAACTATGCTCTATTTGTAGTTTAATCAAGTTTGAGTTACACAAAGTGTTTGTTTCGCGATGTTTACAAGTAATTCACAGACCTGTCTATTTAAAATAGTCACATTGTGTTCATGTAATATAAATGATATACAAAGCTGCCAGGAGCAGTAAACTTTGTTTTCATAAACATTGAATACTTAACTGAACAGTTAGTCAATTAGTCTTTGGTGTAAATATAAGAACGGTATATCTACCAACATTGCTTCGCGATGTAGCGATTAACGTCCGGAATCAACTGTACGGCGGTTATACCTCGTGGTATAGAACCATTTAAACATGTAACAATAAACTGTTTTCAATATTTCTTTGTATTCTCACAATTGCGTATTGGCTTATTTGTAACACCGACTTATAAGAAATTCAAGCATATTTAAGGTGACTCGACTGTTGCTCGAACTTTCTTTACTGTATAAGATTTATACACAATGGCATGATAAATATCAATTATCCAGTCATCCAACCGTCAGTTGTTTGTGCAAGATGAAAACGTTTCCACTCATTCAATCGTGAAATGAAGATCGTTTTGTGAATGCTCTTTGTTATCTCAAATGCATCCATAAGAGCTATTTTTCTAACGCTTGTAGTTTCAAGGTTTTGTTGGCTTGCTTGCTTTGTATAAACGTTTGCTCAATCTTAATTACAATGTTTAGGCAACATTTACACAATCAAGGCCAACCACACCTTTTAACTACAAGCATTAGGAAATTAGCTCTAATGACGTTTAATTTATAAGTATGCGATGTAGATTTAGACCGAAACAGAAACTTTGCTTTTCCGGTGAAGTGGATTGGCTTAACTGTCCAAGATATATGTATTTAATGATGACGTGTCATAAAAAAGAATAAATTTTATCCTACATATAGATCAGGACAAATTATTTGAGAAAATAGAATTGACTATATTAGCAATAAATACCATGTTTAAGGAATTTATTGATATATTACCTCAGACTTTCACTCACTAAGTATGCATATATAATCAATCCTTCTGACTTCATAAATTTTGTTAGAGAGTCGGCTGAATTAAGACTTTATATAATGAAAATTAATTAATTTCCTTCTGTGAAAATGCATCGCATATACAATAGAAATGAATCGCCCTACAGTGAAAATGAAAGTCTAGTATCATTATTCGACAGTACACATGAATCGCATAACGAAAACAGCATAGTGGAATTTGATTCAATATCAACAAGCTGAATAACAAACCCTGTTTTAAGTTAAACAACATTAATAATTATGTTAAAAGGTACATCTTTCTGCAAATGAAACTTAACTGTTACTTTTAAATCTCTTGCACGCTCTGTTCGTGAACTACTCTTAATATTTATCTATTTGTGTATCAATTTTGCACCTGGATGGCTGTAGGCGCGATGAAAACCAGTCCGCATCTCATACCTATATCATGAATTATATAACAGTACACATTATATATTATTTCTTATTTTATTCAAAAATCTTGAATTTGTCGTCTGTTTATTTATCATTCTACATCAGAAATTCATCACGGATACAGTAAAAATGACATTTTAGGATTCGCACATTACATACACTGTTTCTGAAAAGGTAATGACTTTGCTGTATAAAGTTTACTCTGAAGTACAGCCACTGATATTAGAATGAGCATACTTTCAGTTACTGTGAGCATTCTTTCAATATTATTTGTATTTCTTATGATTCAATTAAAATTACCATTAATACAGAGTAAAGTACTTTTTCATGGAGGAACCACTCATTATATATTATATAAAGGCAAATGAAAATGAAATAAAAGGTATATTAAATAGTTAAAATTCCTTCAAAAAATGAATAGTAAAATTCAATGTCATATCAGAGACATTTTCTTGCCTGTATTTCATTTAAAAAGCGTTGAAATAAAATACAATATAATGTAAAATGCAACAGTCTTCGATGGTCGGTTTAATTCTAGCTGTCTGGCTCAGAACGCAGGAGATAGTGGGTAGGATTCGCGGTCTAATAAACAAGAACTATAATTAAATTAATGTCTGCTGTTATTTTTGTTTAGTAAAATTGAGAATGGAAATGGGGAATATGTCAAAGAGACAACAACCTGGCCAAAGAGCAGATAACAGCCGAAGGCCACCAAGAAAATCTTAAAATTTAAGTATTTAATAGAAAATCCCGCACCCGGAGGTGGTCCTCAGCTGGCCCCCTAAATAAAAATGTGTACTAGTTCAGTGAAAATTGACGTCATACTAAACTCCAAAACATATAAATGAACTAAAATTAAAAAACATACAAGACTAACAAAGGCCAGAGGCTCCTGACTTGGGACAGGCGCTAAAATGCGGCGGGGTTAAACATGTTTTGTGAGATCTCAACCCTCCCCCTATACCTCTAGCCAATGTAGAATAAAGAAACACACAGCGATATTTCAAAAGTCCTAGAAAAGATTGGTTGGCTCGAATTCTTAAACTTCTAAAATATTTGACCCATTAAATTGTTTGAGTAATTTATTAGTTGTTTGTTAGTTGTATAAGGTCCATTGTCGTGAAGAGGACCAGTGAAAATTGTTATATATATACAGGACTAACAAAAGATTAAGAATTAATTCAATTGGTAGGGGGTTTAAAGTAGGTCAACCGGGATGAAAGGACTGAAGTTTGAACTACTACTGGAAAAGTACATAATGATGGATAGAGACACATATTTTGGCCATCTACGGACCGTTCAATGAGTTAATGCAATGGTTCTTCAAAATGTCACGGGAATGGCTATCTCCTGTCACGAATATGAAGTTAACGTCAACAATCCGATCGGACTTTGCTGCGTATCTTCATATCCCACACTACAAAAAGCGGACACCTCTCTCAGCTTGTTTACTTTCGTCAGGGAAATCCAGGTTACCATAATTATTCTACATCCCAATCAATCCTTGAGGTTCCAAAAAATGAGGAACATCCAATTCAAGATATTGTAATTGGTGATACTATTTTCAAATAATCTAATTAAGGTCCACATTACAATTGGTAGATAAACATGCCCGATTATATAAAATTTATCAACATCAAAATGTAGAACGAATCTGAAATTAATTATCTGTTAAATATATTTATTTCTAAAATCGTTTCAGAAGTGACGATAATTAAAATCATTTTAAGATTTTGAAGCGGAAAGTTGACAGCTAGCTTTTAATGAAGGAACAATTTGTCACTTAACTGTACAAAGTTTGTCTATAAAATCAATCAAGTTAAACCAAATTTGATTAATGTAATATCGTTGACTTAAAACACAATTAGGATAAGGACAAAAGAGTATTGAAAAGTGAGCACTGATACTGTTCATTATTTCGTCCATTCCCTTTTTATTGACAGAATCTGTAAACTTCTAAATCTTCAATTTCAACATACTGAAAAAGTCAATTTCAGGTTCTGCCGAAGACTAGGAAAATGAATATTTCGAGTGCTTGCTTGGTGCTGACCCTATTTCAAATTAGGTATGAGTATCATATTTCGCACGCGGAATAAATCACATTGATCAATTTGAAACCAAAATATGAGTAAAAATCGGCAAATTGTAGAGATAAGGATACTATTATTTTAAAGAAGGTGATCTGGTAGAATTAAAAAAAACAAAAACAAAACAAACCCATATGCATATTACAATAACTGTAAAAATAAAACGTCGAAAAAGACAGGACAACGACAGCAGTATACACCAGGTAATAAAAACTGCAAAATTCACCAGTGCGAGTGTAAAATGTTCCCGTGTTTCGTACTTTTTATGATCGCCTGCTTTATACCTATTATCCACTGATATGTTAAAGTTCAAATGTAAAAAAAAAAAGTTTTTTGGCTTTGTTTTTTATAATAATTAACGAAAGACAACAAAGAAACATACATGATTCGATTGATGCACATGTAAGAATAAGAATAAAAATATTGTTTAAATCCAATCAAAGGGCCCGTTTCCGAGCATATACATATATATATAATATTAATTATACAGTAATTTTAAAGATATATTACATTAAATATAAATGATTGAATAACTATACTCCATACTAGATGGTGTTTGAAAATAAATAAAATAGAATATTTTGTCTCTATAATACATACAAATTTAGAATTAAAATAAACTACATCACTACTCTGTATATTTAGTTTTTGGAATGTAAATTTTCTCTTATTTCAAAACAAGTACTTATAAATCTTGACACTGACATATTAACATTTTCAGACTCACATGACATCAACCAAATAAATTATTCATACTTTGAAATATAAGGGAAGTTTTTACATTGAATGCTTGCTTCATTAAGAATAAAATCTCGTTCTTTTTCATATGTAGTGCATTCTATTAAAAAATTAAACTCGTCTTCAACCTGCATATTTTTACACTGCCCACAGAATCTTTTATCTTTATCGATCTTTTTATATCTACCTTTCTCAATAGCTAACTGATGAGCACTGATTCTAAATTGAGTTAAGCTTTTTCGATACTGAAATTTATTAACTTGACATAAATATGCTTCCCTTTTGAAGATGTTTTTAAATTTAAAATAAGTACGCAATTTTCCTTTTTTAACATTTGCATTATCGTCTATAGTATTTTTCCAGTAAATCCTATATCTACTTATCAAAATATTTTTAACTTTTTCAACGTCAAAAGTTTCTATATCAACATCAATAAATTTTAAAATATATACAATATTAGAATACCAAGATGACTTATTACATGTGTGATTGTCAATACTTGTGAAAAGGGCTTGTTTTAACAAATGATCCTTTTCTAAATCATTAATTCTTTGCAAAAACTTAAGAATAGAACAAATAATGTCAATATGCAATGGAGTACGACCTAACTCTCCCATAACAGCTAAATTACATGACTTTTTATTTACCCCGAGAATGTATTTGTAGAACTTTAAACTTAAGTTCTCGCAATCAAACTTACTAAATGTTTTCTCAATATCAAAGGGGTATCATGTGGTATGCATTGTAACGCATAGTATCTGTGTAAATGGTTTAATTCGAACAACTTTAAATAATATCTGTGGCCAAATCTTTCTGTTATCTGTGTAGTTCAGTTGACTGTTTTCGCTGCGTCTCTTTTCCTATTGACTATTTTGTTGTCTGTTTTTCTTCGACGTTTGCCCCTTTGTATCTTCCTCCTGCTCCTATTTGGTTTATTTACGAGCCATTTTCTCAGATTGTCATTTATTGTGCTGTAAATAATCCCTATTGCAGTCAATCTGATTAAAATACAGATCTTATGTCCGCGCTTCTCTTACAAGGATCTGAAAACGCCCCATTCTACTTTCAGTTTTAACGACCTTTCGGGATCCTCATGTTTTATCGTAATGATACACACCTTCAAAAATTTGAAGGCAGACATTTCATTGGTTGATATAAAATTCATCAGGACAGAAAGTGATACGGATGGTTCTCGTCAGGTCTGTATTTTAGATTATAAAATAGTAAAAATGAATGAAGTATATCTATCAGTCAGAGTAGAAAATGATAATAAATCCTGACATAAAGAGACATGTGAGGAAAAACAGCCTCAAATACATGTTTGTTGATAGGATCTATGTTGCAGTTCACGTGTCTTTAGTAAGTCGAAAGACTAAGGCGTTGGAATGTTCAAACTATTAAAGAACATTATTAAATAATAAAGAATGAAAAGATGAGAATTGGAAAACTGAAATCATCGTGTTTTGTATAAATGGAAGTCTTGAGTTATCCTTGAGGGCAAAATTCTTGAAACAATTTAGTTCATAAGCAGGCATTCTTTTCTCAGTAGTATCCCGTTTCATGATAAAACTAAGGTAATACTATGCTTGCCATCAACTAAAAGACCAAATAATATGAATGTATGATTAAAAACGTTAATTACACAGCAAACCAACGACAGAAAAAAGACACCAACTGATTTCACATATGTTATTCGACACTGAAATAAAGACCGGTTTCTTTACAATATGTCAAGTTCTAAATGGCATCATGATTCAAAACGTTGTGAATTGATTTTACAGAGACTACCAATATTTTTCTTCAACCCCAATTGACAAGAAACATGCATTTAAAGATATAAAAAAAATACATCACCGACGATAAACATGAATAGATTGCGGGTTAAACTATAATTTTGGCACTACTTTGTGATGTTTATATCGGGAAAGTGTATACTAGTACGGCATTATGTTTTAATTTACTGTATGATTTATCATCTACAAATAACTGTTTTTTTTGTTGGCGTCTTTGTAAGATTTATTTGAATTTAATAGTCAATTGTGGTGTTTGTCTGTGATGTTTGTTTACACAGATTTGGCTGCTGGATCCTAATTATTGTCACATTAACCAATTATGTCTGTTTGGGTTGCTCACCCATTTTTTTTCAATATAACGAAAGTGGGAGGCTTAGCTAGCTATAAAACCATGTTTAATCCACCATATTCTTCGGGAAATGCCTATATCAAAGTCAGGAATATGACAGTTGTTTTCCATTCGTTCTGTTGGTTCATATAGCCTAACGTTTGATTTTGTCATGTTTGATGGACTTCCCCACTTGAAAAGCTACCTTGGATTATATTTGTTAATACATTTTTATGACATTTAATCTCTTTTTTATTAAATTGATTTTCCCTTATGAAGAATATGGAATTGATTACTCCAGTGATGCCCCGTTGATAAAAGGCGATTGGTAGTCATGAACAGTCTATTATCATGTGGCTGTTCCTTTTATTTCTACTGATATTAAATTCATTACATTTCTAATGTTAATGAAACATGTCTTTACATATATGTATAGAACATAATCTTAATAAGATCTACAAATTTCTTTAGGATTTCTACCTAAATGAAATAGTAATATGGTTTACTCACGGAAGGATCACATGAATACAGTATTTAACGAGGAGTCTAGACAATATGAATCTGATATATCTTTGCTAGGCATGCAATGAAGTTAATGAACAAATATTGCCAAAGGCATGTTTGTTCGTAAAAATTACAAAACTGATATGCTGTCTGATAAATTACATTAGGGTGATGATGATGATGGATACTTAACATTTAGCGGCAAATTAATATGCATATTCAGGACGAGAACATGTTAATGTAATATGAATATTTACCCTGCTTTGTACTAGACCGACACACTGAGCCGGATTTTTAACGTGCTAGTTCACAAGGTAACAGTCCGCAGGAAAGACATGTCACCTTACCCGGACACATTATTCTGACTCCGAGCCGACCAGTCTTTGCTCGTACTCCGTAATGCCGCGTGCTTAGCGGAAAAGCAGCAAAAACCAATTTTAAAGTCTTTGGTTTGACCCGGCCGGTGTTCGAACCAACGACCTACCGCACTCGAGGCGAACACGTACGCTACCACGAGACCACCGAGGTGGTACTCCTTGGTGTAACCAATATAAAAATTTTGCATGTTTGCAAGTGAATGAAATTCTGTATTACTTTACTTTGTCATAGATAATAGATGGTTGCTTAATGTAAAGCTTCAAACTATTATTAGAAGCATAGTGTCACTATATATATGTAATTGTGATATGTATGTACTGCTAGACCAACACGTTTAGTCGAATTTTCACAGGAAAACAAATTATCAAACTATCAGTGGATGTCGTATGTTGCTGTATATCATATTTGTCTTTCGTTCATTGTTTTGTACGGAAGTTTTCTCGTTTGAATTGTTTTACATTTGTCATTTCGGGCCTTTCATAGCTGACTATGCGGTATGGGCTTTCTCATTTTGCATGTTTGCATGTGAATGAAATTATACTGTATTACTTTACTTTGTCATAGATAATAGTTTCAAACTACTATTAGAAGCATAGTGTCACGTACGTGAGGGTCTGGATGAGGTTGACAGAATAGAAAATAATAGACCAATACTATAGAAAACTGGGCAAAAATTATAAAGAACAGGGAAAAATAGGCAAAAAAATCAAAAATAGAGAATATTGGAGTGTCAAAATATAAAGAGCAAAGAAGAGTGAATACAGCAAAATTATCTAAAAAAAAGTGATATGTATGTACTGCTTCAGACCAACGTATTTTCCGCTTAGTGGAAATTTCACAGGAAAACAAACTATCAAACTATCAGTGGATGTCGTATGTTGCTGTATATCATATTTGTCTTTCGTTGTTTTGTACGGAAGTTTTCTCGTTTGAATTGTTTTACATTTGTCATTTCGGATAAAAATAAACCACAGTTCACCTTCTTGCCTTTCATAGCTGACTATGCAGGAGTAGAGATCGGGCCTGTGGGCTTTCTCATTTCGTGATATACACAAAAAAAAAAGTCGTTTAAAATACAGGAAAGAGATATTTCCAATTTATGAACCAAACGCATCTAAGTAAAAGTAGAAAGAAAATATACATATACCAGCAATCAGCTGCATCATCCGGGATGAAAAAAATAATATGTGTTGGGTGGTAATGAAATTAATAGTCGATTTATACAATAAGGGATCAAGGGAAATCAGTAAATGGGAGGTAACTATCGATTATTTATAAGATAGATACCGTAATGACAAGAACTGATTAAATGAAGAATTTGGTTATTTACACCTTTTGCTTATTTCCAGGTACGCGAAAAAAGCTCAACTACCTGGAAAAATCTATGTATTTTGTTTATGCATGTATTTTACATTTAATTACCGTAATATCATATCATACAGTAACATGTGGATACACGAAAGGTTATATCGTTCATGTTTCATATTACTTGTAGTCAATTTTTACAAAAAGTTTTGTTAACTATATGTCATATACCAAAAGGTTTGTTGTTCGTGTTTCAAACAATTCTTGAAAATATTTAATATTCTTTTCCCTCATTATTAGTAATTAAGACAATTCACATTATATTCAAATGAACAGAAATTTAATGTTTTCTTAATTTTATCAACACCATTTTTATTTTATTTTATAAAAGTAGATATTTCTAATTAATACATGTATTTTATTTAATAGTTTAATCCTCTGAATTTAAATTCTTATGAATTTCAATGACTGAACACACACTTATTGACCGTTTCATCACTTCGCAATGAAGACCTATCGTAATGCTACTGTTATATTAGCAGAGACGAAGAAAAGCTGCAAAATTCCTTACGATTTTCTTACTATATAGTGTAGAGTGGAAATTAAAAGTGAATGTCTCAAAAACAAAAATTATAACTTTCTCCAAAAGAAATTGTTAACGACAAACGAATTAAAGACTGTTTGACGAAAGTCTTGAAGTTGTCGATCCATATTCTTATCTAGGTTTACTTTTTAACTGTAACGGGCGATTCACACAGGCCAAGAAGAAACTATTACAACAGTCACAAAAGACATTATGCTCTATTTATCACAACATTCGTAACAAATGCTTACCAGTCGACCTGCAAATAAAGCTCTTTGACGCACTAGTTTTACCCATAATTACATACGGCAGTGAACTGGTGCTTTGTAAATTTAAAAGATAAAGAAAAACTCAATCTACAATTTTGCAAGAAAATTCTAGGGATACGTTCCAGTACGCTTAATTATATAGTATATGGCGAGTTAGGTAGATTCCCTTTAGATCTACACGTAAAGGTTAAAGCTGCCTGACTCTAAGTTTTCTTCCTTGTATTACAGGTTAATCATTCTGTATGTGCCTGTCCCAAGTAAGGAGCCTGTAATTCAGTGGTTGTCGTTTGTTGCTGTGTAACATATTTGTTTTTCGTTCACGATTTTGTACATAAATTAGGCCGTTAGTTTTCTCGTTTGAATTATTTTACATTTGTCATTCCGGGGCCTTTTATAGCTGACTATGCGGTATGGGCTTTGCTCGTTGTTGAAGGCCGTACGGTGACCTATAGTTGTTAATTTCTGTGTCATTTGGTCTCTTGTGGAGGGTTGTCTCATTGGCAATCATACCACATCTTCTTTTTATAATATATAAATTCCTCAAAGAAGGTGATACAAACTTAAAATGGGTTATCTACATAAAAAGTATTTTTGATGATACAGGATTTAGTAATATATGGCACAACAAGAAGGCGAAACGCTATAAATAATTCGAAACAAAAGGCATAATACAAAGTGCATAATGGTATTATATGGTAAGGATTGTGAGAAAGTTTGAATTAATTGTAATAAGGGGTTTAGAAGGAGTTATAGATCCAAAAATGGTACACCCAAACAGAGCAATGGCCAAGTGGAGCTTTGGTAAGGGAACCCTATACAATAATCGGTCTAAAACACAAAATAGGAGGGGCAAAAGAAATCATGGAGTAAGATTTTTTGAAAGTTTCACAAAATTCTGTCTAGCGGTTCAGGGGCAGTTGCGGTTATACTAAGTACTCCTTTCCGAAAATATAGAGACAATTTCTGGATAAGGGAACTAGGTACTGCAATGCCATATGGTTGCAATGATAACATCAAAGGAGTAGGAAATTTGTCAAGTCTAGCCTGCAGTGATGTAAATGTAATGAGCTTATTTAATACTACCTCTAGACCCCAGCGTAGTCATGGGCAAAAACATTACAATCGGCTCAATGTAAAACAGTCTTCCAAATCTGGATCGCCCTCTGGGAGCTTTGATGACCTTCTTTTACATCTTCATCATCCGTTAGGGTTACATTACATTAGAACTATTCTTTTTTCACTGCCTGTTAATTTTCTAAAATGTTTTAGAGATTATGCACTTGACAAGGGATGCATAAACACATTTTCTCCAATATACAGACTGGTCAGTATAATTCGTGATGTAGCTCTTTTCCGTCTTTTTAAACCAGTAAAATCGGAACCATTACATGATGAAAAGAAGAAATTCCTTCTTATTCAGTTTTCTAATAAAGGAATTGATGCTATCAACACCAGCAACGTTCTTCATCACAAAGAGGTAACATCTAAAATTCCACTTTATTTTCAAAATCAGTCTGTTCCTATTGTATCCTACAGTTACACCAAAACCATTGCACCTAAAGTATTTAACTATAAACAAGCATTTGACCTTGATTTATAAAAATACCTAAAAAAAACCTCTGACATGTGACTGTTCCCACTCGCCTTATATTTACAGCCCCTCTGGTCATGTTATTACTGGGGATGTAATCATAATTCAACATGAACATCTCCGAAAGGTGATATCTCATGGTCCTAAGTTCAAAGAACCCCAACACATCAGTTGGAACCATAACTTCAAAATAACAATGGATTCCATTGACGACTACACCAGAGCATGGGCTAAACGAGAAGAAGTTGAACACTTTGTAAGAAGGGGTAAAAAACAATCAGATCTCTGATAAAACGTCGAATTCATAAGTTGAATAAAGAGCTGCGCCATGAGCGCATGATACGCCCGTCGCATCATATCAGAAATTCATAAAAAAAACTAAAGAGAGGTTATTTTAATAGGTATAAACCAGTCACCAAAGTTTCATGAAAACTGCTCAAAGCACTTTTGATTTATTGTCCGAAAACTGGAAAATCCCCCTTTTGTAATGAATAAAACCCCATAACTCAGAAACGTAAAATCTAAAACTCATAAAAATCGAAAGGGATCTCACACCAATAGATACAAACAATTCACCAAAGTTTCTTGCAAATTGGTGAAAGCGTTTTTGAGTTATTGTCCGAAAACTTCATATGAGTCAGAGTTTCTTCAGACACTTGTCAAAACAAGAAGATCAAAGAAGCCAGATCATTTGATTTCAAATTGAAAAATCGTCTAAAAGAAATAATCCACAATGCTTTTCAATATAGGAATGGTAGCATACGCTATAAATTTATTACTTTGGGATACCTTACGGCATATTTTGTTAATAGAGAACAAAAAGGTAAAACATGCTACACAGAGGAACAAGTGATCAGTATGCTGAAGTTTCTTATTGACAACATATCTGTTGAATTCGGAGGTAAACTTTTTCAACAAATTGTCGACATTCTATGGGAACGAACTGTGCACCTCTCCTTGTCGACCTCTTCTTTTTTCATATGAGTCAGAGTTTCTTCAGACACTTGTCAAAACAAGAAGATCAAAGAAGCCAGATCATTTGATTTCACATTCAGATATTGATGATGTTCTTTCCATTAACAACCCAAACTTTTCTGATTGGGTTCCATTAATATATCCTCCAAAAACTCGAAATTAAAGAAACAACAGACACGGCTACCTCCGCCTCATTTTTAGACTTATACCTCGAATTTTACATATTAAGCGATCATCTTAGTACCAGAATCTATGACAAACGAGATGATTTTAATTTTGAAATTATAAATTTCCCCACCTTAGCAGCAATATACCAACTTCACCTGCATATGGAATATACATTTCCCAACTTATTCGGTATTTAAGAGCTTGCAGCTGCTACTCAGACTTTATAAACGTCTCCAGTGTCTGAACAGAAAGCTGATGAACCGGGGTTATATCAAAGAACGTCTCGTCCTTTTTCTAAAAAGTTCAACGGAAGATACCAAGACCTTAGCTAGTAGATAAATATTCCGTATCAACTTCACAAATAATGCATGATGGTCTTGAAGTATAGATTCTAGGTACTGACGTTGTTGATCATCTTGATTATGTGTTATAGTGTTCCTTTTATTTGTCTTTGTATATTTTGAACTTTTACTGTTTAGTCCATTTTTGGTAATATACTTTTGGCGTGGCTCGGTATTTATACATCCGGCAATTGTGTTATTGTGCTATGGTTATTTTTTGTTTTCTTGTCTTTCATTTTTGCTTTTGTACTTTGTCTATAGAGTGTCTATATGCCATTTTGTTTTTCTTTGTTGAAAAAAAATAATTTGTTTTTATAAGGATTAAGATTATAACACAATGTTGACTGCTGTACCCCAATTTTTGACAATTATACCTATTATGTCTGTTTGTTTTGCTCACACATTGTTGTCAATATAATGGAATTCTATTCGACTGTCATACAACATATGTACAAGTGAGAGGTGTAGCTACCTTTTAAACCAGGTTTAATCCACCATTGTCTACATGAGGGAATGTCTGTACCAAGTCAGGAATATGACAGTTGTTTTCCATTCGTTTGATGTGTTTGGCCTTCTGATTTTGCCATTTTTGCTATTTTACTTTTTACAAACGTGGGACAGCATGACGAATAAACAAACAGACGGTTGGACTCTTTCACTATATAAGAGTACATGTGAGGTAGACGTCAAAGAGACAGCAACCTAACAACTAAATTTACAAACTCACAGGTGTCTTGTTATATGAAAATTGTGAGTCAATTAAACAATAGCAATCAAAGACCTGCTGTTAACCTCAAATTCTTCAAAAAAGAAAAAGAGCAGTGAGATGATATTAAGACAACTTCTTACTAGGTTTGTTCAAATGGGTACCATGGAGAGATAAAAGTCTGTTCAATACATGTTCAAGTGTCAACAAGAGGGGTGTATAACAAATGTAAGTATTCATTATATATGTTTTGCCAAGGATTTGTGCATGTGGGGTGACTACTGGTGCTACTAGCTTTGGTTTTTACTGAATGTGTTTACTACAACATCGTACGGGCTCTACATCTAATAGAACGAATGGACGAGGCTTTTTTTGCAGGTTCTCCATGCAGTTTATTCATACGAGTCAAGTTCCTGAAATTGCAAAGATTTTCTGGGGAATCGCATGGCATAGTGAATTGTGATTTTGAGGTTTTTGTGCTAATCTAAATCAAAGAGGATTGAGAGAGAGGAACACAGTTTATTATAGAGCCCTTCGTAAGTTACATACACAAAGCTTTTTCTCTTACAATATCCACATTTGAACAAAATCTTGCACTTAAGATACTACAAGTAGGACGATCCTATATACTAAGAAGTATATATTTATTATAATTTGCAGGTTTCTTTTGCCAAACCAAAATAAGATATGTCAATAACCACCATCTTGCAACATAAAAGAAACAGATGGGTAATACACAAAAACAGCTTATAATAAACCACAAGTGCACCAGGGGTGTTTCTCTTCTAATTTTGAGATTTTGGTGCTTATCTAATAAAAATTAAAGATGGACACCACTGGGGAACAAAATTTAACAAATAATCATATTTCAAATGCATACAAATACATTGTATCATAGGTCAAATTTATTTGTTCAGTGTATGTTCACTGGTGTTAATATGTCCTTTGATTGAGTTAAGCTATTTCAGTTGATATTTTATAGTGTGTCTTTCTATGTTGTGATGTTACACTATTGTTTCAGAAAAAGGGTGAAGGTTTGGTACCATTAAAACGTTTAAACCCGCTGCATTTGTTTGCACCTGTCCTAAGTCAGGAATCTGATGTTCAGTAGTTGTCGTTTGTTGATGTGGTTCATAAATGTTTCTCGTTTCTTGTATTTTATATAGATTAGACCGTTGGTTTTCCCGTTTGAATGGTTTTACACTAGTAATTTTTTGGGGCCCTTTATAGCTTACTGTTCGGTGTGAGCGAATGCTCCGTGTTGAAGACCGTACGTTGACCTATAATGGTTTACTTTTATAAATTTTGACTTGGATGGAGAGTTGTCTCATTGGCACTCATACCACATCTTCTTATATCTAAATAGCTTCTTCTCTGAAACTGTCTCAAACATTTCAACCAAATCTTAAACAAATGATACAAGGGTGATTCTATACTAACCTTTTGAGTACTTGTTGCCAATCTGAAATCAAAGATGGCTGTCATTGTGGAACACACTTTACCATAGAACACAATGAGAAAGTCATTCAAACCAAAGCATGCACAAGTGGTATCATAGTGGTGAAGCCTTACTAAATATACGTATTAAATAAGCCAACAAATTCAATTAAAAAATACCACTTAGTCCAGCTTAAAAGGAACAAATTTAGAGGTAATATCTCGATAATAATACAATTTGTATCAAGCAAAATTCGGTATGCAATTATTGTCCCAAAATACCACGACTCAAACCTACTAACCTACTAACCTATTCACACTTGTTTATATATATTCAAGAATATAAACTAAAATCAACATATTCCCAAACTTTTAATTATATAATCATGATAATATCGCATTGCGAATTAGTTTGTATTATAGCCGGTTTGATATAATGCCTATTTCTAAGACGTTCAAATATAAAAACTTTATTCAAAGTAATATTTTTCGATGCACTTATGATCAAGTTGAATGATTTTTTTTTAAACTAACATCTGGCTAAATACAGCCATTATTTTGAAACAGTTCACTAAATAGTAAATATTGTTTAAAATCTAAATGAAATATTTCAAATCAAGCAAAACTCATGCGTATACTAGTACCTAATGTAAAAACGTCAAAGCTGAAACTCGACCGTTGTTTTATACTTTAACTTGAATTTCCAATTGATGAATGTCTAAAAAAATCCATCTGTTGTAGGGACTGCAGGGAAATTCTAGTTGTCTTTGCAAAATTCTGTAGCTTGCAGATATCGAAAAGATGTCAAATCTGTTCGGATTACACCGCAAACATCATGGTCAAGACTTGGTGCGTAATTGAAAAAAATCAACCTTGTACATGTTATACTTATTATACACAAAAACTATAAGGACTGAACTCAACAAAGACCCCATCCTTGAAACTGTAGAATCCAAGATTCATCAGAATCTAGTAACTAGTCAACTTGAATGTCAGTTCTTTTGATCGTAGCTTTCAATAATACAGAGTTTTAATGGATATTAAGTAATTGTTACAACATGAATCATAAACACTAAACAAACTTTGGCTGTTTTCTGCTCTTTGGTCGGGCTGTTGTTTCTTTGACACATTCCCCATTTCCATTCTCAATTTGATGAATTTTTCATTTTGTCACGGTTGATACTAAAAATGTCTGCCTACAGTTTATTACTGGATAAGGGAAAATAAAGTCTACTTTAAAGTACTCGCCAAATTTGATTTCACTAATGGTTATATATTAGCAGACTTCAACTGTACAATACATTCTTATTTTTATTTCCACATATAATAAATGCATCTGAATCAAATGATTAAAATAGCTCACTCATCAGCCAAAGTCGACTTAAATAGCAATGGTTGTTTCTTTCCCATTGTGTTTTCCTCTATTGTGTTTTTTTTTGTGTGGAGCACCTG
The DNA here is from genome assembly GCA_017311375.1 of Mytilus coruscus. Classification (NCBI taxonomy): domain Eukaryota; kingdom Metazoa; phylum Mollusca; class Bivalvia; order Mytilida; family Mytilidae; genus Mytilus; species Mytilus coruscus. The sequence goes on from CM029600.1 coordinate 45,847,880, forward strand.
ATATCACCCCCGGTTTTTGGGGGAGTTCCTGTTGCTCAGTCTTTAGTTTTCTATGTTGTGTTTTGTGTACTGTTGTTTGTCTTTTTTTTTTTTTTGCATGGCGTTGTTAGTTCATTTTCGACTTATGAGTTTGAATGTTCATTTGGTATCTTTCGCCTCTCTTGTATTTACAAATATTTAACCGGGGAAGGTTAGACTTTCAGTACTACATCATAATATTATGTAGTCAACAACCGTACCGAAACTTTCCTGGTACTTATTTCAGATGTATTTTATGTTTTATATGTTCACCATGCTGATTTTTAAAAAATGGCACTTTAGTGGTTAGAAAAGTTTACTTTATATATAATTGTTAATAGACTGCTAATGCTTTTAAAATTAAATAGAAATTCCTTCTGTTTGAATTTCTTTAATGAAACAAAAAGTATATCTATCTTCCACTGGCTACTTGTCTCTCTCATCCATTGTACGGACGGCAGTTCGATCCCTACAAGAAACAGAAGAACAAAAATAATATGTCTTTATATATTTTTATTCTCAATTATAATTTGCCATCTGTATCAGAGAAAATTCAAGAAGGTAATCACGTAACATGACTAGCATAGATTACAAACAGTTATTTACTTTAGAAATATAGGTAATTAAAAATAAAATAAATGAATTAGTATTCAACTTATTCGCATTTACTTCAGTAATGATGTACTTTTGAAGTGCAGGTTGTATCGTAAATAGTATTTCAGTTTATTATTTGACTTTATGGTCCCGTGTTTACGTTACCTACGCACAACTAACAATTCATTTGACAGCAATATCCACATAGCAAAGATGAAGTTTAAAAGATTACAAAAACATGTCTGTTTATAATAATGACAATCAATTAAAACTTTAAAGCAAACAACATTTTCAGTTGACCCCGACAAAGCTTGAAAGCAGTATGAAAAGTAAGTTAATTTAAACTCCTGGTTACAAATGCCCCCTGAAAAATTGCAGCACAAAGTAATATTCACTGTGCAATATCATTAACATTGATATACTAAGTTTCATTCAATGTATTACAAGTAACAGCACGATAAAAGGTAACTGCATAAAATATTATAAACACCGTCAAAAGTAAATGTACAATTTGTTATACGCACCGTGAAATGAAACTATATAAATTGTTATCAGTACCATGAACAGTGACTGCATAAATTTGCATTCCCTGTTACAATTAAACAACACCATTAAAAGTGACAGCGTAACATTACATGTCCTGTTATCAACACAATGAAAAAGGAATGCATAAAATAACATTCCTTGTCATCAGCACCATGAACAGTGACTGCATGAAATTACATTCCCTGTTATCAACACCATCAAAAGTGACTGCATAAAATTACATTCTCTGTTATCAAAACCATGAAAATTAATTGCATAAAATAGTATACCCTGTTATCACTACCATGCAAAAAAACTGCATGAAATTACACTCTCTGTTATTAACACCATAAAAAGTAAGATAACAAAAAAACCGAACTCCAAAGAAAATTCCAAACAGAAAGTTCCTTGTCAAATGGCAAAATCAAAAGCTCAAATACATAAAACGGATGGAAAACAACTGTTATATTCCTGACTTGGTACAGGCATTTCCTTATGTGAAAATGGTGGATTAAACCTTGTTTTATAGCTAGCTAAACCTCTCACTTGTATGACAGTCGCATAAAATTCGATTATATTGACAACAATGTGTGAACAAAACAAACAGACATAATAGGTCAAAATGTCAAAAATAGTGGTACAGCAGTCAACATTGTGTTTTAATCTTAATCACTATAAAAACAAACAAAAAAAGAAAAAAAAAACCAAAATGTCATATAGACAATGCACATAAGCAAAAATGAAAGACAAGAATACAAAAATAAGCAATGCATAATAACACAATGTGACTGCATGAAAATTACATACCCTGTTATCAACATCATGAAAAGGGACTACGTAAAATTGCATTCCCTGTGATCAACACAATGAAAAGTGTCTCCGTAAAATTATATTCCCTGTTATCAAAACCATGAAAAGGGACTCCGTAAAAGTACTTTCATGGTATCAACACCATGAAACGTGACAGATAATAGTTACATGCCCTCTTATCAACACTATGAAATTTGACTGCATAAAATTACATGCCCTGTTATTGAAACCATGCAAGTAAAGTGACTGCATTAAAAGAAAGAAAAAGATACCAAGAGAGAGAAGGAGAAGAAGAGACAATCAAAACCCATATAATGTTGACGAAAAGTAGACGAAACCATTGCCAAAAATAAAAATAAAGACCAACACCACTGTACAAAACACTACACAGAAAACTAAAGACTGGGCAACAAGAACCCCGCCATCACTCATTTCAAGTAAAATGTTTATGATAATTAGGATTCGATGATGTGAAAATCAAGATAAATATGATAGGAAGTAGAAAAAAGTAATTTCCGTATTTTACTTGTTATTTACGCCTCGAAAAAATCACTGCATTTAATTTATTTTTTCTTTACCATAACTTAACCATATTTCAAGGAGAGTCTATGAGAAGAGAAATCGGAGATTGGGTTAAAATATGTCAGCCTTTTATTATCTAAATAATGCCACAACTTACAAGTAATAGATTTGAATATTGATCTAAACTGTCGTTTATTACCCTGAAGTAAATATAAATGAGGATTGATAGCAAACCTATCAGAAGATCAAATATATTTCGGCATAAGAAAAGCAATAAACAAATATAGATATGAAAATGAGAACGGTCTTGTATAATTTTAAACTTACATATGAACACTCACAGATATATCCAATTTTCTCATGACTGCATGGAGCATCATTCCATTGATACTGATGGGCTGACCAAAAATGACCACAGTCTTCAATGTTTCCAAAATTGCTCGGTTGGCCTGGAAGCCACTGCGAATAAAGAACTTTAGAAGAGTCATGAACCCATCTCCAGTCTCCTTCTTTCTTTAAGTCTGACGCTCCAAACCATGAGCCATGTAAGTGCTTAACCGATTCTGTTTTCATCAATAATAATTGCATATGTTAGTAAAATTTGTCAGTTTATAAAAGGCTGCAATTATTTATTCAAATCAAAATGAACTCACAAGTAAACACACAATATACTGAGAAGCATCAATAACACGGCACTTTCATTTATTGTCTTTGTAACTAGAATTTTAAACAATACAAACGTGTTATGATACAATAACCACAATATTTTGAATCGGAATTCGGTTGGTATTATTACTAAATTTATTTCTAAACCCCCAAAAACCTCGGCTTAACTGACGGAACGTTTAAACCCGTTCCTACATTTCTGTGGAAATAATAACTAAAATGAAAATAATAGTAATTATAATAATAGTAATAATAATGTTTAAATATTGACACTTTAACAGGTAAAATGTATTTATAACAGACGGTGTGCAAAGATTGTTGTTCAGCTTTAGTCATAAACAATGTGATATAGTTGCTGGGGAAATTTCAAATAAAACATTAAAAAAGGTAATTATAGAGTATTTGTCAGACTAAATATCCTATCATGGCCGTTCCACAGATTAATACATTATTTCCATGCATTAATATGATTTGTATACATTATTATACTGATTCGTGCGAAAAAATCCGAACAATATTTGAATGTAATAGGATTAGCGTTCCCTGTAAATCAAAAGTTAGTAAATATATTATCAAACCAATTGTCATTTGTTAAATATATAACTAGCACTTGATGGTATTATTATATATTTTGGAGTGAAAGTGTTCAGCGGAGTATGTAGTTAATCATACAGAGAACACGGAAATATATATTTTATCTAGCTTTAAAATTTAGGCACGTTACCATTTTTCTTTTAGTTACTGTATGTTCTGATAATATCACCTGTTTTTATAAAGCTTTATCATTTAGTCAAAGAGCTTTTCTCTCTTATAATCTATTTAGATTTTGACCTAGTAACTGTTTGAAAAGCATTCTATTATACAAGTAGGTTTGTTATGTGTCTGAAATTATAACTTATATAAATACACTGTACATTTTGGCAAATTATTGTTGATTACGCATATAATCCTGATACAAATAAAAGATACAATCACTCTTTCTCTGAATTTTTGGTTTTATTTTAAAATTCAAAATTTATTTTCACGCACTTTGCCCGGCTGTATTTTGTCATTTTTCTAATACAGCTGCATTCCAAAAATGTAACAGCATCTAGCTGTGTGTTTTATTATAAGCATAAAATATACTTACTAGTAAGCATGTCAAAAACCAACGAGTTTTCTGCAGAGTCTGTAATCTTCACAAGGTATCCTCCCATATTGTTACATTGTTTCTGAATTGGCAGAAATCACTGTGTCTAAACTACTCCGGAAAAAAATGTTTGGACTCAATAGTATCTAATATCCGGTACGGTGACGGACCATAAACGGACAGAGAAAAGGTAGGATTTCTGTTTATTTATTTGTTGTTTAAATGATATTGAAGAATATACATACACATTAACGGAGAAATAAGTAAAAGGCACATCAAAATGGTGAATTGAGTGAACCTTGCCTCGAATTTGTTTAATTTCTCTTTAAATTGTGCACATTGTACGGAAAGAAAGATATTAACACGGAGATTGCAAGACTAGTCACTATGAGAAACTCACCATTTGTATGTCTGTGCATGTGATGAAAGAAATGGGTCATGTCAAAATTGAAGGACCCGGTTTTGTCAATGTTGTTTACTACATAAGGACCCGGTTTTGTCCCAGTAATGGGCCCGGTTTTGTTTTCTTTTGAAACCACAAATTTATCAAAAACAACGTTAACAATGATCCGAATATCGTCCGTTGCAAGAAATTCAATATATGAATCATATAGATGTTATTGTAATACAAACCTGTCTTGTTAAATTTTAATCTAAACGGAAACTTTTCGAAAAAGGGAGTAATCATACGTATACATTATTGCACTTATCTTTTAATGTTTTAATGGAAATAAATACTTTATAGCATGCACTTTCATTTATTTCTTATGATGTTTGTTTGTTTGTTTTCTATACTAGTATGTAATGATGTAAAAATAAGATGTGGTATGATTGTGTTACCATATGAATTTATCAAAAGAGTAAAGCTAGTATGCTTTACTATACTATACGCTATGTTTACAATATATTTACTATCATTTACTCATTCATTCATTCATTGACGGACAGACAGAAAAAGATTTTAGTCTATACTATTCTACACGAATTATTCATGCATGCAACCCCGCTAAATTTTTTGGTACTATATATATATATATATATATATATATATATTAAGATCCATTTTGTACTGGTGATCAATTTATTTGGCAATCGCCAATGGCAGTCAGCAGGGTTTGAGAACATCCGTTGTTCGACCTGTTAGTCAAATGCGTTTTGTTAAAATATACTTTTCACTATTTTGGTCTTTTGGAAAATGTTGTTTGTGCTGTATTTAGACCCCTCTACCAAGAAATTTGTTTTACATGCACACGTATAAAACTTGCGATTTTTATCCAACGCAATCATAGGTTTGAACGTTGTTTTCAATTTAGACTTGTATATATATATGGATATACTGTGTTACTCGTACTAATGCGTTTTTTAACACTGGAGCACGCATAGAACATAGCAGTGGGATTTTCAACTTTCTCCCTATTTTCAGGTAAGCACATATAATTTTCTAGACCTTTTAAAAAAGGCATGTTTTCGATATGAAATTCACAGTTCAAATTCCAAGGAAACTTCAAGTTAATATTTGAAATAAATGTATATAACAATTACGTATTTTCAATGTGATTCTAATATGACGTTCTTCTTTCGCGTTGGAAACAAAGCCATGTTTTAATTCCAATAGAACATGGGCTGCACGTGATTGACGTCACAATTGAAATTGCATCGCCAATATCTACGTCTTATTCAAAACAACCTAAGTGGCCATTTAGCCCAGAAAAATGCCAATGAGACAACTTTCCATCAGAGACCAAATGACCTGCATATGGGATATACATTTCCCAACTCATTCGGTATTCAAGAGCTTGCAGCTGCTACTCAGACAGTAAAACGTCACCAGTGTCTGAGCAAAAATTTGATAAACCAGGGTTATGTTAAAGAACGTCTCGTTCTTTTTTCTAAAAAAGTTCATCTTCATCGGAAGATACCAAGACCTTGTTGATAAATATTCCGTATCAACTTCACAAATAATACATGATGGCCTTGATGTATAGATTCTAAGCACTGACGTTGTTTATCATGTTAATTACATGTTAAAGTGTTCTTTTATTTGTCTTTGTAAATTATTAACGTTTACTGTTTGGTACTTGTACATCCGGCCATTGTGTTGTTGTGCTGTTGTCATTTTTTGTATTCTTGTGGTTCAATGTTGCGTATGTGCTTTATCTATATGCCATTTTGTTTTTCTTTGTTGACATATTTGTTTGTTTTTATAGTGATTGAGATTATAACACAATGTTGACTGTGACCCCTATTTTTGACATTTTTACCTATTATGTCTGTATGTTTTGTTCACACATTGTTGTCAATATAATGGAAGTTTATGCGACTGTCATACAAGTGAGAGGTTTAGCTAGCTTTAAAATGCCTACATATGAAAATGCTTGTACCAAGTCAGGATTATGACAGTTGTTTTCCATTCGTTTGATGTGTTTGAGCTTTTGATTTTGCCAATTGTTAAGGGACTTTCTGTTTTGAATTTTCCTTGGAGTTCGGTATTTTTGTTGTTTTGCTTTTGATTACAGAGCCTGTGTAGTAAATGCGCGACTGACACTCAAAGTTGGCGGATGTCTCTGATTTTACTTTTTTTCTCTTTAATTAGGTCTTTTCCACTTTTCTGTGGAAAGACCTATTGTATTTGTTCTGATTATTATTAGGTCTTTCCACTTTTCTGTGGAAAGACCTATTGATTTTCTTCTGATTATTAGGTCTTTCCACTTTCCTGTGGAAAGACCTATTGTATTTGTTCTGATTATTAGGTCTTTCCACTTTTCTGTGGAAAGACCTATTGTATTTGTTCTGATTATTAGGTCTTTCCACTTTTCTATGGAAAGACCTATTGTATTTGTTCTGATTATTAGGTCTTTCCACTTTTCTATGGAAAGACCTATTGTATTTGTTCTGATTATTATTTTTTCTTTCGCCAAATTTTGTTCTCGCGTAAAATTTTTGTTTCGCAATATGTCGCTAAAATATTTCTTATATAGTATCATACAGTTTATGCGCTTTTTATTTTCACCCTGCTAAGCCGAACCATTTTCTTTGTAAGAGTAATTTCCCTATTCACTGTTTATCATGTGTGTGCATCTCCTTCGTAACAAATAAAGATATCGACAAAATTTCTTTTACAAATTGTTCGTTACATCCTCAGGAATTTTTGGCTAATTTGAATCGAAGCGATTCGATGAAATTTTAAAGGAGTTATCTGCCTTTACGAAATAAATTTGTCGTTATGTGTTATCAACTTATAAACCGTTAACCGTATAACCCTGGAATGTTTTTATTTGAGGCCCCTAGGTCCTAACTTAGAAAACGAGGTCAAGGTCAAAGGTCAAGGTCAAGTTCTAAATTTTGAATTTTCCTTGTTTTTGCATTTTCTCCAACACTTTAAAAGATATGTATAAAAGAACAAGTGCAAAATGATTGGTTTATGGTAATGAAGATATGTTACATTTAGTCTGATCCAATCCAATGGCATCTTATAGCAGTTAGTGCCCATGAAATGTCTAATTATAAGGTTAATTGATTATTACTTCAACTTGGTTCATTATAAAGCCATATGACCTTTAACAAAAGGTTATGTGACGTATGACCTTGAAAAATGACAACCGGAAGTGACCTTGAGCAAACCTGAAGTAGCCTTTTTTGCACTTTTTTCATGAAAAAGTTCTCGGAATCCATATATTTTGTAATTTGGATACATTAACTTATCACTAAAGACTAAAAGTGACTTTATATTTTTGGAATCAGTCTGAAAGAAGCTATCATATGAGACCGGAAGTGACATTTACTTCACCGGAAGTATCTAATTATCTTCCTCATTTCACTCAAAAGTAAATGGAAACCACTTATTTATCGTATCAGTATGAAGAAACTTATGATTGGATGCCAATTTCAACTTTGAGTAAACAGGAACTAGCTTCTTTTCAATAACTTTGAAAATTGATTTGGAAAGACCTTCAAAAAATTATTGTTCTCTGAACAATTGCTTTTTAATTATTATTATTATTTTTTTTTTCTTCCGCCAAATTTTGTTCTTGCGATAAATATTTGTTTCGCAATATATCGCTTTGATATTTCTTATATTGAAGCGTACAGTGTATGCGCTTTTGAATTTTACCCTGCTCAGCCGAACAATTTTCTTTGTAAGATTTATCTCCCTATTTACTGTTTTTCAAATGTGTGCATCTACTTCGTAACAATAAAAGATAACAGGAATTTGGCTAATTTGGATCGAAGCGATTCGATTCGATGAAATTTTAAAGGAGTTATCTACCTTTACGAAATAAATTTGTCGGTATGTTTTTTTAACTCCTAAACCGTTAACCGTATAACACTGGAATGTTTTTATTTGAGGCCCCTACGTCCTAACTTAGAAAATGAGGTCAAGGTCAAAGGTCAAGGTCAAGTTTTCAATTTGGATATTTCCTTGTTTTTAGATTTTCTCTGACACTTTTAAAGCTATTTACAAAACAACAAGTGCAAAATGTTTGCTTTATTGTAATGAAGATATGTTACATTTGGTGAGAAACAATCTAATGGCATCTTATAGAAGTTAATTCCCTTGAGATGTCTTAACATAAGGTTAATTGATTATTACCTAAACTTGGTTCACTATAAAACCATATGACCTTTTACAAAAGGTTGGGTGACATATGACCTTGAAAAATGACAACCGGAAGTGACCGGAAGTAGCTATTTTGCACTTTTTCATGGAAAAGTACTGAAATCCATTTATTTTGAAATATAAATACATAAACTTATCACTTAAGACCAGAAGTGACTTTCGATAAACCGAAGTGGCCAATTTTCTCCTGAATACATGCAAAAGTATATAGAAACTATATATTTTTGAATCAGAGTGAAAGAAGCTATCATATGAGATCGGAAGTGACATTTACTTCACCAGAAGTTGCACATTATCTCCTTATTTCACTCAAAAGTATAAAGAAACCATTTATTTATCACATCAGTATAAAGAAACTGATGATTGGATGCCAATTTTAACTTTGAGTAAACCATAAGTAGCTTCTTTTCAATGACTTTGAAAATTGATGTGAAAGACCTTCAATTAATCTCTGAACAATTGGTTTTAATTATTATTAGGTCTTTCCACTTTTCTGTGGAAAGACCTATTGTATTTGTTCTGATTATTATTTTTTCTTCCGCCAAATTTTGTTATCGCGTAAAATTTTGTTTCGCAATATGTCGCTAAAATATTTCTTATATAGTATCATACAGTTTATTTTCACCCATTCTAAGCCGAACAATTTTTTTGTAAGGGTTATCTCCCTATTCACTGTTTATCAAGTGTGTGCATCTCCTTCGTAACAAAAAAAGATATCGAGAAAATTGTTTTTCTAAATTGTTCGTTACATCCCAGGAATTTTTTGCTAATTGGATCGAAGCGATTCGATAAAATTTTAAAGGAGTTATCTACCTTTACCAAATAAATTTGTCGGTATGTTTTTTTAACTCATAAACCGTTAACCGAATAACCCTGGGATCTTTTTATTTGAGGTCCCTAGGTCCTAACTTAGAAAATGAGGTCAAGGTCAAAGGTCAAGGTCAAGTTCAATCATTATTTTAAATTTCTTACTTTTGACCTGTCAGTTTACTCTCAAATCGTGTCTATCTGCATACAATTTATAAAATATCTATTACAATACAGGGTATATTTGACAGAAAATGAGAAAGAGGAAAAATGGGACTTGAAACAAAATGGCATCCATTGTATTAGAAAAGCCTGTAGTTTTTATTGTAGTAAAATTACATTGAGTTTTATAATGCTCCTTAATATTCCGGAAACCGCTCACTATAGAGCCAATATCCTTGCAAGGGGTTATTTCTTGTAATCTAAAGCTATTAAAATATTTCATATTTTAGAACAAACATTAGGCATATGGATATTAAGAGGTGTTACCTGAATCCAGTATTTTCAATAGAGAAATATTAACCCAACACTAAATAAATGATCGAACAGCTCTTGGATTGACCAGTTGCAAGGAAATTTGTGGATTATTTCCGGAAGAAAACTTGTGGATTATTTCCTTTATCTGCAATTCGTACATTTTCCCTTTGGTCTTACTGCGTAATATTTTTATATATCATGTACAGGACCTGACACTCAAAAATATTAGGCAATGACGTCAAGTAACAGTGCGCCAACGCCACGTGTTCATGTCCATCCGCGTCCATTTGTCAGTGAAATGAACGTGACATAATTCATAGAAACGAACAAATATCCCAACATTTTGTACGCGTAAAAATTGTTTTAATAACTTTTTAATTTTATTTCATATTCTCAACCAAAAACATGCAGTTAAGACAAATTACTGATAAAAAAATAATGGCATTTTATTTTTGATACTGACTTCATTAGCTCGAATATCAGCTTGCCCTTGCGGGCTCGCTTTATATTCTTGCTGAGAAAGTCAATACCAAAAACAAAAATTCTATTTTTCTATATATGTAAGTATAAGTAAAGAAGTGACCTACTGCAGCATTCTGCCAATTTTACCATCAAGTGAAAAAAAAGTAGCAGTAATCCTTGTATTTCTTCCAACCGGCTGGACAATTCTACAACCGGAAGTGACCTTGAGCAAACCTGAAGTAGCCTTTTTGCACTTTTTCATGAAAAGTTCTCGGAATCCATATATTTTGTAATTTGGATACATTAACTTATCACTAAAGACTAAAAGTGACTTTATATTTTTGGAATCAGTCTGAAAGAAGCTATCATATGAGACCGGAAGTGACATTTACTTCACCGGAAGTATCTAATTATCTTCCTCATTTCACTCAAAAGTAAATGGAAACCACTTATTTATCGTATCAGTATGAAGAAACTTATGATTGGATGCCAATTTCAACTTTGAGTAAACAGGAACTAGCTTCTTTTCAATAACTTTGAAAATTGATTTGGAAAGACCTTCAAAAAATTATTGTTCTCTGAACAATTGCTTTTTAATTATTATTATTATTTTTTTTTTTTCTTCCGCCAAATTTTGTTCTTGCGATAAATATTTGTTTCGCAATATATCGCTTTGATATTTCTTATATTGAAGCGTACAGTGTATGCGCTTTTGAATTTTACCCTGCTCAGCCGAACAATTTTCTTTGTAAGATTTATCTCCTATTTACTGTTTTTCAAATGTGTGCATCTACTTCGTAACAATAAAAGATAACAGGAATTTGGCTAATTTGGATCCTCAGAATTTTGCGATTCGATTCGATGAAATTTTAAAGGAGTTATCTACCTTTACGAAATAAATTTGTCGGTATGTTTTTAACTCCTAAACCGTTAACCGTATAACACTGGAATGTTTTTATTTGAGGCCCCTACGTCCTAACTTAGAAAATGAGGTCAAGGTCAAAGGTCAAGGTCAAGTTTTCAATTTGGATATTTCCTTGTTTTTAGATTTTCTCTGACACTTTTAAAGCTATTTACAAAAGAACAAGTGCAAAATGTTTGCTTTATTGTAATGAAGATATGTTACATTTGGTGAGAAACAATCTAATGGCATCTTATAGAAGTTAATTCCCTTGAGATGTCTTAACATAAGGTTAATTGATTATTACCTAAACTTGGTTCACTATAAAACCATATGACCTTTTACAAAAGGTTGGGTGACATATGACCTTGAAAAATGACAACCGGAAGTGACCGGAAGTAGCTATTTTTGCACTTTTTTCATGGAAAAGTACTCGAAATCCATTTATTTTGAAATATAAATACATAAACTTATCACTTAAGACCAGAAGTGACTTTCGATAAACCGGAAGTGGCCAATTTTCTCCTGGAATACATGCAAAAGTATATAGAAACTATATATTTTTGGAATCAGAGTGAAAGAAGCTATCATATGAGATCGGAAGTGACATTTACTTCACCAGAAGTTGCACATTATCTCCCTTATTTCACTCAAAAGTATAAAGAAACCATTTATTTATCACATCAGTATAAAGAAACTGATGATTGGATGCCAATTTTAACTTTGAGTAAACCATAAGTAGCTTCTTTTCAATGACTTTGAAAATTGATGTGGAAAGACCTTCAATTAATCTCTGAACAATTGGTTTTTAATTATTATTAGGTCTTTCCACTTTTCTGTGGAAAGACCTATTGTATTTGTTCTGATTATTATTTTTTTCTTCCGCCAAATTTTGTTATCGCGTAAAATTTTTGTTTCGCAATATGTCGCTAAAATATTTCTTATATAGTATCATACAGTTTATTTTCACCCATTCTAAGCCGAACAATTTTTTTTGTAAGGGTTATCTCCCTATTCACTGTTTATCAAGTGTGTGCATCTCCTTCGTAACAAAAAAAGATATCGAGAAAATTGTTTTTCTAAATTGTTCGTTACATCCCAGGAATTTTTTGCTAATTGGATCGAAGCGATTCGATGAAATTTTAAAGGAGTTATCTACCTTTACCAAATAAATTTGTCGGTATGTTTTTTTAACTCATAAACCGTTAACCGAATAACCCTGGGATCTTTTTATTTGAGGTCCCTAGGTCCTAACTTAGAAAATGAGGTCAAGGTCAAAGGTCAAGGTCAAGTTCTCAATTTTGACTTTTCCTTGTTTTTGCATTTTCTCAAACACTTTTAAAGATATAAATGAAACAACAAGTGCAAAATGTTTGCTTTATTGTAATGAAAATATGTTACATGGTCTGAAACAATCAAATGGCATCTTATAGGAGTAAGTGCCCCTGAAATGGCCAATTATAAGGTTAATTGATTATTACTTCAACTTGGTTCATTATAAAGCCATATGACTTTTTACAAAAGGTTGGAAGACATATGACCTTGAAAAATGACAACCGGAGTGACCTTGAGAAAACCGGAAGTAGCCATTTTTGCACTTATTTACTTGAAAAATACCTAGAAACTATATATTTTTTAAATATGCATACATAAACCTATCATTTAAGACCGGAAGTGACCTTCACTAAACCGGAAGTACCTAATATCTCCCTTATTACAGGCGAAAGTATATAGAAACCATATATTTTTTGTAATCAGTGTAAATAAAGCTATCTTGTAAGACCGGAAGTGACATTTTTTAAAACCGGAAGTTGACAATTATCTCCCTTATTTCAGGCAAAAATATAAAGCAACATTTATTTATTGAATCAATATGAAGAAACCTATGCTTGGACGCCAATAGTAACTTTGAGGAAACCGGAATTAAGTTGCTTCTCATCAATAATTTAGAAAACTGATGTGGAAAGACCTTCAATTGTTCTCTGAACAATTGGTTTTTAATTATTATTATTATTTTTTTTTCTTCCGCCACATTTTTTTCTTGGGGTGTTTTGTGGTTTCGCAAGATGTCGCTTAGAATTTTTCATATGATATCGAACAGTTATTGCGCTTTTGAAACTGACCCTGTTTAACCGAACACTTTTTATTGTAAGAGTTATCTCCCCAAACACTGTTTTTCATGTGTGGGCATCTCCTTCGCAACCGTAAAAGATTACGACAAAATTATTTCACCAATTTGCTCGTTATATCCTCAGTATTTGAAGAATAATTTTGACCGAAGCCATCCGGAGACTCCATATGAGAGTTATTTCCCCTTATGCATTTGATATAAGTGATATGCATTTTCAACTGGTAAACCATAAGTGATAGAGACCAAGGGTCTGTTGATTTGAGGTCCTTGGTCCAAAATAAAGAAAATTAGGTCAAGGTCAAAGGTCAAGGTCATGGTGTGATTTTTTTTACATTCAGTTCATATCACTTCTTCCCAGAAAGAGTTATAGATATTGACAAAACAATTTAACCAAAATGATATAAAATTCAAAGTTCTTTACAAAACCTTCATTTCTTTGTATTTCCCTGTTAAAGTATTCGTTTTTATACAAAGCAAAATTGAAATTAGTTTTGCACCAATAAAGCAGGAGTTCAAGTGTTTACGGATTCAAATAAATAATAAGTTATCTTCTGAAAGAAATCGTTTTCAAACGAGCCTCAAACTCCTGTTGAACACCAGATTTTAATTTATGTCATGCGATTATGCATTATTTTCTATGACCAAACCGGGTCTGCTTTATGAAATTTTAAGACGAAACCGGGTCGCACACATTGACAAAACCGGATTCTCCCATTTTGACATGATCCATTTCTTTCGTTTTATGCACAGAAATACAAATAGTGAGTTGCTCATAGTGAGTAGTCTTGCAATCTCCGTGTTAATATCTTTCTTTCCGTACCTTTCTTTCCGTACAATGTGCACAATTTAAAGAGAAATTAAACAAATTCGAGGCAAGGTTCACTCAATTCACCATTTTGATGTGCCTTTTTACAGATTTCGCCGTTAATCTAGAACGGTTGTAGAAAATATTACATCTCACAATCGAATAATTATATGTGTAAGTATATTCTTCAATATCATTAATACAACAAATAAAAAAACAGAAATCCTACCTTTTCTCTGTCTGTTTATTGTCCGTCACCGTACCGGATATTAGACACTATTGAGTCCAAACATTTTTGCCGGGGTAGTTTAGACACAGTGGAAATAGAACGTTATATCCTGAACAATAGCTAAGCATGAAATCATTATTTTAAATTTCTTACTTTTGACCTGTCAGTTTACTCTCAAATCGTGTCTATCTGCATACAATTTATAAAATATCTATTACAATACAGGGTATATTTGACAGAAAATGAGAAAGAGGAAAAATGGGACTTGAAACAAAATGGCATCCATTGTATTAGAAAAGCCTGTAGTTTTTATTGTAGTAAAATTACATTGAGTTTTATAATGCTCCTTAATATTCCGGAAACCGCTCACTATAGAGCCAATATCCTTGCAAGGGTTATTTCTTGTAATCTAAAGCTATTAAAATATTTCATATTTTAGAACAAACATTAGGCATATGGATATTAAGAGGTGTTACCTGAATCCAGTATTTTCAATAGAGAAATATTAACCCAACACTAAATAAATGATCGAACAGCTCTTGGATTGACCAGTTGCAAGGAAATTTGTGGATTATTTCCGGAAGAAAACTTGTGGATTATTTCCTTTATCTGCAATTCGTACATTTTCCTTTGGTCTTACTGCGTAATATTTTATATATCATGTACAGGACCTGACACTCAAAAATATTAGGCAATGACGTCAAGTAACAGTGCGCCAACGCCACGTGTTCATGTCCATCCGCGTCCATTTGTCAGTGAAATGAACGTGACATAATTCATAGAAACGAACAAATATCCCAACATTTTGTACGCGTAAAATTGTTTTAATAACTTTTAATTTTATTTCATATTCTCAACGAAAAACATGCAGTTAAGACAAATTACTGATAAAAAAATAATGGCATTTTATTTTTGATACTGACTTCATTAGCTCGAATATCAGCTTGCCCTTGCGGGCTCGCTTTATATTCTTGCTGAGAAAGTCAATACCAAAAACAAAAATTCTATTTTTCTATATATGTAAGTATAAGTAAAGAAGTGACCTACTGCAGCATTCTGCCAATTTTTACCATCAAGTGAAAAAAAAAGTAGCAGTAATCCTTGTATTTCTTCCAACCGGCTGGACAATTCTCATTTGCAGTGCACTCTGTTGAAATAAATATGATAAGCATTATACCAAGAACTATGGCTCAATGCTAAAATTAAAAACGCATAGTTAAAAAAAAGAACACTTTTAAGGATGTATGTAGGTCAGGTTTAGGAATTTGTGTCAGATGTTCGTACTCCTTGATTTTTTTCCTACGATACAGGGTAAAATATTTTGCCCGATAACACCCATTTTTCTTTTCATATAAGACTTCAATAGCTCATAAAAGGTCATTTACCAAAATTAAAGCAGATTCTAGGTTTCTTTTCTTTCGATTTGAAACCCAAATAATATCAATGCAAATATAAGGTAAAAAACCGAGCCTGCCTTTTCCCGCCATTTAAAAAAAAATATCTCGAAAAGGAGCTTCATAACCTATCAATATCTCTAACTTATTTTGTTCCTTAACTAATGCTCTTCTGACTTATAGTATCAATTTCAAATTCTAGATTTTTTTAATTTCACCTAAGTACATCCTTAAATCATTTGTTTACATTTTTTTTGTAGTTGTTTCACTTTCGACTGTTCAAGAAGTATTAAATAGTCAAAGTGAATTTAGCGAATAGTAAACAAATTGAAACTTTATTTGTTGAAATCTACGTTAAAAGATGTTCCCTACCACATTTTTTTTATCTTACAAAAAATAAATCAACATTTGATTAAGATATTATCTTTAAGAAGTGTCAAATTGGTGCAAATTGAAGCTTTGCTTATTTCTATCAAACTTTGTCAAGTTCTCACAATTAAAATTATGCCTATTTACCTTTCATCTTTTTTTCTATGGACTGAAGCATGCTAGATGTAGTTGATTTCTCTTTGGATATATCACATGAGTTTGACTCAATCATAGAAATAAAACGCAGAACCAGACTTGCAGAAAGGAACATCCTGTAAAAACTAATCAACAAAGATTTTTTTTCAAATTAAGAAATCAATATTCTGAGTCATATTTATGTTATCATGGGCTCATATTTTAGCAGACAGGAACTATTTTGCTGGGGCAAATGATATCAGTCGCCAACTTTAAATTATTATGAAATGGAGTTATATTTTTCGAAAACTTCTTAACGTTTCCGAATTTGGGAACTTCTGTTATATCAATCAAAATATTAATAAAAGTACTTTTTTTGTATAGAATGAGTTGCTGAAGGTTGGCACAGAACCAGTATATTTAATCTTTTCTATATTGTGCTATGATTTGATTTTTTTTAGGGGGGCTCCAAATATATTAGAAACTGGTATATGAACAGCGTTAAACTGAGTTAATTGAACAAGTAAACGAAAGCAGGTTCTGCAAAATGTTCAATTAGCCGGGATAAAAAACGATAAGTTTGGACAACCACTAGAGCATTTGTTGTATTGCCAAGTAGGAGAAATCCATGTGAGCATATTTTTATACCCTAGCCAATTATTTGGATGCATGAAGTCGGGACGAAAGACGCTGTTTTAATTGCTTTGATTTTACTGAATATCGTTTACATTTTATTGAAAACTGTTGAAATTTGGACAGTTGAAAGTACTTTTGTTTTAATTTGAAAGATTGTCAGTCAATAATATTTTATTTTCAAATAAGTTCTTTATTAAGCATGTGCAAAACTTTAAATATTATAAGAAATGCGTCAAGCCACTGCATATTGTCATATCGTCTCTCTCTCTCTCTCTCTCTTTATGCGCATGACTTATAATAAAATATATTATATCGTCTGTCAAAATCTTAACTGATTTGGCTTATGTACGTATTTGCTACTTGTATTGTATTCTACTTTTAAATAGACATTTGTGGAAACTAGGTCTATACCTAGGATCACACTTAGACTTACTAAATTTTCCGATGACGTTTTCAACATTTAACCGTTACAATTTAATTTTCCACACTTTCTACATATTCTGGGGTTTCGAACAATCTTATGTCTCGTATAAGGTGTCCACCAAAACAGCATAGAAGAATACCTTTCCCGAGAAACAGAGTACCTTTCTGTATGTTATGCTAGTAAAAGTGTGTCTTACCTTATTTTAGTATAGCAAAGTCAGCAAATATTTTGTTCAGTGGAAACTCTACAAACAAAATCGCGGAAAAATGCGTTAAGCAAGTTACACTGTATAATTATTAAACCCGCAGTGCAGTGCTTTTGAAATATTAATGTCCTTCGTTTTCACGATTACACTTTTTGTATCCGCAACTGCTCCCTTATCGATTAAAATAGTGTGTGATTTTTTATTAACAATTTCTTCTCGCCCGATATGCCTTTGCACCGTTTATCCCTTTTAATCAACGGAATAATTTTACGGATAAACGTTGTGTGACCGTCATTAGTGCACTCCATAGAACAGTTTTCTTTAATTGTATCAGTCTCGGATCATGAGTTACTGCTTATGCTTCGAGAAGACCAGACCCACCCATGTTCATGGGAGAGAACTTTCGACACCGTAAAAAAAAGTCAATATTCAAATGATTCCCAAAATCTCTTATAAAAATTGCAAAAAAACATCCAACTCAGAACCTAATAGTCATTTTACCTGCGTTGCTGAAGGCGGAAGCAGGAGGCCTAGTAAGCGCTCAACTCTGTCCGTCCGTCCGTCCGTCCGTCCATCCATCTGTCCAATAGACTTTTGGTAGAAAAATTTCCTCAAAGTTTTCTTGGCTTCTAATGAAGGGATTGATTTTATATTTGGTCTGCAGCTTATAAATTATGAGTTGCAGCGTGTAAGCAACTTTTACATCTGCCGTGAAGTAACTTCCTCTTTACCGATATATTGAAATTTCACAAGACTCATTGCACAAGGACAATTTTCGTAAAAGTTTACACAAAAATGTTCATTGATAACGGTGTTGTGTTTTTCGTATTTTTTTGATTTTTTTTAATACCATAAACGTGCCCAATTCAGTTTTTTTTAAATAAAAATATATCTAATGGCAAATATAATGCCGCGAAGAATGAATAGTTCTTAAACACCCACCCGCTGTATCACCTCATTCTCTTTTATTAAAAAAATGGAAAATGTATGTCTTAGCATAACGTAGATTTACAGCATCTTCAACCTGGATAACAACGTGTATATTGCATAATTATCAATTTAATGTGTACATTACTACATATATTCTTAAATAACCCCTTGGTTCAACTTTAGAAAAACAACATCATAGGAGCTAAGCTTTGTTTTGGAACGACGGTTTATATTTACACTTCGAGACGACCCAAGATTTAAATGCTACCTGTAAGTGTAATTGTAATCCTAATCGTAGGTGTATGACAGTTTCCGCAAATGTCTAATAGTAAATAACATATAAATTGAAACATCGATTAAACTGAATTAAATTGTGTGCAAAACGATGAAACGGTTTATTGTGGTCTTTACGAACTAATATATGGTTTATTTGTGAGATGTTGTTTTATTGGAGCGCAAAGAACTACGAACCAATCATTACATCGGTTTCAGTGAACTAGTACACTTTTTTGTTTGGGGGCCAGCTGAAGCCCGCCTCCGGGTGCGGGATTTTCTCGCTGTGTTGAAGATCCATTGGTGGCCTTGGGCTGTTGCTGCTCTTTGGTCGGGTTGTTGTCTCTTTGACACATTCCCCATTTCCATTCTCAATTTTATTACACACATAATCAATCATTTCTCAGTTCGTTCTAGCCGAGCATATCTAGGTTGTGTTATTAATAAAATTAACGTTCAGATGCATCCCTCATAGCAACTTCTATTAAATAAAATACACTTACTAAGCAAGCAGATTTGAAAATAAACCTGTACAGATATCGCTTTTGGTTATTGCTTGTATTCTTATTTCTGTTTATTATTTTCAATTTAAATTAGATGAAACTTAAACGAAATTGTTACAGATTATACATATAGATTAGTAAATAAAAAAATATATAACAAACCTTTTTGGTATTTTATGTAAAGTTATAAAGCTCCTACTGAATAATGGTTTATGTTATAGGAACTGTATCGTGTTTAACATCCTTTGGGCCACCTGTCACTATATGGTATTACGTTAGTACAGTGTAAAATATCTGCAACCGATTATTTCCTAGAAATTATATTTTTAAACTTTGTAACTTATCCTATATCCTGATAACAGTGCAAAATTAAACCCTCGATCTTGGTCGCGCTATTTCTGAACCTTTTCTAAATTTTCTGTTAAATTTGTGTTCGTTTTGAGTATCATGAGATATATGCCCCTTGACGTTAAGTAAGCATCAATTAATCCATTATTCGAGTCAATACAACTTTTTTAGCACTGTAAAATATTTTTAAAATTATTTATTTAAACCTTAAAACAATGAAGAAAGCTATGCTGCTTTTTATGTTTTTAATAATTATAAATCGAACCCATAATTTAGGCGTACACATCAAATCACATAAATATGATTGATTATAGATGTTTGCTTAACTCCCAGTCGAACGAACATATTTCAAGTATATTCAGAATGAGAATAGACTAAACATAAAATCAAGAAAGCAGAGTAGGCAAAGTGGGCAAAAGGGAAAAGGGACCACGATAATGTCAAAGACAAAGATTATTTAACGTGTTAAAAGCATAGGGCTTTCCAAACATAGGTCGCGTATTCAAATCAGTCGTGGCTGCGTGATATGAAAGACATTACGTATTCAAAGTTATTTAAATAAAACACGACAAGAAAAGACACCTAGATAATCAATATACAGATTTGAACAAGACATGTGTCTATATCAAGCTCTCAGTCGTTCTGTGTCTACATGAAATGATAATATTATAAAAAATAACAAAGATCTGTCATTAACTTATAGATAACTGGAAAAAAGCATTGATGAGAATCCTGACATCCGAAAGACATATCAACACGTAACAGGAAGTTTACTGTTATTTTAAATAGTCTACCATTTCCTTTAATGTTTGTCTCAATCAGCAGATGAGGCAAAAGTATAATCAAGAACTTGCAAAGGAAATGAAATCAGAATAAATAGTTAAACTCATAATTTTCGTATCACAGAAAACTAAAACACAGACATGTATGGCATTACTACATAGTGGTACGACGAACAAACTTGACGTAATGATATCTCACCCCTTGCAGTCTAGGATTTGTTGAGAGAAACCCTCAAAATGATTCGGATAGATAAACAAAATAAAGAGGTGCACATAGTATATGGTTTAAATCTCTATGTAAATATTGATTAAATTCAAATAAGGAGCGTAGCAGGAGTTGCAGAATTTTAATGGGTTACCAATGATAAAGCTAAGCTCAAAAATTTGCTAAGGGATACCAATTGAAAATCAGAATAAAAAACAATAGAGGAGGTGCACAATGGTATTAGAATATAATTCATAATAGCTTGGTTATATGTATCCCAGTATGTTGTTG
The DNA here is from genome assembly GCA_017311375.1 of Mytilus coruscus. Classification (NCBI taxonomy): domain Eukaryota; kingdom Metazoa; phylum Mollusca; class Bivalvia; order Mytilida; family Mytilidae; genus Mytilus; species Mytilus coruscus. Next base: position 45,869,069 of record CM029600.1, read on the forward strand.
ATATTACCGGACGGATTACCTTTATCGTGATTGTCAATGAGAAGGCTATGACAGTCTTTTAGGGGATTTTCAGTGGGAACATACATGGTCACTACATACATTTCCTTTTCTAAAATGAAAGTTTTTTGCATAAAAGTTATAGGAATTTGTTTAACATATACTCAATCAAAAGTTCCATTTAAAAGAATAATAAATGTAGTTATATAAAACAATCGAAAGTAAAACAAAGTGCATTTACATCTCCATTTTTTTCCTTTGCACAAACCTAAATTTTGTAGATAATGTTCACAAAATCCGTTTGTTTCTTCTGCACTAGAAATTGTTTTCGCGTGGAACATAATTTTAAGTCGCATAGAAGATTCCAACGATCAGATTTTCTAAAAAATATATAAGTATCATACAAGTACAATTTAACTATTGAAATTATGATTCATGTTCATACGATGCCGGTCTTTTACGTGCATTGATGTTTTATGTGAAGTTCGTATTTTTTAATTGGTTTAATCGTAGAATATATAACTAAGCTTTACATTCTGCAGAATATCAATAAAGGAGATATTTAGTATTTGGAAATGAGACAGCATTCCAACGACACAAATTAAAAAAAAAAACAACTTAAAAAGACACACATTTAAATCATAATTCAAGGCAGAAAAAAAAACTATTGTACTGTGCTTAGTCTAATACAATGAAGTGTTTTTTTCTTTAAATCAAACTGTTCTATTTGTTTGAAGTTTGAATGTGATCTGTAACAACACACAGACTGGAAGGTATATAATGTCAGATATAAAATGTACCATACAAACACCTAGAATTTCTTCAGGTAATTGTCGACTGGGTTGTCCTAAACGTTTCTCTTTTTCTTCTTTTTCGAGGGGACTCCCGTGAAAAAAAGTAACTTCATATTTTCCTCTGAATAATATATTGGTTGTAACATTATAGCTAATGACATTTAGTATAACCTGAAAAAGTATATTTATTATTTTTACACTTAAACAAACAAACTTAAAAGTGCTTTTATAATATTTGGACAACAATTTGACATTCAGAAGGATTTTTCTACACTAAGGTTTATTTTCTATCATTGCGAGGAACGATTATATATTTTTGTGACAAAGATGAATCAGTATTTAATACATGCATAATTATTTCCAACAATTTGAAGGTTCACAGGCGCTTGGGCAATTGACTCCCTCCTTCTATATATATTTCTTTTTTTTGTGTTATATCTTTTTGAAGTTAATATTCTTTAATATTCAAACGTATTGTCACTTATCTAATATGTTCTTGTTCTTATCATATGATATTAGAATAGCAGTAGTTTATATATGAAGCCCCTATATGCTTTTTTTTTTCAAGTGGAAATTCGTCTATGTTGACAGAACATGCAGTATCATACAACATTTGAATATCATCACTTAACTAACACGCCAGTAAAGAATGTTCAAGTATTCAATGTTTGTTAAAACACAAGGTTGAATCCTGTAGTGTTTTTATGCATGTATTAAATTTTGCCGACCCCTTGCTTGTACATCCCCATTGTAAATTAATTGAATATTTTGGCGTAACGGAATCTCATCCAATGGGTGCCCACAACTAAACTGTTTTGGGATCGATGATGGATTATATTACTGATGAAATTACAGACTGTTCTAGAATTAAAATAATGCGCAGTAAATCAAAACGAATACGTATTAATATCAGTAAAAGTATTAGCATTGATGAAAACCTAAGAGGTTTTATAAAATATTTGTTTCTACGTTTGTCTATTGGATGCATTACCAAGGTCTCTATGTAAATCCATGATGTACTTTTAATTAGTCAATGAGTATTTAAGTTTGTGTTTACACGAAAAACACGGCGGATGCCACATGTGGAGCAGGATTTGCTTACCCTTCCAGAGAACCTTAAATAACAACCGGTTTATGGATGGGTTCATGTTGCTCAGTCTGTAGTTTTTCAATGTTGTGGTTTGCGTACTGTTGTTTGTCTTTTCGTCGTTTTTCGTTTTTTGCCTTGGCATTGTCAATTTGTTTTTGAGTTTGGATATCCCTTTGGTATCTTTCGCCTCTCTTTTTTCTCGACATGAAATGTCCTTTTATCAAAGAAAGATAATTGCTAAAGCCTGGATAAATAAAGCTTTTCATTTAAAACTTTAACTTGTAATTGATAAATTTTCGGCGACACCGGTTTAAGTATCTCAATAAGACATACATTTAATATGCCATCTCAGAACGTCATACATCATTGTATGAAAAGCGAAACTGCTTTGATTTCGTAAATTCACTAGTTCATTCATCACGCGTTCCCGCGTTGTCTTACGGTAACCGATTATGCTATTTTTACAACCCCCACGAGTTATACTACATTGTATGGGACCTCCAAATGGTGCATATTGTAACGCTTAATGTTGATTATTCTTAAATATTCAAATTATTTTAAGTATTAATAAGTTTTACTGCATTTTAATACTTCAAGTCTAGCTATATACATTGTATATATATATATTTTTAACCCAAGCATAGTCACACTTAAAAGAAAGTGCGTATGATAACACAGTTACAGGTTTATGTTGACATAATAACCTTCAAATTATTGAACTTTTATTGTTCTCATTCAATCTGGTGGAAAAAAGAAATTGACGCTTATTATAACGTCATATATATATTAATATTCAATACAAACGTATATAAAATGTACCACGCCGTACCAGTAACATGAGTAAAATTTTCTAAAATAGACATATTTCTATCTAGTAATTGTTATAACTATGATATATATATATATAAATATATTATTTTAATCCGTAGATAACGAACAAAACGAAAAAATCTTTTTAATAGGCATTATGCCATGTGCTATCATTTTGTTTGTGAAACATCATTAAAAAAAAGTTGTTGAACATCTTAAATATTTATACATCGGGCACGAAGATGGTGCACTTATAGTCAGTACATCAAAAAGAAATGCGGGTCATATTGGGGCCTTATCGAACCGACACATGTTTTGGTCTAACTTGGGATTACAGAGAGGTAGGGGCAATTTCTCCTAGTAAACTTATTTCACACACAGGGCATCAAAAGTTTTTCTAATCTTCAATGAAATTAGTATGACAATTTCACGTGTGATTTGAGGTTCAAACAGTAGTATGTATTAGAACAATCTTAACCAAAATCTGTTTGAAAAAACCTACATATTGACTTTTGGGTAAAATTCAATTAATTTTAACATGTTGAATAAGAGAATTCATTCTGTATATAACAGTAACAACTAGCGTTGTTAGAATTTTGATTTTATGAATATATGAAAAGTTGTCGAAAAAGTTTAAGTATATATAGTGTAGATTCTTCAATATTCAAATTCTAGAATGAAGAGAAAAGCTTTTGATTTTAACCATCATGGCCATAGTAGTGAAACAATTACAGGACAAGCCCTATCTCTTTTTTGTTCCAATCTACAGAGGATTCGAATCAAAACCTTTGACAAATTTACAACTTATGCCCACATTTTAGCTGCTCAGCCACATCAGCTATAAACATACGCCCTAACCACAGGAAAGCTATTTTTTTATTGATTCAACTGCAAAAAGTATGAGCTCATATAAATATTGGGGTAGATGTGATATAACTTTTCGTACATCCATGTACATGTAACCCTTTGAGATAACACTCTGATTATGCATTTATATATCGGTCTTGTCACAAACAAAACTAAATCGGGGAAAAAAGCTAAAAGTATTGAGAGCTAAATCATAAAATGATTGTCTGCCCCTTAAAAGTCCATAATTTGCTAAAGAAAATCTAAACAAACCGGAGAAAAACACATGATAGGAGGTGCATAATGGAATTATATAGGGTTAAAATTGTAAATAAAATTGAATTAATTGTAATAAGGGGTTTGGAAGAATTTACGGATACATAAATGGTACCCCGAAATAAAGCAATTGCTAAGTCCATGCTTAAGTAAGAAAAACCCCGAAAGACAATTCGACTCAAGACACAAATTAGGAGTAAGATTCTTTGAAAGTTTCATACAATTCTGACAAGCGGTTCAGGAACAGTTGCGGATACAGAAATGGGAGAGAAGAAGGACGAATGAACCGACAGATATATAGACTCCCGATCAACATATAATTCAAAAACAAGAGACAGCAATCCAACAACAAAAATAACTAATACAGTCCAACTATAGACAGGTGTCTTATAATATAAAAATTGCGCGTCAAACAAAAGCAATCAAAGATCTGATGTCAACCTCCAAATATTATTTAATATATATATGATTCTCCAAATAAGAAAATAAAATTCCAGTGAGATGATAAGACAACCTCTAAATGTGTTTGTTCCGCTGTTTACCACGGAGAGGTGGAGGTCTGTTCAATACATGTTCAAGTGTCAAAAAGAGGGGCATATGACGAATGTAAGTAATCAGAATATATATTTGTTTTGCCAAGGATTTGTTCATTTGGGTTGACTACTGGTGCCATAAGTTTTAATTTGTGCTGAATATGTTCCCTACAACCTCCGTTGGGTTCTACATCTAATAAAACTAATAGACAAGACCTTTTTTGCATGTTCTCCATGCAGTTTTGCCACAAACGCATTCAAATTATGTCCAGTTTTCTTAATATTGCAAAGATTTTCTGAGGAAACGCTTTGCATATTGAACTGGGATTTTGAGGTCTTTGTTCAAATAATAAAAGAAAACAAAAAGAATTCACACTGAGGAACAAAGTGAATCATTAAATCCCTTGTAAAATGCATACAAAAGGATTTTCTCAGAAGTTATCTCCAACATTTTTAAACAAAATCTTGCGCTAAAGATACTTTGATGATCCTATACTAATAAGTAATATTCCTAGAGAGGAGAGATTATGCCTTAAATGTAACATATTAGAACACGAAATTGTTTTACATTAAATTGCGAACTGAGAAATAACTTTTTCTGATAATTTAGAACTAAACTTGTCTGTTCAAGATATGTCTGATTAAGAAAAAGTGATTTTAAGCTCAATCAATCAACACCATCACAATTAAAAAAATTGGGGTCCTACATTAAAGTCATTCATTAGAACTGATGACAGGAGACTTTGGACTGCTAACTGTAATTAAATGATTGACAATGTGTGTATATATATATTGTATACTCATTTTGTATTTGTCACAAACTTATTGTTTAAAGTTTATATGGCAATAAACATTTGAATTTAATCTGAATTTATAGTCGGTTTGTTAAATCGTCCGTTTTTACGATGCTCAGTATAAAACCTTTGTTCAAAGTTTATATATATATATATTTATCGACACACTTATGTTTTATTTGCATAATATTTTTCAAACGAACTTCTGTCTAAATATAGCCCTTATTTTCAAACGGTAAACAAAATAGTTACATAATTTGATTGAAAATTCATCCAAGCAAGCCCGGATTAGGTGTAAACTAAACTCCTACGTATACCTGATGTAAAAACGTCAAAGCTGAAATTCGTTCGTTTTATACTTTATTTTTAATCCCAACTTATGAATGTCTGTTAAGATCCATCTGTTGAAGGAACTGCGGTATGATCACGTCCCAAGCTTTCATGGTTACGACTTGGTGCATAATTGACGCGCTTTTTGATTTCAATAATGGATACATATTAATAAACATTTCACAATAAATTCTTTTTTTATTTCCACATATTGTAAACGTATCTGCGGCAGTTAATTAAACAAATCATTCATCCGTCAAATGTCGACTTCAGTAGCAATGGTTGTCTTTTCCCCCATTTGTTTTTTAACTGTGGTGTTTGTTTGTGTATACAAATAGTGACCCGTAGAAGGCTAGTGTTGTAAATGACTTTCTTTTATATACATTTTCTTATAATTAATAAACGTTTAAACGTCGTATAGCGGTAATTACGTAACACTGTATTTGACGTCGCTACTTAGGGACGATATTGTGATAATTTGTAGTTTATATAAAGATTTCGTTTTGTGAAGACGCTCTTCATTATTTCATTAGAATATACTGTAAACCAATTTATTTACGCGGATACTTTATTTCGCGTTTATCCCTTCGTAGCCGACTTTGCGGCGATTTCTTTTCACGATTTTTAATTTATTTTGACGTATTTATATAAAGTAAGATAAAATTTTAACAAATTCGCGAAGATTTATATAAGCGAAAATAAGTTGGTTAACAGTATGTCATATTGGTAACGTGACAAAAAAAGATGAGTTTCAAACTGAAAGCTATTCGAACTGGACATCATGGTGCCCTAACAAAAGCTGAAGTAAGTAAGCGCACATTTCCAGGAGTTATTACAGGAATACGTGAATGAACTTATATCCATCAGATAAATGATACGGAAAAAGGAAACAATACTCCCGGAACTCAATGATAAAATTGTGAAAGAAATTTCGGAAAAGGGTGTTCAAGACGAAATACCAGAAGGCGACAGGTATGCATTTGAAACCCAAATAATTGAACAAAATTAGCAAGTTATCCGGGAAGCAGACAACACAACGAGTCAACCACAATCAATCCCACATGTTACTGAATTGACACTTTGAAACAGCAATACACATCCAACTCGATTTAATTTCACAAAAGCGAATAAATCAGCATCTACATTTTTAAACTTCAGTATGTACCATAAATTTACAAAGCTTACCCGACCCACGTTCGGAGGAAATATATTAGAATTGCAGCCATTTTGGGATTCCTTTTATGCAGCAGTTCATGAATATTTGTCCTTAAACGACGTTCCAGATGTTTAACTATTCAAAGACTCAATTATACGTAGAAGCAAGCCAGTGCATCTCAAGATTACAAATTACAAACACAAATAACGTTCAAGCCCTACATGTATTGAAACAGAGATTGGGTCAACATCACAAAATTGTGAATGCCTATATGCAAAGCCTCATTAGTCTACCAAGTCTATCTGCAAATATTAGAAAGCTAAAGAAAGCTATATCACATTCGCACGAAGTTTTATTCATTACCCCATTCAAAATTTCATTCTCTGTACAAGGTATATTGAAAACCACTGTTACAAATCCCAATTCAAACCTATACAAACTTACAGCTATCATCTCGGATATTGCTAGTCACAGACTTTCATACCAGTTTGCATTTAGAAAAGATGAAAACGAAAAAAGATCCTTTCTAAAACTTTCCTTTGCCAACAAAGGTATCAATGCCACCAACTTGGACAATATCCTTCATCATAAATCAGTTTTCTCGAAAATACCTCCTTATTACAAAGATCAGTCTGTACCTATCATTTCTTATACCTATACCGAACCAATCGCAACTAAAATTTTAGTTACAAACACGTGTTGCAGGATCTCAATATTGACGAACTCAAGTCTAAAAGTAAAATCACAAAATACTGAACTGAGGAAAATTCAAAAGGAAAGTCCTCAATCAAATGGCAAAATCAAAAGTTCAAACACATCAAATAAACCTCCTGATTGCACTGGTGCTAGTTCCCCATTCATATATAATCCGACTGGCCATGATATTACTGGTGACCTAAACATTGTCAATAACACTTCTCTGCGAAATGTGTTATCCAAAGGCACGAAATATCGTGAGCCTAAATCCATCAATTGGAAACACAACTTCAAAATACTGATGGATTCATTCGAGGATTATGCCAGGCAATGGGTTAAACGCAAGAAAGAAGACGTAGATACTCTTTCCGAATTGGTTAAGGCTGTGAGGTCGTTGATACAAATCAGAATTAAAAAGACACAAATGTTGCAAAACACCTGTCCTACCTCCATGACAAATATGTTATTGTATCCGCAGATAAAGCCCTAAACAACATCGTTTTTGTGTTTAAATCACCTTATATAAACTGCTTGATAAATGAATTGGGTATTGAAAATTCAAATTGAAATTCAACAAATACCCCCACGACACTTACCAAGGAGGAAATCCCAGATACTCATAGGTCTGTTCTATGTTCCTTTGGAATTTCAACCAAAGATGAAGAACTGGATCTTCCTTCACTGTATTGGAAACCTAAACTACATAAGTGTCCTAACAAACAACGTTATATTGCTGAGTCTTCAAAGAGCTCCACGAAACCTCTTTCTAAATTATAAATATCAATTCTATCAGCAATCAAAGCCGGGCTACAAAGTTATTGTGAAACTATGTATTCTAGAGGTGTCGTGAATCAGATGTAGATACTTAAAATTCCAAAGATCTTTCTTTAAGAGTACATACAGTCTAAGACCCTTTCATCTTGCAATATTATTAAAACATTTGACTTTTCTACACATTACACAAGTATTCCCCATTTGAAACTAAAAGACAAATTGAGAGAGTTGGTCCTGCTTTGTTTCATAAAAAAGATTGACCAACGTAGATACAAGTATCTTGTCTTAGGGAGGGATAAATCGTACTTTGTAAAAAAATCACTAACAAACAAATCTATGAAACTGACATTATCAAGATGCTTGATTTCTTGTGTTACGTTTGGAGGACGTGTTTTTCAAGAAATGATTGGCATTCCCATGGGAACCAACTGTGTTCCTCTTCTTGCCGATTTGTTTCTTTATTCATATGAGGCTGACTTCATACAGGAACTTTTAAGGAAGAAAGAAAAGAAGTTAGCAGTATCCTTTAACTTCACTTTCCGCTATATAGATGATGTTCTCTCAATAAATCATTCAAAATTTGGTGACTATGTTGAACGCATCTATCCCATCGAACTTGAGATAAAGGATACAACAGATACAGTTAAGTCTGCCTCATATCTTGACTTACATGTAGAAATTGACAATGAGGGTCGGTTGAAAATAAAACTTTACGACAAAAGAGATGATTTCAGCTTCTCAATTGTGAACTTTCCATTTCTATGTATCACATTCCAGCAGCGTCTGCATACGGGGTATATATCTCCCAGTTGATACGAAAATCAAGGGCTTGTATTTCTTATCATGATTTCCTTGATAGAGGGTTGCTGCTCACAAGGAAGCTATTAAACCAAGAGTTCCAAGTGGTGAAGTTGAAATCATCACTTCTTTAATTGTATGGGCTCCATCACGAGTTGGTTGACCGTTATGGAATATCTGTTTCACAGATGATAGTGGATATGTTCCAATTGTCGTAACTACAATCCCGTCACGTTTTCACCGAATGTGACCTACGAAATTAGACTGATTCCGGGCTTGCAACACGACGGGTGCCACATGTGGAGCAGGATCTGCTTACCCTTCTGTAGCACCTTAGATCCCCCCAAGTGTTTGGTGGGGTTCGTGTCGCTCAGTCTTTAGTTTTCTGTGTTGTGTTTTTTGTACTGTTGTTTGTCTGTTTTTTTTTTTTTTAGTCATGGCGTTGTCAGTTTATTTCCGATTTATGAGTTTGAATGTCCCTTTGGTATCTTTCGCCTCTTTTTTAAAATTTTATTTTCATATTCGAGGTTTTGAGGGAATGGGACAGACACGGGAGCCTTCTAGTACCAATAATCTTAAATACATTTCCCGGAAACATCCTACAAAATATGGTACACGTTCACGGAAATTACAGATGGAATTTACAGTTGCTACGAGACGCATTCAGCTTGAGATTACAATCCAAAAAGCAGGTCAGTCAGTAAATTATTACGAATTAGAAACAGAAGTTACACCTGCTTCGGCATTCATATAACAAAACGAAATTTCGATTCAAATTACTGAAATTTAACCAGCAAACACTGTATATATTGTAATGCCATTTACGCCCCAACTGCATAATTATATGAAAGTTAAACTTATTAATGAGAAAAAGCGAGCAAATAATGAGAAACAGCTATGTTTTAATTGTTTGGGAAGTCACAGAGTTGCACACTGCAAATCGAAGAAAACTGGAAAACGACATCACATAGGTATTTGCAAAAGAATGAGCAGGGTACGCAAAACAAAGCAAAAACAGAAACGGGAATTTTGAAAAAGATGTACATTTGTTTATTTACATGTGCGTGTGTTCGAGCGTTCATTTAGAACTTGTTCCAGATATGACACTTGACGCTTTAATGTTAGCATTTAGATGCTTCGCCAGTAGGAAAGGACATCCTAGTATAGTGTATTCTGATAATGCCCCAACTTTTTTTCGCGGGATGTAAAATTCCTAGGGAGCTGAGCATTCAATTAAACTGGAAATTCATCATAAAAGCTGCACCTTGGTATGGTGAGTGGTGGGTGAGACTGATCGGTAAAAAAAAGACAACATTACCAAAGTACTGGAAATATCCCAAGTTAATGCGGATGTGTTACAAACAGTTCTTACGGAGGTTAAAAGCGTAATCAACGATCGTCCAATAACGTTCATTTCGCAAGATATCCGATATCGAAAGCCGTTGACACGATGGACTTGTTCATGCTGGAAAGATTCGTACATCAAATGGACTGATTACTACACGGCGGCCAATTGTTAAACTATTCCCACTTGAATTATGAACAGTAAACTCATTTTGAGGCCCCCAGAATGTTATAAATTACTTTTTTATATACATTTTATTATAATTTGTAAACGTATTAACTTCGTTCAGCGCGGTAATTACGTAACGATATCTTCAACGTCGCTATGTAGGGACGATATTGTGATCATATGTAGTTTAGATAAAGATTTCTTAATGTGAAGACGCTCTTTATTATTTCATTAGTATATATATCATAGTTTTCAGTACGGCACCAACCTTACCGAAACTTTCCGAGTACTTACTTCACGGGTATTTTAATTTCATATTGTCATCATGCTGATTTGTAAAAATGGCACTTTAGTGGTACATAAAATTGAAAATGGAAATGGGGAATGTGTCAAAGAGACAACAACCCGACCAAAGAGCAGAAAACAGCCGAAGGCCACCAATGGGTCTTCGACACAGCGAGAAAATCCCGCACTCAGAGGCGGGCTTCAGCTAGCCCCGAAAACAAAAATGTGTACTAGTTCAATAAAAATGGACGACACACTATACACTGTTTATGCGTATGACATTAAAAGAAAAATTCCTTCTGTTTGGATTGTTTTAATGAAACAAACAATATAACATATCTTCCATTTGTTGCTTGTCTCTCTCATCCATTGAACGGGCGGCAGTTCGATCCCTGTAGAAAAAGAAGAACAAGAGTAATAAGTCTTTATATATTTTCCAACGAGTAATTTGACAGCAATACAAATATACAAATAATACATTTCAAAATGATGCGAAAACGTTTCAGTTTATATCTAATAATAATTAAATAAATCTTTAAAGCAGGCAACTTTTTGCAAATGACCTTGACAAAGTATGTTAGCAGAATGAAGGTAACTGTATGCAAACTTCTTGTTACAATTGTCACGAAAAGTTTCAGCATTGAGTAACATTCCTTGTGCGATATCTTTGAAAATTGACATACCAAATTTCAATCTAATACATGTATCAAGACCATGAAAAATGACAGCATAAAATGTTATAAACATCATGTAAAGTGTCTGTTTCAAATGTTTTCTCTAATTCTTTTTCAAGTTAAACCTTTCTGGGCCCATTGTGCAAAAACGATTAATCAAGGTGTGGATGCCGATGATCTCAGTAGATGGTTGGTTAATTTAAAAGGTCATAACCTTTTTAGCTCTCAGGATGAATGAACAGGTGTTAGAGAAATTGACATCTTTATAAAAACTTTTACTACGCGGAAATACTTACACCATAAAAAATTGTTGTTTAAGTTGTTTACTATTACATATGAATATATTTTTCATTAAGTACAATGTTCTTCGTTACAATTTGTCTTTTATTAATGTTTGCTTCCATTTGATCCAGAGATGCATAATTGATGTGTTTATGCATCAATTTCGTCTAAGGGTATTTTGGTTTATCAAATATGAAAATTTATTTGATAATCATTAGAGAAACAGATTATTACGTAGTTACACGTAGATTGTCGGAAATATCCAATCAAGATAGATAAACTAATCGATTGGATAACTCCGATAATCCACTTGTATCAATATAAGAATCTATATATAAACACCATGTAATGAGACTGTATAAATGTTATAAACATCATGAAAAGTGAATGCATAAACTGTTATAAACGCCATGAAATGAGACTACATACAAAATAACATTTCCTGTTATCCGCACCATGAAAAGTGACTGCATAAAATTACATTCCCTGTTACAATGTATCAACACCATGACAATTGACTGCATAGAATTACATGCCCTGTTACAATGTATCAACACCATGAAAAGTTACTGCATCAAATTGCATTCTCTGTTATCAACACCATGAACATTGATTGCATAAAATAACATGTCCTGTTACAATGTATCAACACCATGAAAAATGACTGCATAAAATCACACTCCCTGTTATCAACAGCATGACAAATGTCAGCTTAAAAAAAGAAAGAAGATAGCAAATGAACAATCAAAAACCATAAGTCGACGAAAATCAGAAAATAACATGACCAAAAGGGAAAAAGGACGAAAAGACAAACCACGGTCTACCGAAAGCTACACAGAAACCTAAAGACTATGCCCACCGAAAACTGAGGGTGACCTCAAATACTCCGGATTGTTCAACAAATTCTGATTCACTAGTATCACCAATTACTGATTACAAGTAACACAAATTTAAATGATAAGTCGCATTCGATGATGTCACAATCAAAATAAATAGGATGGGTTTGTGGCTACGACAATTAAAAAAAGTACTCACCTTGTTATTAATGTCATGAAAAATAACTGCAATATTTTTCTTTGTCATAACTTAACTCCATCCCAAAGTGGGACTGATAAAAGGGAAATTGAAGGCGGGGTTGAAATATATCAGCCATTTATTGTCTAAATAATGTCATAACTTACATGTAGAGATTTGAAATAAAAATGTCATTAATAACGCTGAAGTGAATATGAATATGGATTAATAGCATTTCCATCAATTTTATCAGAGAATCAAACATTTATGGGCATAAGAAAAACAATAAACAAATATAGATATGAAAATGAGAACGGTCTTGTATAAATATAAACTTACATGTGAACACTCACAGATGTACCCCATTTTATCTAGGTGGCATGGTGCATCATTCCATTGATACTGATGGGCTGACCAGAAATGACCACAGTCTTCATTATTTCTATAATTGTCCGGTTGGTGTGCACTCCAGTTGGAATAAAGAACCTTAGAAGAGTCATGAACCCATCTCCAGTGTCCTTCATTCTTAAAGTCTGCCGCTCCCATCCAAGAGCCATAATAGTGCTTAACCGATCCTGTTATTCCGGAATAATAATCACCATTTATAGTAAAAGTTGTTATTTTATAAACCATAAACAGACAAATTGAATTATGTTGTGTTATGCAAATCAAACTGAACTCGAATAGCATACTGAAAGACATCAATAACAAGACACATTCATACAGTCTGTATTACAAGAATTTTAAACAATTAAACGTTTTTATAATGATGTAACCACAACACGATTCTTAATTGGAGTTCGGATTATCAGATCATTCATATCTTAAATTTCAGAATTGTTTTCGTGATGAAATTTGAATTATACAAGACATATTTATGAACTCAAAATTTGACTTAACTCACAGAACATTTAAATTCGTTTGTACATTTCTGTGGTCAGTTATAATAATAATAATAATAATAATAATAATAATAATAATAATAATAATAATAATAATAATAATGTTTTAATGAGAACTTTCAAACAAGTCTTCAAGACTAAATGCATAGATTTTTGTCATCTTTAGCCATAAAAAAACAACTTACAATTCTGAAAAACCTTAAAATTTCTCTAGCGTTTTGGTCACACTTAAATCATATCATTGACGTTAGAAAGATAAACACATCAATTTCATGAGTGTGAAAAATAAATATTCTAAAGAAATGTAATATGATTTAGCTTTCTTTTATTAAAAGGTGTTAAATATATTTTCAACCAAACATTATGTCTTGAATATTTAACAATTATTGAATGGTATTATACTATCTTGTTGGTAAATTTGTCATTCGAATACGACTGTTTTGTAGTAGCTTTTTAAAAACATCATCGGTAACATACATGTAATGTTTGTTATATCTGAGAACTCATTGCTTAATTAGGGCTACTTATTTATAATCAATTATTTAACAAGATACGATCACTCTTTTCATGAATTTTGGTCTTATTTCAAATTCTTTCTTTATTTTGTCATTTGTATAATAAAGATGATTGTGTTCCATAATGTGTCTTATCATAAATATACTAACTAGTGATCATGTCAACAACCCACGAGTTTTCTGATGAGTCTGTTATCTTCACAAGGTAGCCTTTCATATTTTTACATTGTTTCTGGAATGACAGCAATAGAACGTTATACCCTGGTCAATAGCAAAGCATGAACATCATTATTACTTTAAACCATAGTTTTAAATCGCAACTTCTGGCCTTTCGGTATAGTCTCAATCTAATTTATCTGCATCAAATTAATGAACTATTAATTACAATACAAGGTATTGCCAGAACATTGAAATGATGAAAAATAGAAATTGAAATAAAATGATAACCAGTGCATGAGTAAATTTTCTAGTTGGTATATTTCAGTTTTTAATGCTTCTTCATTTTTAGCAAATTTTCTGCGATAAGGTCATTTCTTTTTATCAAAAGCTATTAAAACTTTTCAGGTGTTGGAACCATATAGGTCTCATGTATTGTCAACAAAATAAAGTAGTTTCAATAGAGATATAATTATCTAAAGCCTACTAAATGTTAGAAAAGCGCACGATAATATTCGCAAGAAAAAAATTGTTAACACGTGAATAAATTCCGCTGTTAAATTTATTTAAAGTAAAGAAGTAACATACAGCAGCATCATGCCATGATTTTGCGTCAGGTGAAAAAAAGTAGCAGTGATTCTTGTATGTCTTCCAACCGGCTGGACACTCTTCGGAGTTAGAGGTGCACTTGCAAGAATTGTCTGTTAATCAAATATAGTAAAATTCAAAGGTTTATAAAAAAAGAACACCACTGTTCCAGGTTAAGGAAGGGTTGAGCTCTCACAAACATGTTTAACCCGCCACGTTCTTCATGCGCCTGTTCCATGTCTAGAGCCTGTAGTTCAATAGTTTTGGTTGGTTCATATATGTCGTATTTGGTTTTTACGTAAATTGTTTTGTTAGAAATTCAGCCGTTAGTTTACCCGTTTGAATTGTTTCAACATTTTTCATGTCGAGGCCTTTAATAACCGAATATATGGTTTGGGTTTTTCTCGTTATTGAAGGCGCACGACGGCCTATTATTGCTTATATCCACTTCATTTTAACTCAGGTGGATAGTTGTCTCATTGGCATTCATACCATATATCCTAATTGGATAGGGCATATAGTTGATAAAAACTAATATCAACAATAAGTATTTAAGGGATTTTGACGAACGTTAAAACATTAAAAACCTTTTTATTTGAATACTTTCTTAAAAAATAATACCCCCTTTAGCACAAAAAGAAATTATAATAGTAACCTGAATGAAAAATAAAACAACATTTCATTACGTTATTTACAATTAGTTAATGATTGTTCAACTTTGTGCAAATTGAAGATTTGCTTGTTTTTGTTAAATGTTGTCAAGTTCCCAAAGATCGATAATGTAAATGTACCGTTTATCTTGTTTTCGAATGCCTCAAGTAATGACCGCATTTCAGATATCAATGATTTCTCCTGGGATCTGTCACATGTTTTCGACTCGATCACAGATATAGAACATAGAACCAGAATTACAGAAAAGAACATCCTGTAAAAACTAATAATTTATGATTATTTATTCAAATTAAGGTATTAATTTGCTGAGTCCGAATTGTGTTATTATGGGCCAATATTTTTACAGACAAAAACAATTTGTTTGTGCAAATATTGTCAGCTGTAAACTTAAAAATGTTATGGAATGAAATTATACATCTTGAAAATGTCTTACCGTTTTTTAATTATTTTTGAATTTCTGTTTCATAAATTAAAATATTAAGAAATATGCTTTATTTTGAAAAATGTTGTCTAATTTTTTTTTCATTGTAGATTGGCACAGAATAGTGATTTTAATCTATTCTACATCTGGTAGCGAAAGAAACAAATACCGATCATAAAAGCGTTTTAAATTAGATTTTTTTTTGGACAAAATTGAAAGTTATAATGCTTTTAAGTAGCCGCAGTGCTTTAACCAAATTAGTCCCCAATCACATTTGTATATTAGAAACTGATAGATATAATAAACTATAAATTTATGTAATTGATTTGTTGATTTTTCATGTTTTTGCAGTGGCAAATACTAAAAGCATTCTCAGCATGAGAACAAATTAACGACTCTCATAGGGGTTCGACCGGGATGAAGGGCGGGGCAAAGTTAGTCAACTACTTGGCAGAGTTGGATAAGGGGCAATACATCTGCTTTGCAACATGCTACCTACGGAACCCTTACAATTCTTTAACATGCAGATAGCGTGGCACTATCCTGCGGCTCTTTTCACAAAAAATCTTACAAGTAATAATACGTGTTAGTTATGAATATTTCAGTTTAACTTACAATCAATTTTAATCGTAAGATAATACGTGTAGATCCCTTACAGACAGGCGGATACATATTTGTATACACGGCCAATCATTTGGGTGTCTTAAGACTAGAAGAAGGACGCTGTTTTAGTGCTTTTGATTTCACTGAATATAGATTACATGTTATTTATAACTGCCCTGTGTAATGTGATCCGAAAAATACTTCTATTGAAGTTTTAAAAGTGGAAAGTAATTTTATTATAATTTATAAGATTGTCAGTCAATCATATTTTATGTTTAAATCAAATTCTTTATAAAGCATGTAAAAATATTTAAATATTATTAAGAAAGCGTTAGTCACTTTTATATAGTAATTTGTATATATTATATAAATGTCAAATTTATGAACATAATTTATATTAAAATATAACATAATATTGTCCGTCAAAATGTTTTGTATGATTTGACATATGTTTATTTCATTATACTTTTTAATAGTTATTCGCATTATATATGAAGTGAAACATTGATTAAACTAAAAAAAAAAAAAAAAAAAAAATATAGAAAAACGATAAAACGGTTGAAGGTGTTCTTTACGAACCCATTATATGGTTTATCTATGAACGGTTTATTTTTCTGGATTGCGATGAAATACAAAGAATACAAAAAAACCTTTCAACCGGTTTACATACATAATCAACAATTATTCCTCAGTTCGCTCTTTCTGTACCTACATAATTATGGTGTTGTATCAATAAATTAACGTTCATATGCAATATTCAATAGAAACTTAGATAAAACAAACATATTAAGCAAACAAATTTAAAAATGCACATGTTCAGACATCGATTTTGATTATTGTATTATTTCTGTATCTTATTTTGAAATTAAATAAGATGAAATTAAAACGAAATTTGTACAAAGCATAAATATAGATTAGTATATAAAAAATTATAAAAACCTTTTTGGTATTTGATGTAAAGTTATAACGCTGCTACTGAATATTGGTTTATGATATAGGAACTATGCAACTTTATCGTGTTTAACTTTCTGTTGTCCACCTGTCGCCATATGATATTACGGTAGACCAGTGTTAAATATCTCCAACAGATTATTTCCTCGAAATTACACTTTTTAGCTTTGTCACTTATCCTTTATCCTGATCTGATTTAAACAATAATTGTCATTTTATTTCATATATATACTACCTGAGTATTATGATTTGTTACTGTGGAAGTCTTCTGTATTGGCTAGCCAGTTCAAATTTAATCGATCTTGGTCACACTATTTCAGAACCTTTTTTCAATTAATTGTTCAACTTGTTTCCGTCCTGGATATCATGAGATGTTTGCCACCTGACGTTGATTCAGCATCAATGTTCAATTATTTTGGTCAGTACAACTGTTTCAGCACTGTAAACATTTTAGAATTTTCATACAAACCTTAAGACAATGACCCTATCTGTCCTTGCTTTTTGTGGTTTTTTGTGGAACCGAAAAATTTGGCTTTGTTTAAACATGTTAAAGTGCTTGAAGCATAGGGCTTTCCAAACATAGGCCTCGTATTCAACTCAGTTCAAGAAATTACGCATCGAAACTTATTTAAATAAAACACGACAAGAAAAGACATTTAGAAATCAATATACATATTTGTGTCTACATGAAATGATAAAATTATAAAAAATAACAAAGCTCTGTCATCAACTAATAGATAACTAATACAAAACATTGATGAGAATCTTCACATCCGAAATGCGTATTTAAAACACTATTCTTTTCAATATTCTACCATGTCCCTTAATGTGTGTCTCAATCAGTAGATGAGGCAAAACTATATACACAAACTTGCAAAGGAAATAAAATCAGAATGAATAGTAAAACTCATAATTTCCGTATTACAGACATCTACAAGCCAGACATTTATGGCATTGCTTAATAGTGGTACAACGAACACACTTCACATAACGATATCCCACCCCTGGCAGTCTAGGGTTTGTCGAGGAAAACCCTCAAAATGATTCGGATAGAGAAACAAAATAAAGTGGTGCACAAGGTACATAAATATGGTTAAAATATCTAAGTAAATATTGATAAAATTTAAATAAGGGGCTTCAAAGGAGTTTCAGGTTTTTAATGAGTTACCCCAAATAACTATAATAAAGCACGGATTAAAGATTTGTTAAGGGATACACATAAAAAAATTCAGACGAAAAACAATACAGGCGGTGGACAATGGTATTAGAATATAATTCATAACAGTTTAGATATGCGTATCCCAGTATTTTGTTGATATTACCGGACGGCTTACCTTTAGCGTGTTTGCCAATGACTATGAGTTAATATTATTACAGTCTGTCAGGGTCTTTCAGTTGGAATATACATAGTCACTTTTTACATATTTCCATCCATAAAATGTACTTTTTTTCTGCATAAGTCTTATAGGAATTTGTTCTTCATAAAATCTTTCAAAAATTTCCATTTAAAATAATAAGAAATGTTCAGAGGTAATATCACAAATATCGAACGTAAAACAAAATACATTAACACCTCTAATTTATGGTACATAATTTGAAGTCACATAGAAGATTCCAACGATCAGATTTTCTTTAACATTAATTTATCATGATAAGCACAATGTAACTATTGTTTCATACGATCCTGGTCTTTTACGTGCAGTGATGTTTTATGTGAAGCTCGAAATTTTTAAATGGATTAATTGTAGAATATATAACTAAGGTTTACATTTTGTAGAATATAAAAAATGGAGATGTCTAGTATTTGCAAATAAGACAGCATTCCAACGACTCAAATGACAATAAAAATACACATTAAATACGCAAACATCTAAATTATAATTCAATGCAGAAAAACCTAGTACACTGTGCTTGGTCAAATACAATGAAGTGATTTTGCTTAACATGAAACTTTGCGATTTGTTTTAAGTTAGAATGGGATCTGTAAAAATACATAGGTTGGAAGGTATATAATGTCAGATATAATATGTACCATACAAACACCGGGACTTTCTGCAGGTACTTGTCGAATGGGTTGTCCTAAACTTTTTCTCTTTTTTCTTCTTTTTTGAGGGGGATTCACGTGAAAAAAAGTAATTTGATATTTTCCTCTGAGTAATATTGGTTGTAACATTATAGCTATTTGCCATTTAGTATAACCTGAAAAAGTATTCTTAAAGTGACGGGAAAGAGATTTTTATAAATAAAGAAGGAGAGAAGAACAAACTTAAAAGTATACGTTTTATTATTAGACAACAATTTGCGCCTGCATACGGAGTATATATCTCCCAATTGATACGATATTCCCGGGCTTGTATTTCCTATCATGATTTCCTTGATAGAGGATTGCTGCTCACAAGGAAGCTATTAAACAAAGAGTTCCAAATGGTGAAGTTGAAATCATCCCTTCGTAAATTTTACGGACGACATCACGAGTTGGTTGACCGTTATGGAATAACCGTTTCACAGATGATATCGGATATGTTCCTTATGTCGTAACTACAATACCCTTCCCTTTTCACGAATGTGACCTACCGAATTAGACTATTTACCGGATTTGTAATAACATAAGCAACACGACGGGTGCCACATGTGGAGCAGGATCTGCTTACCCTTCCGGAGCACCTGAGATCACCCCTAGTTTTTGGTGAGGTTCGTGTTGCTTAGTCTTTAGTTTTCTATGTTGTGACTTCTGTACTATTATTTGTCTGTTTGTCTTTTTATTTTTAGCCATGGCGTTGTCAGTTTATTTTCAATCTATGAGTTTGACTGTCCCTCTGGTATCTTTCGTCCCTCTTTTTTGACATTCAGAAGGATTTTTTCAACACAAACATTTGTTTTCTATCATTGCGAGGAACGATTATATTTCTTTTTTTTTTTTGTGTTTAATTTTTTTAAAGTTAATATTCTTTAATATTTAAACTTATCGTAAATTATCTAATTTGTTCTTGCTCTTTTTGTAGTATTAGAATAACAGCAGTTTATACATGAGGCCCCTCTATGCTTATTTTCATAGGGGAAATTCGTTTATGTTGAAAGAACATGCGGTATCATACATTATTTAAATATCAACACTTAACTAACATGGCAGTAAAGAACGTTCAAGTAATCAATGTTTATTAAAACACAAGCTGGACTCCTGTAGTATTTTGTTTAAATTATTTGTTGAGCAACTTTTGCCAACCCCATGCTTTTAAATGTCCATTGTTAATTAATTGAATAATTTGGCGTAACGAGATCTCATCCAGCCAATGGGTGGCCACAACTAAACTGTTTTGTGATCGACTAAAAATTATATTATTTTTGAAATTAGATACTGTTCTAAAGTCAAAATAATGTACAGTACATCAAAACCAATACGTAATTATATCAGTAAGCGTATTAGCATTTAACAAAAGATAATGGGTCTTAGAAAACATATTTTTCTACGTTTGTCTATTGAATGCATTATCAACATGATCAAGGTTTCTGTGTAAATGCATGATGTTCTGTGATTAATATATATTTAAAGTGTTCTTTTATCATAATTGCTAAGGTTAGAATAAGCCTTTAACTTGTAATGGATAAGTTTTTTTATGACATCACATTAAAATATCTTAGTAAAACATAATTTTTAATTTGACTATTTTTACATTTCCATTTTCTTTTATTTGCGTCATATGATTATGATCAGATGTCTTTTTGTTATTTGTGTCGCTGTGATGCTGTCATATTGACATTGACCAGACATCTCCTTTATTAATATTCTACATCAATCAAAGCCAAGGTTACATTCAATAAATTGTAAAGTTATTTTTACAACGAAACTTATTTAAAAAAACGGACCATGATTTGCTATCACACAAATCATCAACGTAAATCTTGCTCCGGATTCATATGATACTACAATGATATTTCCGATAGAAAAATTTTGTTATCATAATATTAAATGCTCATGCAAATCTGATCGTTGGAGTCTTGAACAAGATTTTTTTTTGCTCAAACTATAATAATGCCCTGCGGATTAAATGATTTTTACTGATCAAGGTCCTGGTATAGTCGTATAGCATATTTTCTTTTATTGTGTGTCGTCCCAAAAAAACCCAAAAATGAAACAATCGACAGAAAACGTTTAAAATTAAATTATAATGCCTAGTCATATGTTATAGAACTAAGTCTGGGGTACTTTTCACAAAAAAGTTCTTAAGATGAAAATTAGTCGTACTCGGCTGCTCGAAACTGTTTATATCGTAGGAATATTTTTTTCTGGTGTATTTTTTAGACACAGAACATTAGATTTAAACATGATAAAAACTATAATGCATTTTTCTATTATTTAATGATACTACATTTGATATTCTTTGAAAAGAAACTTTTTGCTGCGATTATATAAATCATACCTATAAATTTGTAAACAACCGTTATTTCATGAATGGAAATGTGTGTATATATATATATATATACATGCATGGTGTAATTATGTAAATTCCCATATAGATGCCCCGGACATACGCTAATAATCCATTTGCCAATTACCTCATGTGTTATTTGCATAATATTTCAAACGAACTTCTGTCTAAATACAACCCTTATTTTCCAACAGTAACCAAAATAGTATATAATTTGTTTAAAAATTTATTCAAGCAAGCACGACTTAGGTGTAAACTAAACTCCTGCTGAAATTCGACCTTTGTTATAAACTTTAACTTAAATTCATAACTTATGAATGTCTGTAAACATTCATCTGTTCTAGGAACTGCGGTCTAATCACGTCCCAAGCTTTCATGTCAAGACTTAGTGCATAATTGACGCGCCTTGTGTCTAAACTAATAATCATCAACTTTAAAGGCTGAGCTCAATAATGACACGATCCTGGAGCTGAGCTCAATAATGACACGATCCTGAAAGCAAAATGTCTAGTAGCCAGCAAATGTTCTTTGTTTAATTGTAGTTCTAAGTTACTGTTACAAAGTGAATTATTAACACTGCTAAACATGAAAAAAATCATTTTGTCACGGTTTATACAAGAAGTACCAGCCTAAAACAGTTTATTGAAAGATGAGGGAAAATACAGTCTTCTTTGAAGTACTTGCCTATTGATTTCAATAATGGTTAGATATTAATAAACTTTTAACAATAGATTCTTTTTTCTTAACTCCACATATCAAATTAATGTATTTGAGTCAAGTAATTAAGAAAAAAATCATTTATTATTAAAAAGTCAACTTAAGTAGCAATGGTTGTTTCTATCCCTTTGTTTTCGTCTGTGGTGTTTTTTTTTGTTTTTTGTTTTTTTGTATTTACAAATATCAAACCGTGAAATTTAGACTTTCAGTACGTCATGAGAATATTTTTGTAGTTAATAGCCTTTCCAGAACTTTCCGGATGCTAATTATGGTATTTTATTGTATATTGTCACAATTCTGATTTGTAAAAGTGGCTCTTTAGTGGTAAGCAAAGTTTACATAATATAATAGTTAATATACTGTTTATACTTAAAATAAAGGAGATGAATTGCAAAATTCTTTCTGTTTTGATTTCTTTAATGAAGTGAACAATATATCTGTCTTCTAGTGGCTGCTTGTTTCTCTCTCATCCATTGAAGGGACGGCAGTTCGGCCCCTTTAGGAACAGAAGAAGAAAACATCAGTATGTCTGAATATACTTTATTCTCAATCAAAAATTGGCATGTGTATCGGAGGAAATTTAAGACAGTAATCATGAAAAATTACTAGCAAAGATTATAAACATATATTCCTTTTGCAAAATGAAGCTATTATATATAAACCTTAAAAATTTTGAATTATTCGTATTTTGTTCAATAAAATATTGAAGTGCAGTTTGCTCCCGCGAGTAATATGTCTTTTTAGTGTTTGACTTTATGAACCCCTGTTTAGAGTTTATTTCCTCACCAGTAATTTGACACAATATAGATATTTAAATGATGTATTTCAAAATGATTAGAAAACGATTCAGTTGATATTTATAATACTAAACAAAAAATTAAGCAGGCAACATTTTGCAGTTTAGCTTAACAAAGTTTGTGAGCAGTATGAACAGTAACTTAATACTATTACACTCCTTGTTGTAAACACCACGATAAATTACTCAATTGAATAACATTCTCTGTTAAACATCGTGAAAATTAATATTCTTAATTCCTTTCCCTTAAACATGTATCAAGACATTAAAATGTGTTCTAAACACCATGAAAAATGATTGTATAAATTGTTATGAACACTATGAAAAATTACGGCATAAAACTACATTCCCTGTCTATAAAGCACCATATAAAGTAACTGCATAAAAAGAGACAGAAGATACCAAATGGACAATCAAAAACAACAATTTGAAGAAAAACAGAAAATACCATGGCCAAAAAGGAAAAACGATAAAAAAAAAAAACAACAGTCTATAAAGCACTATACAGAAAACATAAGACTGCGCTACACGAACCCAAACGAAAATCGTAGGCGATCTCATTTTATGTTGAATTGATAAACAGATCCAGCTTCACCCTGTACAAGTATACGTGATAAGTCACATTCAATGATGTAACAATCGAGACAAATAGGAAGTGATTGTCGCTATAACAATTTAAAAAAAATTCCTTGGTATTAATGCCATGAAAAATGACTTCATTACTTTTTCATTATCTCAACTTAACCCCTTTTAATGAGAGCATGTTAGAAGAGTAATGGGGAGATTTAGTTTAAATATATCAGACATTTATTGTCCAAATAATGTAATAATTTTCATTTAGGATATTTTGAATAAGAAATGCCGTTTATAACGCTGAATTTAATATGAATGAGGATTAATTGCAATCCTATCAGTGGACCAAACATTTCTGGCCATAAGAAAAGCAATAAACAAACATAGAAATGAAAATGGAAACTGTATTGTATGAAAATAAACTTACATGTGAACACTCACAGATGTACCCTATGTTATCATGGTTGCATCGTGCATCATTCCATTTATACTTAAAGACTGCCGACAATTGACCACAGTCTTCATTTCTCCCAGTATTGTTTGGTTCGCCTGGATACCACTGGGAATAACGAACCTTATCAGAGTCATGAACCCATCTCCAGTCTCCTTCTTTCTTAAAGTCTGATGCTCCCATCCAAGAGCCATGCCTATGCTTAACCGATTCTTTTTTTCAGCAATAATAAACACATATTATAGTAAAAGTTGTCAGTTTATAAAAGGCAATTATTTATGCAAATGAAAATGAACTTACACGTGAACATACTTCATATCCTTATTTTATATACTAAAAGACATCAATACTACGACATTTTCATTAATTGTCTGTGTAATCAAGTTTTAAACAATACAAACGTTTTCAAATGATATACAACCACACAGTTTTGAATAGGAGTTCGGTTAATTTTCAGAACTATCTTTCGTTAAGAATTTAAATTAATACAAAATTTATTTGTGAACCCAGAAAGGATTAGGCCCGGTAAGACCCCTTTTCGGCCCAAAAATATAGCATTTTTACCAATTTGTTAAAAGGTAAACTTTTAGCTATTTATTGGAAAGAAGAATACTTCTGTTCCATAAATATAGGCTGTTTTTGACAATACAATGCACATGCATCAGATAATAGCATCATAAATTCATGCAATATTACTGAAATCTTCACAATTTTAGCATTTGTGCTAATTTAAAGACGGTTTTTGTCCAAAACGGAAGTGGCCGCATTTGTGTTCAGTCTTAATATTTAAATATATGTTGTATTTGATAATAATACATAACATATATAAAGGTTGAGACTGATCACGAATGCGGCCACTTACATTTTAGACAAAAACCATCTGAAAAGTGACGTTTTATGGCATATTTGATAGATTTTTCATAATTAAGCTTGAATTTGAGCGTCTTTAATGACCAAATCAGTCCAAATCTTTTACATAAACTAATTGAATCGACTGAGGTAGACACTTAAGTGTTTAAAAAATGTCAAACATCTTTCATTAGATGTACTTCGAATAATAGGCCAAAACTAGTCCTTACCGGACCTTCTCCTTTGGCTTAATTGACGGAACGTTGAAACTCGTTTTTACATTTCTGTGGACATTACAACAGCAACAATAATAATAATAATAATGATAATAATAATAATAATAATAATAATAATAATGATAATAATTATATTAATAACAATAATGTTTTTATTATGACATTCATTCAAGTCTTGATTTTTGTTCATCTTTAGTCATAAAGAGAGAGTTGGATTATTCCGAATCAAAATTGTATTATAAAAGTATGATACATACTAGTATTTCTATACAGTAAACTGACTTATGCGAAAAATCAATGTTTCAATGTATTAAGGTTAGCGTCCCCTTAAATAAAAAAATAAAAAAGGTAAATATACTATCCCATCCATTGTCATTTGTTAAATATTTTAACTAGCACTAGATGGTATTATTATATATTTTGGCGGGAAAGTGATCAACTGAATATGAAGTGTATCCTAGAGAGTGCGGTTTGGAAAAAATGTTATGTAGCTTGAACACGAAACCTTGCTTCTTTTATTCAGTGGTAGCTCTTGGTAATTTCACTTATTTGTTTTAAAAGCTTTGTCATATTTTTTGTGTGTCACATAATGAGCTTTCCCTTTATTTAATCCATATACATTTGACAAAGTAGTGTGAAAACAATCGTGGGTGACGTTACCATGTTTTGTTTGGTATATTTCCGAACTTAAAGAATTTGATATAAAATACACTGTAAATTTTGTAAGTATTTGTTGCTAACATATATTACCCTAATTTATATTATAATATAGAATCACACTTTTTCCCTAAATTTCGGTTCTATATTGAAAATTTAAAAATTTATTTTCACACACTTTTTGTCTCACTTGTGATTTCTCTATTTTGTTATTTTTCTACTACAGCTGTGTTGCGAAAATGTAACAGTGTCGGTGTGTCTTATCATACGTATAAATATACTTACCATAAAGCTTGCTAACAACCCATGAGTTTTCTGCTGGGTCTTCAATCTTTACAAGGTAGCCTCCCATATTGTTACATTTTTTATGGAATAACAAAAATAGAACGTTATACTCTGGATATTAACAAAGCTTGAAATCGATACTTTTAAATGTCTTCTTCTGACCTTTCAGTAAACGTTAAAAAATCTTATATATTTGCATACAATTTATGAAATATTTATTACATTAAAAGGTATAATTGAAAGAAGATATGAAAGATGAAAGAATAGACTTAAAAAAAATGCCAACTATTGCACTAAAATTTCTAGTTATTATTGTAGTAGTGAAATTACAATGATTTGTACAATGCTCCTAGATATTACCAGAAACACTCATTATTTAGCCAAAATTCTTGCACGGGATCATTTCTTTTAATCAAAAACTATTAAAACATTTCTTCTAGGCTTGTGGATGTTGAGTAGTGTCAACTGAATCCAGTATTTGCAATAGAGACATATTGACCCAACACCTAATAAATGATCGAATAGCTCTTGATACAATTGAATTGACCAGTTGCATTGAATTTTGTGAATAATTTCCTATATAAGTATAAGTAAAGAAGTGACCTACTGCAGCATAATGCCATATTTTTGTGTCCGGTGAAAAAAGTAGCAGTGATCCTTGTATTTCTTCCAACCGGCTGGACAATTCCCTGAGTTGGCAGAACACTTTTCTGTTAAAATATGCAATAATTTTTATAAGTATTATTCCAATAATGTACATGTAGCATAATCTCAAAATGAACAATGCATAAGTATTAAAAAAACTACTGTCAAATCATTTGTTTAGTCGTCTGTTTTAATCTCGGTTATTCAAGGAGTATATTTATGTGATTAAACACTTTAAAACCTTTTCGTTGAAATCTACGTTAAAAACGTACCCCTGCACAAAAAAAAACTAATCAACTCTAACAAAAGTAAAAGAACATTGGATTCAGATATTATCTTTAAGAATTGTCAAATTGGTGTAAATTGAAGCATGGCTTGATTCTATCAAGCTTTGCCAAGTTCCCACAATGAAAAGTGGTAATTTACCTTTCATCTTTTTTTCTATGGACTGAAGCATGCTAGATATCGTTGATTTCTCTTTGGATATATCACATGAGTTTGACTCGATCATAGAAATGCAACACAGAACCAGAATTACAGAAAGGAACATCCTGTAAAAACTAAGCATTTAAGATTTTTTATATTTTAACAGTCAGAAACTTTTTTTGATGGGGCAAATAATTTCAGTCGCCAACTTTAAATTGTTATAAAATGGAATTATAGTTTTCGTAAACTTCTAAACGTTTCAGAATTTGGGGGTTTCTGTTATAAAAATCAAAATACTAATAAAAGTGCTCTATTTAGATATTTTTTTAGGTAGATTGATTGATTGTTGGTTACTTAACGTCCAGTGGCAAATATTTCATGCATGTTTAGGACGAGAACAAATTAACAATAAATACAATAGGTAGGTTCTGTAATAAAGGCCATCCGGGGTGAAGGTCGGGGAAATTTGGACTGCCACGGGAATATGAGAGTATGTATATAGGATAGGGATAGAAATTTAGCCTTACAACAGGCCACTACGGACACCTCAGAGAGTTGTCATAAGGGTTCTTAACTTGCAAAGAGCGTGGCACTCTCTTTACACGAGGCATCGGAGTTAACGTCCTTATTTTGACCGGACGTAACTGCGAGCTTGTACATCCCGCACAGCCAAACGGACGCCCCACTTTGGCGAGGGTTTTATTGCCGGTCGGAGGAATACAAATGGTGATCATATTTCTATTCCTAAGTCACCTTTTTTTTGGGGGGTGTAGAATGAGTTGCGCCTTCTACGTCAGGAAGTAAGCAAATATAAATTACGATCATATAAGTGTTTTAAACCCTAATATTGTGTTGAAAATATTGTAATTTTGTTAGTTTGTAATGTCTTATTAGTGCCCGCTGTGGTTTTGCCAAATTTAGATGTGGGTTGGCTCCAATTATCTTTGAAACTGGCATATGAAAAACATTAAACTTAATTAATTGATTGTTTTTTTCGCTGTTGCAAATATTGAATACATTCTCAAGATGAGAACACATAAACAATAAAACAAGTACACGAAGGTAGGTTTTACAAAAGGTTTAATCAATCGGGATAAAGAACGATAAGTTTGGACAACCACTAGAGCATTGGTTTTGTTGCCAGATAGAAAAAGTCCAAGTGAGCATAATTTTATACCCCAGTCAATCATATGGGTGAATGAAGACTGAATGAAGGACGCTGATTTCATTGCTTTAATTTTACTGAATACCGCTTACATTTCATTGAAAACTGTTGTGATCTAAAAACAACTTTGAAGTTTGAACAGTTGAAAGTATTTTTGTTTTAATTTGAAAGATTGCCAGTCAATACTATTTTATTTTCAAATATAGTTCTTGTGCACAACATTTAAATTTAAAGATGAATATTTTCAAGAATGCGTTAAGCACCTGAACATTGTAAATTAATATCTCTCTCACTCTGTCTGTCTGTCTGTCTCTCTCTCTCTCTCTCTCTCTCTCTCTCTCTCTCTCTCTCTCTCTCTCTCTCTCTCTCTCTCTCTCTCTCTCTGAAAGATTGCCAGTCAATAATATTTTATTTTCAAATCAAGTTTTTATGCACAACATTTCAATTAAAATACAAATATTTTTAAGATAGCGTTAAGCACCTGAACATTTTAAATTCTCTCTCTCTCTCTCTCTCTCTCTCTCTCTCTCTCTCTCTCTCTCTCTCTCTCTCTCTCTCTCTCTCTGATCTTAACGAACCGAAGATATGGTTTATTTGTGAACGGTTTTTTTATTATTTTTTTGAATCGCAAAAAAAAATAGAAAGCCATAATTGAATCGGTTTACAAAAATATTAATCATTTCTCAGTTTTCTCTTTTCGAGCATGTATAGGATGAGGTATAAATAAAATTAACGTGCAGATGCATCACTCAAAGGCAAATGCTTTTAGATAACATACACTTACTAAGCAAGCAGATTTGAAAAAAAAACACCTGTACAAATATCGATTTTGGTTATTGTTAATTACGTGTATGTTCTTATTTTTGTATATTATTTTTAAATTGAATCAGATTTTACGAAACCATAAATATAGATTAGTATATAAAAAAACGCAACAAACCTTTTTGCTATTTGATGTAAAGTTATAAAGCTGCTACTGAATATTGATATTGGTACAACTTTCATGACCTTGTCGTGTTTAACTTTCTGTGGTCCACCTGTCACTATATGGTATTACGGTAGTACAGTGTACAATATCTGCAACCGATTTTTTCCTAGAAATCATATTTTTAAACTTTGTAACCTATACTATATCCTGATTTTGATTTAAACAATAATTGTCATTTTATTTCAAATATTCTTCCCGACTGTTATGATTCGTTTACTGGGAAACTGTCTTTGGTTTGGCAATTCAAATTTTAAGCACTTAATCTCAATCACGTTATTTCAGAACACTTGACGTTGATTAAGCATCAATGAATCAGTTATATGGGTAAATAAAACTGTTTCAGCACTGAAAATAGAGATTTTTTAGAATTATGTTTCTAAACCTTAAAACATTGACTAAAGTTATGCTTGCTTTTTGTGGTTTTTCATTATAAATCGAACCAAAAAATTAGGTGTACACATCAAATCACATTAGTTTGATTGATTTAATCTTTGCTCAACTCCCAGTCGAACGAATATGTTTCGAGTATATTTAGAAGAAGAACAAATTAAACAGTAATTCAGTAAGCAGATTGGAAAAAAGTGGTTTGACCGGAATAAAGGGACAAAGTAAGTGTCAAAGTGTTGTTGCAAGGATTTTTTAACATGCTTAGAGCATAGCGCTTTCCAAACATAGGCCTCATATTCAAATCGGTCTTTACTGCGTGAATGTGAAAGAATCAAGAATTACGTCTTCAAGCTTATTTTAAAACTGTAACGGAAAACCAAGGGTCTATTTTTGTTTATAGTATATTTATAAAATTCTCAAATAATCATCAACTCAAAAACAAAACCTCCACACACACAAACATCCACATAAGAAAGACACGACAAGAAAAGATAAGTAAAAAAAAATATACAGACTCGAACAAGATAGGTGTCGTATCAAGCTCTAAGTCGTTGTGTGTCAACATGAAATGTTAATATTAAAAAAAAACAAAGATCTGTCTGTCATCAACTTATAGATAAGTGGAAACAAACATTGATGAGAATCCTGATATCAGACAGATATATTAACACGTAACAGGAAGTTATTCAATTATCCCTATTTGTTGTTTCAGTTTGATGATAAAGTATATACTAAAAATTACCAAGGAAATAAAATTAGAATAAATAGTAAAACTCATAATGTCCGTATCACATACGACTAAAACAAACGCATTCATGGCAAAACAGTGCTAAATAGTGATACAACCAACAAACTTCACATATAACCCGCCACTTGAAGTCTAGGATTTGTTGAGAGAAACCCAAAAAATAATTAGAATAGAGAAACAAAATCAAGAGGTGCACAATGTATATATTTAAAATATATAAGTAAATATTGATTCAAATAAGGGGCTTAGAAGAAATTGCATATTTACTCCAGATAAAGCTAAGATAAAAAATTTGCTAAAGGATACCCATAAAACAAATCAGATTAAAAACAATATAGGCGGTGGACAATGGTATAAGAATATGATTAAGAACAGCTTGGATATGCGTATTCCAGTATGTTGTTGATATTACCGGGCGGCTTATCTTTATCGTGTTTGCCAATGACTATGATTTTACGCAACGACAGCCTGTCAGGGGCCGTTCAGTTGGAACATACATGGTCACTACATACACATTTCCATTCCATTAATAAAATGAAAGTTTTTTGCATACAATTTATAGGAATTTGTTTAACATACACCCATTTAAGAGAAAAAATACATTCACATCTAGATTTTTTCCTTGCATAAACCTAAATTTTGTGGATCATGTCAAACAAAATCAGTATGCTTCTTCTGGACTAGATAATTTTTCGCATGGAACATAATTTGAAGTCACATAGAATATTCAAGCGATAAGAAGACAATTGATGGAATGTAACTAATGTTAACATTCTGTAAACTATAAATAAAGGAGATGTTTAGTATTTGCCAATGAGACAGCATTTTCTAGGAATACCATTGGTAAAAAGCGATCGCGTGGAGACCCAGTATATGGGGTTAGTATGCATGGTTTATTTTAATACACGTTTAGTAGTGTTACGTCCCTTTATAAAAACAACACGAGGAAAAAATTGAAACGTTTCACCCTGATTAAGGTTAAAAATTGATAATGAACGATTGAAATAAATACAGAAACCATATTAGAAGCTAAAAAGTTGTTATTGTTGGCTTTTGTTTTTGCATAGACCAATGGAAGTAGGTTCTTTATATCGAAGACTTGATCACTTTGATAGGCCACTAGTCTAAATGCCATATGTTAAGATAGTCAGTAAGATAAATTCGTTACACAGTGTGCTAGTAACCTAATACGATATATATGGGGTCAGTAAATTCTATATGAGGTTCGAGCTTATGTGTATTTTTTTGCGACATAATTTTGTACAAAATTGAAAATTATTTTTTTCCCTCAGATGAACATAAATTATCCCTCACCAACACGAAATGAAAAGAACTCTAACACATGTATGTAGTTTTTGTGTAAAAATAAATGTATACGAAATCGAAATTAAATATTCGCACAGTATAGTCGCACAAAATGAAATAGCCGATCTAGCAAAATGTAAAGATGAATATATTTCGTCAGTTAAAAGTCCTTTTCAAATGTAATAGAGAATATCAAACCAAACAGTGTTAAATATTTGAACTGACAAAGGGTATATTTTGGTTCGTTAATCATGTTAAGGGCGTTAATAGGTTTCAATATCGAAGCAATGACTTCAAGATGAAAAGTGTTTCAAGTTGAAATAAAATAGAACAATTTTAGAGAACTTTTTCTAATTCAATATTTAAATTCATATACAACAAAAAAGTTAAAAAAAACGAAACTTTGGTGAAACTTTGACAAAATCTCTTCGATTTCGTCCATATTCATTTTCATCACAGTGTTCGACAAACATAATTTTCAAGTTAAATACTGTATGACACACAAGAATTGTTTGGTGATGCCTGCGCTATATTTTCCTGTACCGAAAACCAGTTGAAATTTTACTGTTTTCATTTGATATGGTGGAAAAATGAAATTGAGACTAATTATAACGTCGTATTTATATAATACTAATCAAATACAAATGTATGTACAATGTACCACTCCGTACCAGTAACATGAGTAAAATTTTCAAAAAAAAGTAAAACTTTCAAAAACAGACATGTTTCTATGTAGTAACTATGATGGATTGTGATACTTCTGTGTAATAGTCATTACATAATGTTTTTATTTTTATTTTCAGAAAGAAATGGGGTCATATTTGGGCCTGATCGAACCGACACATTTATTGGGTCTAAATTGAACTTACAAAGGGGTTGGGTCAATTTCCCCTAGTGAATTTATATCAAACAGGGGCATTGAAAAAAAAATCTTCTAATCTTTACTGAAATTAGTATGACACTTTCACGTATACTTTAGAGTTCAAACAGACGTATGTCTTACTTTTAATGGGATGACCCAATGAAAATGCTCAAAACCGCAATATTGACAGATTTTGTAAAATTTTATGGATTTATCCGAACAATCTATTCGAATAACATTCTTAACCAAAATTTGTTTGACGAAAACCTACATATTGACTTTGGGGTAAATTTCAATTCATTTTAGCATGTTAGATAAAAGAATTCGTTCTGTATTTTACAGCCATAGCTAGCATTGTTATAATAAAATTTTGATTTTATGAATATATATAATAAAGTGGAAGTCTGTTCAATACATGATCAAGTGTCAAAAAGAGGGGCGTATCACGAATGTAAGTAATCAGAATATGTTTTTGCCAAGGATTTGTTCATGTGGGTTGACTACTGGTGCTATTAAGTGTAATTTGTGCTGAATATTTTCACCACAACCTCCTTTGCGTTCTACATCTCATGAAACTAATGGACGATTCTATATTGAATGTTCTCCATGCAATTTTGTCACAAACGAATTCAAATTATGGCCAGTTACCCTGATATTGCAAAGATTTTATAGAAAACGCTTAGCATATTGAACTGGGATTTTGAGGTCTTTGTTCCAATCCTAAACAAACAAAACAGAACTGACACCGAGGAACAAAGTTTATCATAGAACCGTTTGTGAAATGCATACACATATATATATATAGCTTTTTTTCAGAAGCAATCTCCAACATTTAAACAAAATTTTGCATTATAGATATTTTAATGATCATATACTTATAAGTAATTCATAGATAGAGATTATGTCTTAAATGTATTATATTAGAAGATGAAAAACATTTTTTAATTAGATTGTGAACAAAAAAGGGAATTGTAAAACAACTTTTTGATAATTTGGAAATAAACTTTTCTGTTCAAGATTTGTCTGATGAAGAAAAGGCGATTTTTATGCTAAATCCATGAACATCACCACAAGTAAATAAATTGGGGTCCTACATTAAAAAGTCATTAGAACTGAGGACAGGGGACCTTGGACTATTTACAGTAATTAAATGATTGTGTATATATATATATATATATATCTGTGGATATCAGTTATATTGTATACTTACTTTGTATTTGTTACAAACTTATTGTTTAAAGTGTATATGAAAATAAACATTTGAATTTGAATTTTATCATAGTCGGTTAGACAAATTGTCCGTTTTTAAGATGCTAGAGTATAAAACCTTTGTTCAAAGTTTATATGTATCGGTACACTTAATATGTTTTATTTACATAATATTTTTTTCAACGAAAGCCCTTATTTTCCAACAGTAAACAACATAGTATAATTTGTTTGAAAATTCATTCAAGCAAGCCCGGCTTCGCTGAAATTCGACCTTTGTTTTATACTTTAACTTATGAATGTCTGTTAAGATCCATCTGTTCTAGTAACTGTAGTCTGGTCACATCTCATGCGTTCATGGTCAAGACTTGGTGCATAATTGACAAATTTGCGACTTGTGTCTAAACTACTTAATATCCTACCGGTATAACAATGGCACGATCCTGGATATTTCGATATCCAAGATAAACAAAATGTCTAGTAACCAACAAATTTTCTTTATTTTGATTGTATTTTTTAAATAATATGGAATTTTTGTGGATATTTAGTTATTGTTACATCATGAATTATATACACATAATAAACATGAATATATCATTTTATTACAGTTAATACTAGAAGTATCTGGCTAAAGTGTACTGCTAGATACGGGTTAATAAAGTCTACTGTGAAGTACTCGTCCAATTTGATTTCAACAATGGCTAGATATTAACAAACTTTTCACAATAAATTCTTTTTTTTATTTCCACATACTGTTAATGTATCTGCGGCAGTTAATTAAAAAAATCATTCATCCGTAAAATGTCGACTTAAGTGTCAATAGCCATTTCTTTTTCATTTGTTATTTTTCTTTCTGGTGTTTGTTTGTATTTACAAATATTGACCGGTGGAAGGTCAGTGTTGTAAAGCACTTTCTTAGATATACATTTTTTTTTTATAATTTATAAACGTAAAGTTTAACCCTATGAGTCCCAAGCGGACATATATGTCCACCACCGACCGGGTTCCAAGAGGACACATGTGTCCATTTAACCTTGTTATGAAATGTAATCGAGTATAACTCGGTAAATAACCGACAGAACTTATAATTATGTACTCATTTTAAAACTGTGTTCTTCGCAAACATTTTATACATATTTTCATGCAAATCTATCTGGGCAATACATCAAACAGACCGTCAATGTTTTGAAAAAATTGTTACATTTCTCCATTTAGCTTTCATTTTCTTTATCAGAGTTTACATCTTTATATAATCTGTGAATTAATTTATTCTCAAGCTGGCAAACTATAGGATTTTGATTTTATTAACAACAGGTTCGATATATGCTTTTGAATATTTCTAAGTATAATGTTTAAAAAATTAAGAATATTGACAAGTTTGTACTAAGGTTTTGGCGTTTCGTGACGTCAACGAAATTCATCTAAATGACGTCGAATATTACGTTGTAAATTACTGTCGGGCACTCACAATCTTCTTCATTTAGTTGATAGCTGCAAAATGCTTATTAAGAATAAATTAATAAAGCTTTTTAATAAACAACCAACACAATTTTAAGAGACACATTTAGTACTTATTCTTGACATGTATAAGCTTGACAAAACATGCTTTCTGAATACTTCTATGTCATTTGGTCTCTTGTAGTAGAGGGTTATCTCATTAGGTATCATACCACATCTTTTTATTTTTATATTTATATGATATACTAGCAGTTTGCATCTCTATGATTTGAGTAAATAAAAAATAAAAATACTAGTAACTAATCAGTACAGGCTGCATTTATGGTTTGAATTTGATTTGCTTTCTGTTATTTTTTTCTTTTTAATTGATTAATTTATTTATTAATTAATGAAATACACATTTATACCCCGAGGGGTTGAAGGCATATAAACAATACAATACAAATATATACGCAATGCAACAATTATAACATATTAAACATCATATATAGCAGTAGTAAAAAAGAAAAAATATTTTTGCAGGTGTTGTGTCCACTCTCCTCAGTGCAAATGACTTTTTAATGAACGGAACAGTAAGCTGCATATATCAAATGAAGATAGAAGTAATTGTAAACTATCTGTTTCAGACCATTTCAAGAATTCTGGACAAATATTATTTATGTCTTTTTCAAGCTGATTTCGTAAAGGTTTATTAATTTTACATGTTAAGAAAAAGTGGGTTTCATCTTCAACCTCATTAATATTACAATGTCTACATATTCTATTTTCTCCTTGAAATTCTTTTGTATCTACCCCTCTCTTTTTCCAAGAAATGGTCACTTACTCGCATGTTACATTATATTTTTCGATTTTCAAAACTATTTTTAAGAATGTATTTGTCTATTTCATATTTTGTCTTAATTTTACTGTACAAGAACATTTTACTTGTTTCATTAGGTTGATTTTAATTTTTTAAAGAATATATTTTCAAAGCTCTCTTTTATGATCTTCAATTTCGTTACTATTTTTGTTAATTTTTCCTTTGATAGAGACGAAACAGGCGTCTAGCAGTTTACTTATAAAAAAAGGTGTATGATTACCAACAAGACAACTCTCCACCAGAGACCAAATGGCGTGGAAGTTAGCTACTATAGGTCACCGTAGGCCTTCAACCTGATATCTTTTTTTTTGTACAATAACCAAACATCATAACGATATATCAAACTCTAAATAGCCCCTAGTATAGACAAATGTTAAGCAACTTTAACAGGGGGAGGGGGAGGTTTACCATATACTAATTCCTCGACCTTTCTACATCGATTAGTAAAATATTAAAGCACATTCACACTTTAACCATTGTTGAAGACTGTATGGTTCTAAATGATTCATTTTAACGAAACAAAAAAATTGAATAAAAATCTTTTATAAAAAGTATGTTGCAAACTAGATGTTTAATAAGCCACAATTAATCAAAATAAAAGTGAAAATTATCTGTATATAATATTCTCCTCTTTCTTGTAAGATCATAAAGATAACAACAATATTTGCTAAATGAAAAGCCAATCAGCCTAAAATATAGATCTCTGATTCCGTCATGTTCATATACAGATCTTCATTTTAATCAGATTGAGGAAAAACTATATCAGGGCATGACATATTGTGTCAGTACCAAAAATTTCTTCTAGATGTCTATTCGGGATTTTGTTGTTTGCTTGCTGTCTCATTGATGTATTTCTTGTATATCCTTTTTTTTCATAACTGTTCCGTATTGAAGATAGACTTATTCTAATAGACACACCTTAACTTTAGTCCCCCCAAAAACATAGTAAAGTGAGTTTATCATTTAGTAACTTTTGACAAACACGTGCAATAAAACAAATGCATCAGTGTTTCAAGGGGTTAATTACATGACTTAAATTTTATCTCTTTTGTCCAAATTAGGGGAAGGCCTTAAAAAATAAAAATAAAAATAAATGGAGATCTTCGAGCAGATGTACAATGCCAGTGTTTCCTTTATTTGCTATAGAATTGTTTTTTTTTTTTTGTTATTCAATGAATATAAAATGTTTATTAATTCCATTCTTACATCACAACTTTGTCTAAATTACAGTGTCCATTCAATCATAACTGAAAAAAACTCGTATAAAGTTGGCAAAATGTCATTCCATATTGAGGCTATAACAAAAAAATCCTAGATTCTCATCCCCATCTGATGTTTGGCCATTTACTTTTTTTTTGCTAAAAGTTTAAAAAAAAAAAATGATGATAAATTAAATTGAAATCGTGGAAAAAAGAATTAAAATTGCATGAATGGTTCTTTGACTTAATTAGATAATTAAATAGTTTTTGATACTTGAAGTATCACCTAGTCTGACGACGGATTACCGATTGAACAGACGGACATAAATAATCCTATGTCATGGAGTATAAAGATATATGTTTAGGTAAATGCATGTAAATTCTGGGTAGGATTTTTTAGTAGACTGTTTTTATTTTGTCTCCCCTTGGTGAACGGGACGTCCGCACTGGTCTTAATTTTTCCCGCTGACAACCTGCGGCCTGAC
This sequence comes from Mytilus coruscus, assembly GCA_017311375.1. NCBI lineage: Eukaryota > Metazoa > Mollusca > Bivalvia > Mytilida > Mytilidae > Mytilus > Mytilus coruscus. The sequence continues at coordinate 45,907,263 of CM029600.1, forward strand.
AATGTTCTCCCGGCTGTCGGCGGCTGACAAGCCAGTTGAAATCTCAAGTAAAAGCAAAGTAAGAATTATGAAGCGGCCAATTTATTTATTCACGGCATATTTTTAGTTGCTTAAGTATAGATTTTGAAATGATGTTCCATTTTATTTATAAAGAAGTATTCCAGACTTCGACGCTATACTTCCGAGTTTTCATAACAAAAGAGTAATTTTTTTTAATATTTTGTTTCCATAATAAAACCTACTTTTAGTTAAATATTTTTCAGCAAATATTTAATATATTTCAAGAAATCAAACTTTGATAGGATGGCATAAGAACTTTTGCAATCAATAACACTTTACACTATGCATATCGATAAAACTAGAACCGTTTTACAAGTCGTTGACTGTACAGTATTTTCAAATACCTGCAAGCTAGTTTATTTCGAAGTTTTACACATCAACGTCACGAATAACACTTCTTTTTGTTGACGTCATATGCTTTAACGGTACATTTTGAAAATAAAACAACAATGTTTTTGTAATGTCAACTATGTAAACTTAATGTTTACAAAGTCAAATACATCAATAAAGGTACACTAGGTGAGGAATGTGAATTCAAAATATGCGGAAAATATGCAATTTACCTCGAAAAAAAATAGGGTTTTCAATCTATGAAAATGATAATTATTCGGTACTAAGAGGGTTAAACGTCCTTTAGAGCGACAATTACGTAACAGTATATTCGAAGTCGCAACTTAGGGACGATATTACGATCATATGTAGTTTAGAGATACAGACTTCGTTATGTGAAGACGCTCTTCATTATTTCATTAGAATACATGTCATTGTTAGACTTTCAGTACGGCATCAGTATATTTGTATAGCCTACAACCTTACCGAAACTTTCCGCGTACTTATTTCACGGGTATTTTCATTTAATATTGTCATCATGATGATTTGTAAAAATGGCACTGTAGTGGTTAAACAAATTTTACATTTTATGATTGTTTATATACATTTTATGCTTATGAGATAAAATGAACAATTCCTTCTGTTTAGATTCTTTTAATGAAACAAACCATATAATATGTCTTCCACTGCAATTGACCGATATACATATATATATACAATGTATAAAAGATCAATTTCAAAATGATTAAAAAGCAACTAATTTTATATTGATAATTATCAAACAAAACCTTGACAAAGTGTGTGATAATTATGAAAAGTAACTTATTAATATTACACTCCTTCTTGTAAACGCCACGGGAAATGACTGCATTAATTACTATTGCAAAGTGGTTTTACTAGAACTGCATGTATAGAAATAAAGACGTCTTAGCTGTATGATTTGTATTGATGACTGAAGTAAATGATAACGTCATAAGTATACGACGTAAGATACAATAATACCGCGTTATGGTAACGTATTCTTCTGTGCGTGATTTCCAATAATTACATTCTATGTTAAACATCATGACAATTAACATACTAAATGCCATTCCCTAACTATGAATCAAGACCTTGAAAAGTGACAGCAAAATGGTATTAACACCATGAAAAGTAAAAGCAAATCAATGCTATAAACACCATGAAAAGGACAGCACGAAATGGTATAAACACAATGAAAAGTGACTGCATAAAATTACATTCCCTGTTATCAGAATCATGTTAAGTGACTGCATAAAAAGAGGCAGAAGATACCAAAGAGAAATCAAAACAATAATTGGAAGAAAAATAGAAAATGCCAGGGTCAAAAAGACAAGAAACAACGAAAGGACAAACAACAGTCTTCGAAACTCTACACAGAAAACTAAAAAAAAAAAAAACCGGGCAACCCGAACCTACCGACAACCGAGGGTGATCTCATATGCTGTAGATTGTTAAACAGATCCTGCTTCACTAGTAGCACCCATCACTCATTAAAAGTAAAATGCAAATGATAACTCGCATTCAAAGCTGTCACAATCAAGATAAATATGAAAGGCTTCTGGCTACGACAATTAGAAAAAAATAATTTCCTTTTCCAACGCAATGAAAAAAAATCTTTGGTTAAATAATGGGATATTGGGTTAAAATATTTCAGCCATTTATTGTCTAAAAAATGCCATAAATTATAAGTAAGAGATTTTAATATTGAAATAAAACTGTCGTTTATCACGCTGAAGTAATATACATGAGCAAACCTATCAGAGTAACAAACATTTCTGGAGAGAAAAGCAATAAACAATATAGATTTGAAAATGAGAACGGTCTTGTTTGATTGTAAACTTACATGTGAACACTCACAGATGTACCCTCAATCCTTCATAGTTGCATGGAGCATCATTCCATTCATACTTAGAATCTGACCAAAAACTACCACAATCTTCATAATTTCTATAATTGTCTGGTTGGCCTCGCTGCCACTGAGAATAACGAACCTTAGAAGAGTCAAAAATCCATCTCAAGTCTCCTTCTTTGTTAAGGTCTACCGCTCCCATCCAAGAGCCTTATTTGTGCTTAACCTATTCTGTTTTCACCAATGATAATTGCATATTGTTATAAAAATTTGTCAGTTTATAAAAGGGCAATTATGTATGCAAATCAAAATAAACTCACAAGTAAATATGCTACGTATCCTCATTTTATATACTGACAGACATCAGTAACACGACACTTATATTTATTGTCTGTGTAACCAGATTTTTAAACAATACACACGTTTTCAAATGATATAACAACTACAAAATTTTGAATTAGAATTTCTTTAAATTTCAGAATTATTTTTCGTTAAGAAATTTGAATCAATACAAAACTTATTATTGAACCCCAAAACTTGGCATACTGACAGAACTTTTAAATTCATTTCTACATTTCTGTGGATATAATAATAATAATAATAATAATAATAATAATAATAATAATAATATTGATTGATTGATTGGTGTTTAACGCCACTTTCAACACTATTGTGCTATTTCGTGGCGGTCAGTTTTTATTGGTGGAGGAAGCCGGAGTGCCCGGAGAGAACCACCGACCTTCGGAAGGAAAACTGACACTCCTAGTCAATTAAGATTGGAGTCAAGTGCACCTGCCTCGTGCGGGATTCGAACTCGTAATAATAATAAACAAGTCTTTAAGACGGTATCCAAAGATTTTTTTTACAAAGCTCTATCATTTTATTTTCTAGTCACATAATTAACTTTCCCCTTTATTTAATCCATATAAATTTGACCAAGTAGCTTTGAAAACAATCTTGGGTGACGCTAATTTATATTTATGTGTTATTTCCCACCTGAAAGAGCTTGATGTAAAATAAACTGTAAATGTTGGCCATGTATATGTTTATACCGCATATTACCTAAATTCATATAACAAGATACTTACTAGTTAACAATGTCAACAACCCACGAGTTTTCTGCTGAGTCTGTAATCTTTACAAGGTAGCCTCCCATACTTTTACATTGTTTCTGGAAAGACAGAAATAGAACGTTATACCCTTGGAACCCCTCCCCCTTTCAAAATGGCTGAATCCGTGCCTGTACATCATAAGTTTTAAAATTGTACTTCTGACCTTTCAGTAAACGTTAAAGTCTTATTTTTTTGCCAGCAATTTATGAAATATCTATTACATTACAAGGTATAATTGTCCGTAAAAATAAAGATGAAACAAAGTAAAATCACAGTGATTTTTATAATGCTTGTTAATACACCGGAAAACACTCACTATATAGCCAAATCCTTTCAAGGCGTCATTTCTCTTTATTTAAAGCTATTAAATATAAATTTAAGATTTTAGAAACATTAGGCATGTGGGTTTTATGTAGTGGCACCTGAATCCAGTAGTTTAGTAGATAAATATTGACCCAACACATAATAAATGATCGAATAGCTCTTGATACAATTGAAATGACCAATTGAAAATAAATTTGTGAATAATTTTCTATGTAAATATAAGTAAATAAGTAACCTACTGCAGCATTATGTCATGTTTTACTATCAGGTGAAAAAAGAAGCAGTAATCTTTGTATCTCTTCCAACCGTCTGGACACTTGTTTTCATTGGCACTGCATTCACAAGAATCGTCTGTTAAAATAAAATATATCTAGAACTGTGGCTCAATGTTAAAATGAGCATATGCATTATACATATTTAAAAAAAAAAACTTTCAAAACATTTTAGTTTCAAGAAGTGTCAAAGTGATTTTGACGAATAGCAACATGTTGAGAACTACATTAAAATACAAGTACCCTTCCCCTACCAAAACATATTACATGTAAAACCTTAATTAAAATAATAAAACAACATTATATTAAGCTATTTTCAGTAATGATTGTCCAATTTTGTACCAAATTGAAGCTTATAATTTGCTTCTTTATGTTTAGATGTTGTCAAGTTCCCAAAAGTTATATAAATTTACCGTTTATCTTGTTTTCTAAGGACTCAAGTAATGACCGCATTTCAGATATCATTGATCTCTCTTTGGATCTGTCACATGTTGTTGACTCGATCATAGAAATACAACACAGAACCAGAATTACAGAAAGGAACATCCTGTAAAAACTAATCATATATGATTATTTATTCAAATTAAGGTATCTGTATATGCTGAGTCCGAATTGTCCTATCATGAACCAATATTTTAACAGACAAAAATTGTTTGTTCGAGCAAATGAGGTCAGTTGTAAACTTAATATTGTTATGAAATGGAATTATACTTTTTTGAAAATTTCTTACTGTTTTGAAATGAATTTTTGAATTTCTGTTACTTACATCAAAATATTAAGAAGTGTGCTTTATATACAAATATAATCCTCTAAAAAAAAAATAACCGAAGATTGGCACAGAACAGTAAATGCATCTCTTCTAGGACTGGTAGTGGGCGAAAATAAATTAAAAAAAAAAGCGTTTTAAATTTGAATATTTTGTTGAAATAGTTGCAAGTTTGTATTGCATTTTAGGTTCCGCAGTGCTTGGCCATTCGGATGAGGACTGGCTTTAATTAAATTACTTGATTAAAGTAATTGCTTTTTGCAGTGGCAAATATTTCATACATTCGTAGGAGGAGAACCAATTAAATTATTTTTCCAATACCAGAAATAGGATTTAACGTCCCGCAAAGCCATGCAGACTTCCTTCTTTAGCATGATGGGATTTAACTGTCAGATTGGAGAAGTCCATGTAACAATATTTCTATACCCACGCCAATTATTTGGGTGATTTAAGACTTAAAGATCCGTTTTGACAGTTTTGAAATTTAACTGAATATGAAGCTCATATTATTCTAAAATAAAATTGATCTATTGGTGAAGTTTTATCGGTTGACAGTACTTTTGTTTTAATTTGTAGGATTATCAGACAATGACATTCTATTTTCAAATCAAAAAGAAAAGAAAAATAGAAAAAGAGGTATGTTGCCAATGAGAAAAATATCCGCCAGAGACCAAATTAAGCATTAAGCAACTTTATGTCACCAAGCTTTAAAAGGCCTCGAAATGCCAAATGTAAAATAATTCAAACTAGAAAGCTAATAGCGTGATGTATATACAAAACAATGAACGAAAAACGAATATGATATACAGCAGCAAACGACAAGCATATGCAAAAACCTGATTTGTTTTAAAAAGAAAGCGATTAGAATTTTTATACTTCTAAAAGGTACACGTATACAGCAATTAAAAAAAAATGTTTCGTGCATGTTTTATCAAATATATTGTATCGCCTGTCATAAATCTACATTGATTGGCCTGTGTATTTGTATCTTGTATTACGAACCGAACCGATTGTATGGTTTATTTGTGAAGGGCCGTTTATCGGGTCGCATAGAAATACCAAGCAACTATTGAGTCGGTTACATACAACACAATTAACTATTTATAGGTTCGCTCTTTGTGTACATAGAGTGTGGTATTAATAAATCAATTTTCATATGCATAATTAAAAGCAACTTCTTTTAGATAAAATACACATATTAAGCAAACGGATATGAAAGTACAGATATAATTTTTATGGTTGTATGTTCTAATTTCTGGACATTATTCTTAATTGATTATTGAAAAAAATATGAATAAGTACTATGTGAAAAATTTATAGCATACATGTACCTTATTAGCATATATGATCTAAACAAAACTGCTCCTGAATATTTGACTATGAAATAGAAACAAAGCAACCTTTCCCGTGTTTAACTGTCTTTGATCCACCTGTGACCATATTATGTTACGGTTATATAATGTAACGCATGTATATCAAAATCCGATATAATTATCCGATTTTTTTCTTCTGTTTTTTTACTGTGCTTGCTTTTTCTTTCTTTTTTTGTTTTTTTGTTTGTTTGTTGTTTTATAACTCACTCTTTTTAACTTCGATATTAAGTTAAAGAGGTAGAGCCAATTTTCACCATTTTTCAATCTTTGATTAAATATGCAGTTTCATAACTCCATATGTGAACTTTGAGATGTTTACAATATAATGATTTATTTCTAGAAAGACGATGAAGTTATAAATGCAGAACGATAGCTAACTCCGACAACTTTTTTTTTTATTTGTGTAAGCAAATGTTTAAGAAGGACATTCAAACCCTTAACCATAATTATTTTCGAAGAAAAGATAATATTGTTTTTCGGACACACATTATTTCATTTTGTTAGTTAATTCCTTTAATTCACTAGTAAAATTTACAATTTTGTATCAAAATGCTTTCAACAGCAACATGAAGCACTTAATAACATTTTTATTTTATGGGAAAATGTTAAACTGTTGAAATATGTTTAAACTTTTAAGCATATGATAATACACTTTTTAATATTGGCCGAGTTGAACGAATTCCCAATCTGGCTTATAGTATGGGGATGTCGGGCGGGTGAATGGTCGGGTGGATGAATGGGCGGGCGGATGGGTGGCCGGCCGGCAGGTGAAATGTGGGTACATAATTTGTGTAATTAACTCGTTTTACAGATTTCAATCCAGGTCTCTGAAAATTCACAGGTGGATTGCACTGGAAGTTGTGCACCTGCTATTATGAAATTATTTGACGAAGTTTCTCTCATTTTTCTAGAATGGGGAACGTAGTCATTATTCCACAAAATTTATGAAAGAGGTTACAAGTTTTGTGTAATCAACTGTTACAGTTACTCCTCTTACAGTTTTCAGCCCAGATCCATGAAACTTCGCAGATAGAATGAATATATGTTAAAGTTGTGCACCTAGGCCTGCTATTATGGAATTGTTTGACAGAGGAATTGTTGCTCATTTTTCAAGACTTGGGAACTTAGTCACTTTTTAGGTATTTAAATGTTCAGTAAAGAGCATTCTCCATTTTAAGAAACAGTCTGCCCAACCCGGTCAAAATATAGGTGGTGCACAATTACATTATATGGTAAAAATTCTAGGAAATTTTCACAAAAATCAACCATGATGTTCGGTTAAAGCGGTAGAAACAAAATTGGGACGGATGGACGAATGAACAAATGGACGGGCAAACGAGCGGATGAACACCCATATCACTTTATGCATATATTGCCCGCTGCTTGAAAACAGGGTATAATAACGCCATTTACCGCTTTTCTTTGTTTTGCTTTTTTTAAGTGAAAATTTTCTTCTCCAGCTTCTCGAGTTGCGACCGTCAATTTTCTCTTCATACGTATTTCAATCAAACAGCTTATGCACAATGAATGGTACATGTACAAGAACATTGCAAGTTTTAAAAATGTATCAAGTTATTGAGATATTTTGAGTATATATATATATATATATATAATATATATATATTGGCAGTCAGCAGGGTTTAAGAACATCAGTTGTTCGACAAGTCTAAATTAAAACAACGTTCAAACCTATGATTGCGTTGGATATAAACCGTAATTTTATATATATTTTTCGTGTGCATGCAAAACAAATTTCTTGGTAGAGGGTCTAAATACAGCACAAACAACATTTTCCAAAAGACCAAAAAAGTGAAAAAAGTATATTTTCACAAAACGCATTTGACTAACAGGTCGAACAACTGATGTTCTTAAACCCTGCTGACTGCCATTGGTGATTGCCAAATAAACGTATCACCAGATGTAAAAAATGGATCTTAATTATTGATTAAATACCAAACAGAAAACAATAAACTTGCGGAAAAGATGGTATACCGCAAACATGAGGTGCAAAAATTTGTACACCATATCCGGATTTCGACAATACAAGTCTAAATTAAAAACAACGTTCAAACCTGTGATTGCATTGGATAAAAACTGCAATTTTTATACGTGTGCATGTAAAACAAATTTCTTGGTAGAGGAATCTAAATACAGCACAAACAACATATTGTACAAAACTGACCTAGAACTCTCTGTTACAAATGTCAGAGATATCCTCAGATACTACCCATCCCAATTATCAGTTCGCTTAGAATTAATATTGTATTTGTATGTTAAGCGATATACGGACAAAGCTTTGCTTGAAAAACTTTCTTGCATGGGAAAACCAAAACACCCACTTTTACTAAAGATTCAGATGTATTATAATAAATTATAGAAGCTACGGTAAATATTTATCAATGATTAAGTGCAGTAACCAGCATGCGTGAATGATTAATTACAGTAACCAACATACGTCAATGATTTAGTACAGTAACCAACATGCGTCAATGATTAATTACAGTAACCAACATACGTCAATGGTTTAGTACAGTAACCAACATGCGTCAATGATTTAGTACAGTGTAACCTACTTGCGTCGATGATTTAGTACAGTAACCAACATGCATCAACAATTTAGTACAGTAACCAAAATGCGTCAATGATTTAGTACAGTAACCAACATGCGTCAATGATTTAGTACAGTAACCAACTTGCATTAATGATTTAGTTCAGTAATCAACATGGGTCAATGATTTAGTACAGTAACATGTGTCAATGATTTAATACAGTAAAATATAACCAATATGCGTCATGTGCAATGATTTAGTATAGTAACCAACATGCGTCAATGATTTAGTACTATACAGTAACCAACATACGTCAATGATTTAGTACAATAACCAACATGCGTCAATGATTTAGTACAGTTACCAACATACGTCAATGATTTAGTTCAGTGACCAATATATACGTCATGTGCAACGATTTAGTACAGTAACCAACATGCGTCAATGATTTAGTACAGTAACCAACATACGTCAATGATTTAGTACAGTAACCAACATGCGTCAATGATTAATTACAGTAACCAACATACGTCGATGGTTTAGTACAGTAACCAACATGCGTCAATGATTTAGTACAGTGTAACCTACTTGCGTCGATGATTTAGTACAGTAACCAACATGCATCAACAATTTAGTACAGTAACCAAAATGCGTCAATGATTTAGTACAGTAACCAACATGCGTCAATGATTTAGTACAGTAAGCAACTTGCATTAATGATTTAGTTCAGTAATCAACATGGGTCAATGATTTAGTACAGTAACATGTGTCAATGATTTAATACAGTAAAATATAACCAATATGCGTCATGTGCAATGATTTAGTATAGTAACCAACATGCGTCAATGATTTAGTACAATAACCAACATGCGTCAATGATTTAGTACAATAACCAACATGCGTCAATGATTTAGTACAGTAACCAACATACGTCAATGATTTAGTTCAGTGACCAATATATACGTCATGTGCAACGATTTAGTACAGTAACCAACATGCGTCAATGATTTAGTACAGTAACCAACATACGTCAATGATTTAGTACAGTTACCAACATACGTCAATGATTTTAAGGTGAACAGAATGAATGGTCTTAAGAAAGACTTATGAAGGAGTAGACTTATATCCAATCAATTGCATAAAAAAAATTATTTTCATACTCGAGAAACATCTTTATGTATTATTTCGTGTTGCGGCTTAAACTGCAGCATGCAGAGACCTTCATATGGAGATGGCAAAATCCAATGTTTACCAAAAATGTGTTTTTTTCAATTTCTCAAAAATTGAATTTTGCAGAAAGTTTCAACTATTTATTTGCCCACCTATCATTTCACAAATTGCTTTGAAAAAAAAACACGGAAAATATATTTATTTAGGTATAAACAATTATTATTATTGAGTTTGAGTTCGTTATAGACCTGTACGTGTGGTTGCAATTGTCGTGGCGTGATTCTACGGCAAAATGAAAGAGGATTTCTAACTTAATGGTTATATTCTATTTTAAACATTTCACACAAAAACAAAGATGCAATTTTACCCAATTAGGGAAATGTGGGTTAAAATCATAAATAATAAAGAGCATTAAACACCACACAGAGAAACAACGATTGTGGATTAATTTGTGGGTAAAATTAAATTGAGGTGCTCAAGAAGGTCAAATAGTTTCCGCTTTATTAATAGAACCCGTCGAGTGTCGATGAAAAGTTAAATCTGGGGGCAAGTAGCACAGTAATAAATCATGAACGATGAAAGGATTGTAGTGTGGCCGCAACAAATGGAATATTTCTTACACCAATACTCAACGTCGGTCAATCAATCATGATGGTGACTGTAAACCTTTTGATGACAGAGATAACTTTAAATTTAATTAAGTTATGACAATTTTCACCCGAAGGAATAATTCAATGGCATTTTTAATCGCAATGTAGAATTACGTGATTAGTTTTGCTTTCGAATAATTAATCATAATAGGTGGTGTCCCTTGTTTTAAAAATATACCGATGTAAATCTTTCGAAAACACGAAAGCGCTCAAAGAGAATATATATATATATATATATATATATATATTTACATTTATAAATTTTGACTAGCTTAATAAAGAAGAAAGTCTTGGGACTTACAGGTTGAGTCCGCAAAATACGTATATATTTATTATAACCCAAACCGTTAACATCATCTTTCTTTTACATTTGGTTACTTTAGTTATTCTGACACAGCTTGATTTGACTTCCTAAACTGGTCATTAATTAACCCCAGCTTCAACATGCGTGATTTATGACAACTTATCAATGGGTGTGTAAGTATTGACACCTTTGTGTAATGTCTATATCCCAAAGCATTTATGTAAACTACATGTACATGCTGATTGGAATTAATACGAATATATTTATTGGTTTCTAATACAATATTACAGGATCAAGATCGATTAACAAGTGAAATCTTGATCAGGAAAGAAATTACCAAATAAAATCGGTCTTAAAAGAATATAGATATTTAGTGTCAAGAATGTTAGTATCGATATGAGATACGTCTTTATTACCAAACACTTACATTGTATACGGTTTCTGGGGAATGTGTCTTTCTCAGAACAGTCTTTTTCGAACTTTATTAAACAACAAACGATTTTTTTCAATGCATACAGCATTTTTTTTAAACCGAATGTCGTGTTTCTGTTCCCCTTATTTTTTTTATGGAAACCAACGATTTGTCTTTAAAACAAACCCTCCCCTCCACAAAACATGAAGATCTGTGCCTTATATATACTCATTAATAAAATGATATTGTATTTTTAGAAAACCTACTTATAGTACAGTAATATGTGTATATTTTTTCTTGTTTCAATTACCATGTATGAGGGTATGAATAGGTTACCGTGAATAAGGGTATGAATGGTTTACCGTGAATGAGGGTATGAATGGGGTTTACAGATTAGAGAATAATGGTCAAAAAGTAAAGACTAGAAAAAAATGGGCCAAAAAATATAGAAAACAGATTAAAGGTGTGATGAACTATAAAGAATAGAGAACAATTGGCAGCAAATAAAAAGTAGAAAGAAATGGATCCAAAAATAATGAAAGTATATAGAAATGAAAACCCCCCCCCCTTTCACGACCACCATCATCCCGAATACATGAAACCACCACCATCCACACTCGCATATATACATATCTAACAAATCTTTAATTTTGGTTTCATGGTGACCCCAGACATCGAGGTTCTGGATCCGCCCATGTTGTTTCACATTTTGTTTTCTTCTTTTTCATTACGGCATGTTTTGAGGTGCGTCTCTTGGTTTTTTATCTGAAATGTTGGTAATACGATGACCTGCAATGTTATTGTTCTCGTCCTTTGGTATGCAATGTGTGTATTTTCAGTGAGCGAGATTTGCAGTCGGGTTATACATCTTAGTAAAAGGACTTTCAAGGGAAACAAGTAGAAGATACAATGAGTTATCCTTAGCCAGATACTAGAGTCAATTTAAAAAACGAGCTATTTCTTCGAATATATTCTTTTAACATAGTTTGGGAGACGTGTGAGATACTATATTATTCATTCTTTTGTTTCAGAATGTTTTATGGACAAAAAAACATGAACACGCACCATGAAACTTATACTGTGATATAATTTAATGTAATAAACAATTGGTACAATTAAATACAGATTTAGCACTATTATTTTCATGTTAATAGAACAATCGACCGGAGGAAGATTTCATTCGTTTTTGGCCAGCATACCATGATTTAGATTTGGACCGGAAATGACGCAAATCGTCTTTGTGATCTTTGCTCAACATTGGAACGTAATCCATTGGAGTACATAATGTCTTATAACTTCCATAAAAATCTTTGTATCCTCCCTTTAGAATATAAAGTTCAGGAAAATACAGGGAAGGATAATTTTCAGCATTTAATTCTCTGTCATGATTACGGAGAAAGCGGCACATTTTTGGTCCTCTCTCGGAAGAAAATTCACAATGGAAAATAATTATGTCACGCTTTCCATCTGAGCGGGATGTATTTGGATTTTTTAATAGTTCTAAAATATCGTCCTTATTATGGATATTTTCAGCGCCTCGTATGTGACCACCTTCAAACTCATACGAATATCTACTGTCAATTATACGAAAGCTTCCAATTGTATCATCGTATTTACCATTCAAAACATCATTCATGGTGGCTGGAGTTATGTATCTAAGGTCATGACAGTGCCCCTGAACGGTTTGTAAACAACATACTTCTTTTCCATCTCCAGTGAGTACGGCGGCTTGAACTAAGACGTCTTCTGTTTTAATGTCATGGTGCTTGATGGCGTCAGTTGACAAGTCTTTACTGGTACTGAGAATCTGAGCATCGAAAGACAAAGATTTTTTCAGTAAAAGTTTTTGAGATCTGATGTGTCTTTTCTTGCTGTAAGATACAGGAGTATCACAGTCAGTATTAGTGTCTAATTTGTCGGCTCTTTTTCTCTTTGAGCTAAGTTCTGAATTGAATAGACTCAGTGTCGGTGAATCGTCAAATGCATTAAAATCCATACCAAGTCCGGAATCTTCGTCGAACAAGCTTTTTATAAAGTCTGGAGTTCTTGGAATTTTGTGGTGACAGTAATCGCCGGTTAAATAATCCATCTCATTTACTGAAATAAAGAAAAACAATAAATATATTTTTCTACAATTAAGTAGGTTTTATTTATTTGTCGGTTGCCTAAACAATCAATGTAAAAATACGAACTAGTTTCATATTTTTCATGTCGGGGCCTTTTATAGCCGAATATACAGTATGGGTTTTTCTCATTGTTGTATGCCGTACGGTTGCCTATAATTGCTTACATCCACTTCATTTTAACTTTGGTGGATAGTTGTCTCATTGGCAATCATACCACATCTCCTTATTGTTTTTATAGTTAGTAGTTTTAATGGGGAAATCTCTTCATACGATCCTCAATGGAACAGTTTGTGATTGAATGTTATTTTAGTGTGATTATAAATGCGTTTGTTGAGTTCAAACACATATTGCAACTCAAACAATGCACGTCGACTTTCTTTACATTTTATTTTCGTTTCAAGTAATTTTCTCCAGTTAGCCTTTTGGATTTCACTTTCTAGTTTTGTTTCAGATTTCCTTTTTTTCAGTATTACATGTCATGTGGTGCGTCTTGGTTTTTTGTATATCGTCGTTGATGGTAAAACGGTGACCTGCAATGTTATAGTTTTCGTCTTAGTTCAGTTAAAGTTGTGTTGCTGTGTATATGGAAATATACGGTGTGCAAGTAGAAAAGCGTTAATATGAAAATAAAAGTGTTGTGTTATATCAACGAAGCTTTTTTTTTTATCGATGAATGTTTCTCGATTGCGTCGTTGCAGATACTGTACATGCTTAATAATAAATAATATTAGTATTACCAGAGACATACATGTATATAGTACTGTATATTGAAATGGATTTTAAAATATTTGAATTGATTATCCTTGTTTCATAAATAAACTTACTTTTTTCGAACATTTTAATTGTGACCAGACAGTATCAGTAATGGCAGATGTCAGACAGAAAATGACTACAAATTGTAATCGCCAACTATTTATATTCTGAGCCGAAAATAATCATATTCTTCATCTAAATTACATCTTAATATATGTAATACCTTTTATTAGATATAATTATGACTAATTATATTGTATATTCCATTGTCATACAGGTAGATTTGTGTGATACCAAGAAATTATGTTGTAAAATATAGAAAAAGAACGGTAAATCGCATAATTGACGTCTGCAGGGTGTACATTTCAAGATGCTTCACCTTTAATTGTCTTACAGTTAATCTTTTAAATATTAGAACCATAGGGTTAGGAAATTTGTATCTACAAATATCATAAAAGTCAGTCATCTGCGATAATCTGTTTTATTTATATTGTGTTTGATGATTGGATCTCCGAAATCTACAGTCGCTTTCATTAATTTAATTTAACTTATTATTGATTTTACGGGCATTGATAACAGCCGAAACACTCTAGTAAATCTCCGCGACTTAATTTCCAAAAAATGCACATTTAAACAGTTATAATAATTTTGACATTCCGTCAGCATTTAAACCTTTTATTTTAATAAGAAATAAAAAAAAAATACTAAACATTAACTTTAAGGTTAATATCTTCCTAAGATTAGTCATTGACTTCAAGGTAACAGGAGTATACTCTTGTTTCTGTAGCTTAGATATTTGCATCGAGTCTTAAAAACGTTTGTCTTTACGAGTTAGTTGCATTCAGTCTAAGAATATAAGATGAATTTAAGTTGAAGGAAGAAAAAATGTGTAATGTCATACAATTGTGCAGATGTAAAATGTCTTTATACAAAGTAGATGTAAGAGAAAAGACTTTACAATGGGAAAAAACAACAGAAATAACAATGATCATAATTATGATTAATATAATTATTTAAGGAGTTATCATAAAATTCTGCCCTTTTTCAAATGCATAAATTTATATCAATACTTTTTCGTGTTCGATAATTATAAAGATAAGGAGATGTGGTATGATTGCCAATGAGACAACTATTCACCAAAGTTCAAATGAAGTGGATGTAAGCAATTATAGTTAACCGTACGGTTTTCAATAATGAGAAAATCCCATTGCTAAAAAGGTCCCGACATGAAAAATATGGAAAAAAAATAGTTTCAAAAGAAAATTTAATGATAAAACTTACTTTGTGAAAAATTGATAATAACGAATAAAATTTCCCGTCTTTCTTTAAAAACTTGTTTTTTTTTCGTATATGAATTAATTTCTTCTATTTCAATCCTCTAAGAACAAATGATGAAATATTAGAAAATTCTGCAATACTTATAATATTTCAAATGCCAAATTATAAAAGGTGAGAAAATAAAAAGACAAGTACTTAACGAGTTGTAAGTATTTTACTTATTAGGTACTTAGTATTGTTAAGAGCAGACACATGCAATTTCGATGTTGTTTTAGTCTAGTTAATTGTTACTACATGTGTGTTAATTACAATTAGGGAGTAAGTTCTTCTACTCTCTGTCCATTATTCAAGTAATTTTAATTTGTTTACTTTTTCAACATTTTTGAAAATTTCATAAAAATAATTCAATATCGTAAATTACACAAAATTATTTTGAAAGCATAATTATTTTAAATGGAAACGATGAGTTTGCGTGCTATTGCGGAGGGATTTAAAAAAAGGAAATATAAAACCCTAAATTTTACAAGGCTTGTGTGTTAGGGAGGAATTTCCCAAATTCCGTGTTTTTCTGAAATTCTCTGAATAAATACTTAATTGATCATTTGAGGGACAATGAAAGAAGAAATGGCATTTATCTGCAACTTTATTACAGCTTGTCCGAGACAGCCCTGACGTCTGACGGTATTTCTTAGGACTTGATGGGGCCGTGGGGACAATAGCAGACTTCATTACAACTATGATATGGTCAGAATAATATTTAAATGCCACGTCATTTGAAAACCCTGGATTCTTATTTTTCTCTGAAATGTATTTGAGAAAAAGAACAGTTTACTAAGTTATACAGAAATAATTAATGTATTTTGAGGCACTAGCGATATTTTGTACAATGTAACATTGTCCCTCAGTGTACTCGTGCAATAGTTTGAAAATATCTAAATTATGTACCCATACATAAGTATTCTTCATTCTAGGCTTTGAAAGAAGAGATTAGTAAAATATTTAAGTTTTGTTTCATACAACAAATGGCAATCGCAAGTACTAATATCTTTTCTAAGCAAGGTAGACATTATACTTTGCAAAAATAAAATTCTGATTTAAACAAAAAGTTTTCTGAAACAGACACCATCAAAATGCTCGTTTATTATTGACAACATATTGGTAACGTTCGAAGAACGTGTTATTCAATAATCAAATGTTTTTCGATACTACATTGTAGGCGTGCTCTTCTTCTTTCAGCGGTGTTTTTATGCTTATTATGAGAAACACTTCATTGAGGATCTTTTCAAGTACAATTAAGTGAAGCTGGCATTGACCTTTATTCTACACGATCCGCTATATACATGTAGATGATGTCATTTCATCGAATAATTCACTGTAAAGTGACTGAATTTGTTGTCTTTCCCATTGACTTGAAATAAACGACACCATATATACATTTAATATGAAAATAAGAAGATATGGTATGCTGGCCATTGAGACAATTCTCCACAAAAGAACAAATGACGTAGAAGGTTCGCAACTATAGGACACCGTACGTCCTTCAACAAAGAGCAAAACCCATACCGCATAGCAACCCTCCCCTAACCAGAGGCAGTGGGGTAACAGCACAATATACAAAAACCAATAACGAGTATAAAAATCAGTTGAAAAGCGATTAACTAATCATATATGACTTAAATCTACAAGTTGACAATTATAGGGTCAGTTGGGAATCAAATTTTACAACAAAACAGTTGATTTTAATTTTTCCGATTTGTATACATAAAATTTCTTTTAAAGTACCAACACATTTGTGTTACTAGTTTCGGGATTTTTTTGGTATGAAAATTAATAATGTTCATAGAACAGTATTCAATAATAATAAAAAAAACCTTATATTTATCACTGGGCTCTATTTCCTTTTGGTGTATTTTAATTCACTTCAGGTCTTTATCCGTGAATTGAATATGCATGAAGTCTCTGTCACTAGACATTAAGCAAACAATAATCGAAACTTCTCCGTTGATTTGATAATGGGGAAAAGTCAACCCAAAAAACTTTCTATACTATTGTTTCATTGTCATTATATATAAATGGGAAGATCTTAGTAGTTGATTGTTTGTTCATTTTATTTATGCCTAACGTCCAGTGGCAACTATTTCTTCCATAATCAGAACGAGAATACAATTAAACTATACATAGACAAATACATCCTGCATAATGGATGCATTGATCGGATTGTTGGAAGGGAAATCTGGACTGACATTAGAGATATAATATAACATGTGTGTATCTTGTTGAACAGGGGCAACAGTCAAACTTGGTTGTCAATTTTCATCTTCGACTAATACATGAAGGGACACTTTATTACGTGTAAGTTGCGATCTACTCTACATAAAACAAATCATGATATCGTCCGTAAAACATTCGCAGGGAAGACTTCAACTTTAAGTTTAAGACACCTTCAGCAGCTTTTTATAGTACACCTGTGTAAACTGTTCTCTTCCCCAAATATATTTCCGAAAAGAAATTTGCTCATTATTGAAGTCAGTATGGTGACCTATAGTTGTTAATTTCTACGTCATTTGGTCTCTGGTGGAGAGTTGTTTCATTGGGAATAATACCACATCTTCTTATTTGTATATTGTTAGTCTTATAAAAGGCCGCTAGATGTCGTAGCAATCTGAGAATAGTAACTGTTGTAATAAAGTCTCAGAGAAACAAAGCTTATTCTTTCATTGTCATTCAAATAATCAATTTAAATTTTTTTCAAATAGTTTTAGAATAAAACACTGAATTTTGGAAATTTCCACATCACCCACAACAGTTATTAAACTTACTACTCTCCCCCTATTTTTTTTACTAATATTTTAGAATAACTGCATTGATTTTTGTCCAGAATTCTAAGCATGTCGACTTGAACATTTTTTTTTTGCATCCTACCAATACACGCACTCATCATTTCTATGTCAACTTTCATTCAAAAGAGCCTCTGAAAATACTATATGAGTTTTGTGTAATTGAAGATTTTGTTTTTATACAGATTTAATATAATTATTTTTTCAATAATTCAATAATGTGATATTAAAAAAAACAAACAAATTAAAATTTAATAATAGACAAATAGAAAATAGCAGAACCTACTCCCTAATTGTAATTACCACGCCTGTAAAAACAATTCACAAGATTAAAACAACATCGAAATTGCATGTGTCTGCTCTTAACGATACCAAGTACAAATGTACTTGTTAAGTAAAATACTTAAACTCGTTAAGTACTTGTCTTTTATTTTCTCACCTATTATAATTTGACGTTTGAAATATTATAAATATTGCAGAATTATGCAATAATTTATCATTCGTTCTTTTTGAATTGAATCAAAATAAATTCATGATATACGCAAAAGCTAGTTTTTGGAAAAAAAGGAAGGGAATATTTTTTTTCACCATGTAAGTACTATCTTATTATTAGACAAATAATAATTTCACATGAACAGTTATATAGAGTCTTTTATTTTTCAAATTATGGTATGGAGCTTCGAGATATTTGTAAACTTTTAAATTATAGAACATTTTTCACAAAACAGTCGATTTTGGTAGGTACAAATACATGTTGATCTTTTTTGTGCATAAGGATAAATTCCGCCGAAATAAAAATCCAAAGAAAGATAATAAATTGATCTTTTTAAAGCATTAATTTGCATCTCTGCCCCGGCGACAGCTTTTTGGGAAAAAATCCTCAAAATGGGGTTTAATTTCACCGAATAGAGAAAGTCGAGTACACCTTTTATGTTTAGACGTGTTTGAGTTGACTATTCTGTCTTGAAAACGTA
This sequence comes from Mytilus coruscus, assembly GCA_017311375.1. Lineage (NCBI taxonomy): Eukaryota > Metazoa > Mollusca > Bivalvia > Mytilida > Mytilidae > Mytilus > Mytilus coruscus. The sequence goes on from CM029600.1 coordinate 45,926,423, forward strand.
TAAAAGAAAAATATTTGATATATCATCTCGCTTCAGATTCTATTATTTTTATATATTTAGGCTCTAGGTTGATATGATAACATTAAAAATTTACAGTACTAAAAAATGAAATATATGGTTCAAGTGAAATACCTTTCTAATGAGTCATAACAACGGAGTAGGTGTGTTCGAATTTTTACTAAAAGTACTTGACGACAGATTTTCAAGTGGATCATTAAAATGTATAACGTCGAAAAACTTCATTTTAGGATAATTAATCTTAAAAACCTCTGAAATTTTTAGTCTGCCTTCCACAAAATATTTGATTAGAATTTTAAAAATATTTTGAACTTTCAAAATTCCCCTGACAACCGTTCAGACAATAGTTTTAAGTTGACCAAATGCATAAAAGTACATTAATTGATGCTGAATAGCTAGTAGATAAATAAATTTATTTATTAAAGTGTCACATATTGATTGTCATAAAACATATACAACAATTATAATATATACACATAAAACAATCAATATCCAGCCATAAATACTGACTTATGAGACACTAACAGTATAAAACTTTATACAATAATGATCAAAGTAAAACAAATAAACATTACTCATTAAAATTGTTTCTTATACTTGTAAAAATTCTTATATCAAAGTTATACAAAAGATATTTAAAAATCTGAATATAAAAAAAATAAATTTCTAGACTATGGTTAAATTAAAAATTATTGCCTGTAATTAAAATTTTATTCTGATAAAAATATTTGCGTTAAAGAACGGTTATAAATTCTGGTTAAAATATATACTATGAAAATAACTTTCTTCGAATAAAAACTTATATAATACTTTACACAAATAGTGTTGGATATTTGAACAGTTCATGATTTGTATTAATTTATCGTCCATATTGAGATTGTTAAAGTGATCAATATATTTAGAGCATTCGGAAAATAAATTATAACGTAGGTCACTATAAAGTTCGCATTCAAGAAGGAAATTTTTTCATTTTCTACACAGCCAAGGTTGCAAAAACACAGAGTCTTTCTTCTACCGGAATTGGCGGCCTGGGTACCTGCCGATCTCGTAGGCCAAGGGTAGTGCACCGGACCGAAACAGAGCCATAGTTCGTCTTTCCGGCCTGGCCATATTTAGGCAAACATACGGTTCAGTTTTACATTATTTTAAACAGTCTATATGTGCGTAATTTGTTACCATTTTGTATATTGCGTCTATCATTAAAAAGTTCTCTGTGCCATTCTGTATTGTCGAATTCTATCAATTTTTCAATAACAGTTCCCATAACAGTTTTTGTGGAATAAGACAAGTCGTATACAATATCTCTAATGTTTAAACTATTTACAATTTTGTCCACTTCAAAAGCCCAGCCTTTTTTCTTCCTAGATGTCCATTTTAATATTTTATAAGATGTTCTATTTTGTTCGGTGCGAAGAAGTCTACACAATAGCCTACAGTAATGTATTCGTTGTTTTGTGTGACAAGATGTCCATCCCATATCACCACGAGTAGCTACATTCGAGGTCAGTTTTCCAACGGAGAGAAAAATTTACAGGCTCTGTTTTGTACAGCTGAAATAGCACTAAATGATTTAGTGCCCCAAATGCCACTACCGTATAGTAATATCGGTTCCACCGTAGCTGTATAAAGTTTAGTGTACACCTTATGAGTCATTCCTCCTGCTAATACCACTTTTGTCATTAAACTGCCCAGAGCACGACTGGCAGCTTTAGCTAATTCTTTTGAGTTTTTCGTAAATGTTAGATGTTCATCCATCCAAACACCAAGGTATTTATATGAGTCACAATACTCAAGATTATTCTCCATGCATTTAAAGTTAAATTCAGAACGATCGAAAGACTGCGGTCGAAAATGAACGACTTTGGTTTTATTCACATTTATGGACAGTTTCCATGTTGCACACCAGTCAGACACAATATCAAGCATGCGTTGAAGACTATTTTCATCAGGTGCAATTAAAGCTATGTCGTCAGCATAAAGCAGTATACTGAGACACAAATCGTCAAGCTGTATTCCGCACTCAAGGGAATTGATACGTTGTGAGAGGTCATTAATATACACAGAAAACAATGTCGGAGATATGATACAGCCCTGTTTCACTCCGGTCTCTACGTTGAACCACGGGGTAAGGTCATTGTTAACACGAATAGTACATTTTACTTCCTTATATAAAGACTCGATTGCTGCTAAAAATTTTCCACGCACACCAGCTCTCTGAAGTTTATACCATAATAAGTTATGTTGTACGGTGTCGAAAGCTTTGTGTGTTAATTACAATTAGGGAGTAAGTTCTTCTACTCTCTGCCCATTATTCAAGTAATTTTAATTTGTTTACTTTTCAACATTTTGAAAATTTCATAAACTAATTCAATATCGTTACATGTAATTACACAAAATTATTTTGAGAGCATAATTATTTTAAATGGAAACGATGAGTTTGCGTGCTATTGCGGAGGGATTTAAAAAGGAAATATAAAACCCTAAATTTTACAAGGCTTGTGTGTTAGGAGGAATTTCCCAAATTCCGTGTTTTTCTGAAATTCTCTGAATAAATAATTAATTGATCATTTGAGGACAATGAAAGAAGAAATGGCATTCATCTGCAACTTTATTACAGCTTGTCCGAGACAGCCCTGACGTCTAGCGGTATTTCTTAGGACTTGATGGGGCCGTGGGACGTGAGAGCAATAGCAGACTACATTACAACTATGATATGGTCAGAATGATATTTAAATGCCACATTATTTGAAAAACCCTGGGTTCTTATTTTTCTCTGAAATGTATTTGAGAAAATAAACAGTTTACTAAGTTATACAGTATTAATTAATGTATTTTGAGGCACCAGCGATAATTTGTAACATTGTCCCTCAGTGTACTCGTGCAATAGTTTGAAAACATTTAAATTATGTACCCATACATAAGTATTCTTAATTCTAGGCTTTGAAAGAAGAGATTGATAAAATAATTAAGTTTTGTTTCATACAAACAAATGGCAATCGCAAGTACTAATTACTTTTCTTAGCAAGGCAGACAATATACTTTGCAAAAATAAAATTCTGATTTAAACAAAAGTTTTCTGAAACAGACACCATCAAAATGATCGTTTATTATTGACAACATATTGATAACGTTCGAAGAACGTGTTATTCAACAATCAAATGTTTTTCGATACTAGGCGTGCTCTTCTTCTTGCAGCGGTGTTTTTATGTATATTATAGGAAACACTTCATTGAGGATCTTTAATTTCAAGTACAACTAAGTGAAGCTGACATTGACCTTTATTCTACACGATCCGCTATATACATGTAGATGATGTCATTTCATCGAATAATTCATTGTAAAGTGACTGAATTTGTTGTCTATCCCTTGACTTGAAATAAACGACACCATATATACATTTAATATGAAAATAAGAAGATATGGTATGCTGGCCATTGAGACAATTCTCCACTAAAGAACAAATGACGTAGAAGGTTCGTAACTATAGGACGCCGTACGTCCTTCAACGAAGAGCAAAACCCATACCGCATAGCAACCCTCCCTAACCAGAGGCAGTGGGTAACAGCACAATATACAAAACCGATTTTAATTTTTCCGATGTGTATCTATAAAATTTATTTTAAAGTACCAACACATTTGTGTTACTAGTTTCGTATTTTTTTGGTATGAAAATTAATATTGTTCATAGAACAGTATTCAATAATAAAAAACTCATATTTATCACTGGGCTCTTTTTCCTTTGGTGTATTTTAATTTACTTCAGGTCTTTATCCGTGAATTGAATATGCATGAAGTCTCTGTCACTAGACATTAAGCAAACAATAATCGAAACTTTTCCGTTGATTTGATAATGGGAAAAATCAACCCAAAAGCTTTCTATACAATTGTTTTATTGTCATTATATATAAAAGGGAAGATCTTAGTAGTTGATTGTTGGTTCATTTTATTTATGCTTCATGTCCAGTGGCAACTATTTCTTCCATAATCAGAACGAGAATACAATTAATCTATACATAGACAAATAAATCCTGCATAGTGGATGCATTGATCGGATTGTTGGAAGAGAAAACTGGACTCACAATAGAGATATAATATAACATGTGTGTATCTTGTTGAACAGGGCAACAGTCAAATTTGGTTGTCATCTTCGACTAATACATGAAGGGACACTTTATTACGTGTAAGTTACGATCTACTCTACGTAAACCAAATCATGATATCGTCCGTAAAACATTCGCAGGAAGACTTCAACTTTAAGTTTAAGACACCTTCAATAGCTTTTGTAGTACACCTGTGTAAACTATTCTCTTCCCCAAATATATTTCCGAAAAGAAAATACGAGAAATCCAGTATTTTTCAAATGGTGTGGTATTTAAGTATTATTTTCATCATAAAGTTGTAATGTAGTCTTGTACCTTACTATACCGTATGGACTTTGCTCATTATTGAAGGCAGTATGGTGACCTATAGTTGTTAATTTCTACGTCATTTGGTCTCTGGTGGAGAGTTGTTTCATTGGGAATAATACCACATCTTCTTATTTGTATATTGTTAGTCTTATATGTCGTAGCAATCTAAGAATAGTAACTTTTGTTATAAAGTCTCAGAGAAATAAAGATTATTCTTTCATTGTCATTCAAATAATCAATTTAAATATTTTTTTCAAATAGTTTTAAAATAAAACACGGAATTTTGGAAATTTCCCATCACCCACAACAATTATTAAACTTACTACTCTCCCTATTTTTTACTAATATTTTAGAATAACTGCATTGATTTTTGTCAAGAATTCTAAGCATGTCGACTTGAACATTTTTTTTTGCATCCTACCAATACACGCACTCATCATTTCTATGTCAACTTTCATTCAAAAGAGCATCTGAAAATACTATATGAGTTTTGTGTAATTGAAGATTTTGTTTTATACAGATTTAATATAATTGTTTTTCAATAATTCAATAATGTGATATTAAAAAACAAACAAATTAAAATTTAATAATAGACAAATAGAAAATAGCAGAACCTACTCCCTAATTGTAATTACCACGCCTGTAAAAACAATTCACAAGATTAAAACAACATCGAAATTGCATGTGTCTGCTCTTAACGATACCAAGTACAAATGTACTTGTTAAACTCGTTAAGTACTTGTCTTTATTTTCTCACCTATTATAATTTGACGTTTGAAATATTATAAATATTGCAGAATTATGCAATAATTTATCATTCGTTCTTTTGAATTGAATCAAAATAAATTCATGATATACGCAAAAGCTAGTTTTTGGAAAAAAGGAAGGAATATTTTTCACCATGTAAGTACTATCTTATTATTAGACAAATAATAATTTCACATGAACAGTTATATAGAGTCTTTTATTTTTCAAATTATGGTATGGAGCTTCGAGATATTTGTAAACTTTTAAATTATAGAACATTTTTCACAAAACAGTCGATTTTGGTAGGTATAAATACATGTTGATCTTTTTGTGCATAAGGATAAATTCCGCCGAAAAAAAATCCAAAGAAAGATAATACATTGATCTTTTAAAGCATTAATTTGCTTCTCTGCCCCGGCGACAGCTTTTGGGAAAAAATCCTCAAAATGGGGTTTAATTTCACCGAATAGAGAAAGTCGAGTACACCTTTTATGTTTAGACGTGTTTGAGTTGACTATTCTGTCTTGAAAGAAAAATATTTGATATATCATCTCGCTTCAGATTCTATTATTTTTATATATTTAGGCTCTAGGTTGATATGATAACATTAAAAATTTACAGTACTAAAAAATGAAATATATGGTTCAAGTGAAATACCTTTCTAATGAGTCATAACAACGGAGTAGGTGTGTTCGAATTTTTACTAAAAGTACTTGACGACAGATTTTTCAAGTGGATCATTAAAATGTATAACGTCGAAAAACTTCATTTTTTGTGTGCTTTCTAGGATAATTAATCTTAAAAACCTCTGAAATTTTTTAGTCTGCCTTCCACAAAATATTTGATTAGAATTTTTAAAAATATTTTTGAACTTTCAAAAATTCCCCCTGACAACCGTTCAGACAATAGTTTTAAGTTGACCAAATGCATAAAAGTACATTAATTGATGCTGAATAGCTAGTAGATACATTTGTCTTTTAAAATACAACTGACATATAAGGATCGTAATGATTTCAAGAGCTCCATTGACAGCGCGTCATCTACAATGGCTTCCATTTTTACGATTATAAAAATTAGGTGGCGTAATGGGGAAATAATTTTGACGATGTAGAATCCTGACTGCGTTCACTTTCTCCAAACAGTCAATTTTTGACTACGCGCCGTAAAAATATTATTTTCGTAATTTTTTTTTTTATGTTTCTATTAAATATATAGTAAAGTAAAATAATACGCTTTATTGATTATAATAGTCATTACGTATCAATGCGATGTATCAACGCTGCCTTAAACAGAATAGTGACCATCTTTTCTGTTGATGAAAATCTGATTTTTTTTCATCAGTTAAAAGTTCAAATTTGGATGAAAATGTTAATTTAAGTTAATATTGTAATATTTCCGTGACGTCAGCAAACCCTCATTAGATAAATAAAACATTAAATAAAATTAAGCGGACGACCATTTGATATTCTGGGGATTGTGCTTGGAGCATGAGGATTTTTTACTGATTGACTATTTATTTTCATCTGTTGCTATGCACGCTTATTTTTTTCCGCAGCTTCGCCGCGCGAATATTTATTTTTACTTTTGTGCACAACTGTTTCCTGCATTTGGTGTTGCAAAAAAAAAAGCAAATAAAACAATCAAACAACCAAACAACCAAAAAATACAAAACAAACAAAAACAAACAAACAGAGCAAAACAAAATTAAATCGAAAATAAATAAATAGATCAATAAAATTAAATTAAAAAAAAAAAAAATGGTCGTCTCCTAATGAGAGCGTCTGTTGATTTCGGAGATCCAATCATCAAACATATTATAAACGAAACAGATTATTGCAGATAACTGTCTTTTATGATTTATCATGTATAATAAACAAATTTCCTAACCCTATGGTTCTAATATTTAAAAGATTAACTTTAATGCAATCTTAAAGTGAAACATCTGGAAATGTACACCCTGCAGACATTAACTAAGGTATTTACCGTTCGTTTACCATATTTTACAACATAATTTCTTGGCATCACAAAAATCTACCTGTATGACAATGGAATATACAATATAATTAGTCATAATTATAACTAATAAAAGGTATTACAAATGTTTAGATGTAATTGAGATGAAGAATATGATTAGTTTCCGCTGAGAATATAAAACAGTTGCCAATTACAACAGTGGTCATTTTCTGTCTGACATCTGCCATTACTGTCTGGTCAGAAGTAAAAATGTTCGAAAAAAGTAAGTTTATGTATAAATGTTTAAAATGACAATCATAACAAAACATTTTTTAATCTATTTTAGTTATACATACCACATCTCCTTATTTTTTTAAATGTTTTTGTAGCAATTTATAATACAGCACTTTTATTTTCAATTTTAAGGCTTTTGATGCTTTCACCAATAGTTCAGCTGCATTGTTTTTAAAATTTAAAATTTTCGTTCGCATTATTCGAGTTTCCGGACAAACTTTCATCAGGGATGCTCGAAACTTACCGAGTATAGAAAACCAAAATAATATAAAATGTTTGAGAGCGCAAAAACTAAATTAACGTCTAAACACAAATTATTTACAGTATAGTAAGGTATTACCATGTACCCGGTAAGTATAAAAGATATAATCATATACAGTTTCGGATAGAAGCCTTATTTGTACCCGGCTGGAATCATGAGGAAAAGGCTCGGCATGTCTAGTAATTCTTCTTGTATCTCGTGCTAATGCTTTCATATTCCGAACATGACATTTTTATAATTATGCAATTATTTAAATGATTTCCAGGCAATCTACAAATAAACAAAACTTAGCAGAAAAAAACATTTTCATTGTTTTTCTTTATTTCAGTAACTGAGATGGATTGTTCAACTGGAGGTAACTGTCGTAAAATTCCCAAAACTCCGGACTTTATAAAAAGCTTGTTCGACGAAGATTCCGGACTTGGTATGGACTCTGAATTTGACGATTCACCAACACTAAGTTTTTTTAAATCAGACTTTAGCTCAAAGAGAAAAAGAGCCGACAAATTTGACAACAATACTGACTGTGATACCCCTGTATCTTATAGCAAGAAAAGGAACATCAGATCTCAAAAACTTTTACTGAAAAAATCTTTGTCGTTTGATGCACAGATTCTCAGTACCAATAAAGACTTGTCCGTTGACGCCATCAAACACAACGATACTATAACAGAAGACGTATTAGTTCAAGGCGCCGTACTCACTGGAGATGGAAAAGAAGTATGTTGTTTACCAACCGTTCAGGGGCACTGCCATGACCTAAGATACATAACTCCAACCACCATGAATCATGTTTTAAACGGTAAATACGATTGTACAATTGGAAGCTTTCGTATAATTGACAGTAGATATTCCTATGAGTTTGAAGGTGGTCACATACGAGGCGCTGAAAATATTCATAATAAGGACGATATTTTAGAACTATTAAAAAATCCAAATACATCTCGCTCAGATGGGAAGCGTGACATAATTATTTTCCATTGTGAATTTTCTTCCGAGAGAGGACCAAAAATGTGCCGCTTTCTTCGTAATCATGACAGAGAATTAAATGCTGACAATTATCCTTCCTTGTATTTTCCTGAACTTTATATTCTAAAGGGAGGATACAAAGAGTTTTATGGAAGTTATAAGACATTGTGTACTCCAATGAATTACGTTCCAATGTTGAGCAAAGATCACAAAGATGACTTGCGTCATTTCCGGTCCAAATCAAAATCATGGTATGCTGGCCAAAAACGACTGAAATCATCCTCCGGTCGTTTGTTTTATTGACATAATTAATTACATGTAATAGTGCTATATCAGTATTTATTTGCAACAATTATATATAACATTGAATTATATCATATTTTATTAATGTACGTGTTCATATTTAATCATTAGAAAGTCGATAGAAAATTCGGATATAATAGTGAAATAAAAGTTTTCTTACCAGTCTTTTTAAATAGATTGAAGACCAAATTGACAGAATTTTTTATTGCCGTTATTATATATCTCCTAATTTTTCCTTTGAGAGTATTTTTGTCAGCAGTCTTTTCTAAGGTGTATACATTACGGAAACCCATTTAGGACCTCCCAAAAATATATTTGTGATCGAAATCACGAATTCAAATCGTTATCATGAATTGCAATAACGGATCAAATTCGTGATAACGAATTTATGGATTTCGTAATCACGAATTTTATTCGTTGTCACGAGTAATACAAGCTGTTATAACGATTTTAAACCTATATCACGAATTACAAAAATCTGTGATAACGAGTTCAATTAGTAGTCACAAATTTGTGATAACAAATGGCACACATTTACATTTGCGATAACGAATTTAATCAGTTATATCATGTTTTTAATTCGGTATAAAGAATTACAAAAACTGTTATAAATAATTCCATAAATTCGTGATTATGAATTAAATCTGTTATTCTATAATTCGTGATAACGATTTTAATTCGTGCAATTTTGATATCGAATTCCAAATTAAATTTTTTAGAGGTCCTTAATGGGCTTCCGTAATACATCGACCGAAAATCGAGTCAAATACATGCACAGTAAATAACATACAAAAAGACGGGAAAGTGAATCTTTGGAGGTCAACATATCACCTTCTTCAATGAGAATAAGGGCCTCGGTGGCCAAGTGGTCTAAGTAGTTCTACTACTGTAATCACTAGCCAGTCAACACTGAGGTTGTGAGTTCGAACCCCGCTCGTGCGGGTGCACTCGACTCCAATCTTAATTGACTAGGATTGTCAGTTTTCCTATCGAAGGTCGGTGGTTTTCTCCGGCACTCCGGCTTCCTCCACCAATAAAAACTGGCCGCCACGAAATAGCCCAAAAGTGGTGCTTAAAGTGGCGTTAAAACACCAACAATCAATCAATCAATGAGCATAAACCACACCACAAGACATATCATACGTGTACATGGCACAGACAAAAACAAAAATGTGGAACATTTGAAATAGAGTTAACTAGAGATATAACTTCATTAAAAATAACTAAATACAATGTACGACAACCAAATGTTACAGCAAGACAACGACTACCTGCTGATTTGATTGATTGTTGGTTGCTTAACGTACAGTGGCAAATATTTCATACATGTTCAGGACGAATCTGCTGGTTTGCAATAAGAGTATAAGTATGAGGCGACATTAACCTTTTACCTTTGGCTATTTTTGTCGTTACTTTGGTATTTGATTGTCGTATACGCTACGCGATGACATCATATATTTATACTCGTATACGTTTACAAATGTATATCTAAAAAGTAAAGGAAAGGAATTCATGACACAAAATCACCACGCTTCATAGCAAATATCAAAAGAAAAGGAACATCTCTTTTATTGTATTCCAAAATAACATTTCGATCTTTGTAAACTTGTTGTGAAATCGGGAGAAGCAAAACCAAAAGGTGAGGACGAAATCATAGCATTATACAAAAATAAAAATCATAAATTCTTGCAAGGTCATACTTAAGCTGTGGTCACACCTTACCGGATAGCTCGAACGGACGCCAAACGGATAAAAAAACAAGTTTTCCGTTGACAAAATTTGTATCCGTTGGGTGTCCGTTGGTATACTGATCAAATAAAACGAACGGGTAACGAATGCCTAACGGACACTCACATGATATGCAACGTACGAGAAACGGAAACGTACCGAACAGAACGGACGTCGAACGTACATCCAACGGACGAGTACCGCATAAAACGGACACCTAACGGAAGCGTACCGGATAAAACGGATGAATAAGATAAGCGGAAAATTAAAAGCGATAATAATAATACATATCTTTTAGGACTAAGCAATGATCTTGCCAATCATCTCCTTTGTTTTCTCCTTCTTCTCCTTTCGACAACTAGTAGGTTTATATTTGCAACATTTAAGTTCAGTCGGACCTGAATAAGAGCTGCTTGATAGTGATCCATCATGAGTAATAGACGTTCATGACACTCAAGAAATCTGACATATCAATAATTGTCATTTCTGAGTGACGCGAAATTTTCAATTGGCATTTATCCGTTTTACATTCAGTAGGTATCCGTTATCCTTCCGTTCATGTCCGTTTCCCATCTGTTCATCATCCGTTTTATCCGTTATACGTCCGGTAGAAGTCCGTTGGTGAAATTGTCTATCGGACCTCTAACGGATGTATAACGGACAAGTAACGGATACAAAACGGAAACGAAACGGACGAGTACCGTACAAAACGGACGCCTACCGGATGTTCAACGGACACTTCATCCGTTGGACGTCCGTTCAAAGTTTTGAACATGCTCAAAATTTTCCACCGGACAGAACGGACGTCGACGGATAAAACGGACGCTAAACGGACATGAAATGGATATGGACGGACGTCTTACGGATAAGAACGGACGTCTAACGGACATGAACGGATTGAAAAAAAGTTATCCGTTCGGCATCCGTTCGAACTATCCGTTAAGGTGTGACCGAGGCTTTAGATTGAAACAAATTGCAATGCTAGAAGTCGGTTCAATATCCTTTCAACATCTATTGTGTTAACAAAGAGGGATTTTAGTGCATTTGATAGAAACTCGCTTTCTCAATTCACAAGATTACTGAAAAGTTTACATGTAGGTGCTGCCCGCTTTGGTAAAGCTGAATGCAAGTACATACTATGTCTTTTTGTTTATTGTGCCGTTTGGTTGCTGTCTGTTGAAAGATGCCTTCATTCTCCAGGTATTCATCCTTAAATTAGTGGTTATAGTTCGGACATTTCGAACAATCTGTTTTTAGGCCAGAAACAATTATTCAAAAATCTTAGTACAGAAGTAAAGCTTTAAATCCGTTGTATGTACACGCAAAAGCAAAAGAATAAACGTTAAGATGAATTCATTTTCCGACAACCTGTGAAAAATTCCCAGTAAAGTGTGAACCCGTCCATTTTGCATTGTAACTATTTTATTGGAATGGTCAATGAGCTAAGGTCAAAATTGATGCGAATTATCTAAACCAAAAAATATGTTGGTTCATGGCAACTTTAATAGGATAATTTATGCATACTGGTAAGAAGATATTGTAACCTACCTGTTAAGAGGAAGGAGGCATTGAATACTATATGAAAATGAGGAGATGTGCTATGATTGCATGCCAATAAAACAACTATCCATCAGAGTTCAAATAAAGTTGTTATAAGCAGTTAAAGGCCACCGTATGGCCTTTAACAATGAGAAACACAAATAACGTATAGTACCGTATAGTATACATCCCGCTAACATGTTTAACCCCGCCACATTTTGCATGTATGTGCCTGACCAAGGTCAGGAGCCTGTAATTCGGTGGTTGTCGTTTGTTGCTGTGTTACATATTTGTTTTTCGTTCATTTTTTTTTTGTACATAAATTAGGCCGTTGGTTTTCTCGTTTGAATTGTTTTACATTTGTCATTTCGGGGCCTTTTATGGCTGACTGTGCGGTATGGGCTTTGCTCATAGTTGAAGGCCGTACGGTGACCTATAGTTGTTAATTTCTGTGTCATTTGGTCTCTTGTGAAGATAGAGTTGTCTCATTGGCAATCACACCACATCTTCTTTTTTATAATTAATGTTTAATCGACAAGGTAGCCTGTTGTAAGTCAAAATTATATCCCTATCCACCATACCATATTTTTTTCCCAGTCCTAATTGTCATCCATACAACTCTGCAGGATTTACTTATTGGATTGTTTGTTATTATCGAATTCATAACAGTTTGGACGAGACCATTTTTTGATGTACTCAGGGCCCGTATGCATAAGACCACTTAAGTTAAGAAATCAAATCGTAGTACTAATTTATCGTTGGATATGTGGAAAAATCCGTCCGTTCGGAACAAATCTTAACTTAATAAGTAGTTTTATGCATACGGGCCCAGGTCATCAAATGACTGGGTCGATTTAGCGCTCATTTATCACGTTGTTTCTTTAAAAGACATTTAAACTGTGCGACCCGCCAAAGGCTCTCAACGTCTAAAACAAACATTTTTTTTTCTCATGCACATACATGAACAAAACTTTTTTTATTTAAATCTCAGTGTCGTATTTTTTTCGTCATTAACTTTAAATGTAAATCAATAAGTTTTTTTTTCTTTTTTCTGAAACAATTTATTTATTTTTCTTTCCAAATACTTATGGAATCAAACAATTTATTTGAAAAAAAAAAATCGACACACACACAATAATTGAGCGGTTTATATATCAACTTCGTCCTTTTTGAGACCGAAATGAAAACCTGTACAAATCCTTGTAGGGATTTGTAAATGGAGATGTCTGTTTTTCTTGGAGTGATTGTTTTCTATTAATGACGTCTTATGCTTACTCGCCAATAATTTAAAACCAAGACTTGCATTATAAAAATGTCCAAAGAAACCTTGATTTTGTATTTTCTGAAATACAAGACAAAGATAAGGACTTAGATTCACCAAGTCATTAATTTCAATTAGAAAATAAGTGTGTTGACCAATTTAAAGCGATAGTACGGACCATTTGCCAGTTTCCATGCGGGTTCCGTGTTTTCTCTCTCGTGTTTTTCTTCATCCACTCAACTTTTAATCACAGATGAACATCTCTGTATATCATTTTAATTTTGTGTTTATTGTTTTGTACAGAAATGAGACCATTATTTTTCTCGTGTTTTTCATGTTGAGGCCTTTTGTAGCTTAATTGCTATGCGGTGTTGGTTTTGCTTATTGTTGAAGGTCGTACGGGCATCTTTAGTTGCTGCTTTTTCCGTCTGTTGGTCCCTGGTGGGTATTTGTCTGATTGGCAATCATACCACATCTTCTTATTATTATTCTTTATATGCATTAATGTCTGTAAGACTAAAAGGTTTAACTACGAAATGTTTGTTTGGACTAACAAGAATGACCGTTTGATCGATTAATGAGCTGTCGGACTGGATCGAAGACCGGTACCCCTTGAACAGGTGTACACAATTTATTAAACTAATAAAAGAACGGATGCATGGTTGTGTGTAGCAATTGACTATTCTACTTTTGTATATTGTTAGCAGAACGAGGCCTCGGTGGCAGAGTGGTCTAAGTAGTCGAACGAGTTTACTTGCTTTTGATCATTTGGTTTTTAATTGACTACATGTAACTGTTTGTTTGTGACACAAGGTACTGTCTGGTGAATTGTCTTGTTCATATTTAAATAAAATTGTATCAAGAGAAAAAGTAGTCGAACTACTGTATCACTAGCTTGTCAACTGAGGTTGTGAGTTCGAATACCACACGAGACAGGTGCGCTCGACTCCAATCTTAATTGGCTATCATTGTTGGTTCTCCCAGGACACTCCAGTTTCAAAATGTATAACAAGTGATTATTGAAATCCCAACTAGAAGGCCTCTGACACACTGTGTGAGCGTAAAATCATCGTTATCGATAGCTGATATTAACAAACAAGTTAAAGATAAATGATTTAGTATTATTAACAAGATACGTATCGGTTGTCCACACGGTTATGGATATATATTTTTATCATGAACACGCATGAAGTATTTGCAACTGGTCATTAGGCAAACTAAAATTGATGGATTGTTCATTGCTAAAGGCAAGGTATATGTAATTGCACGCCTCTAGTGGAATTCGGGACAAAAAACGTGCGTCGTCAGTTACGCGAGTTAACTATCTGTCTTAGTCCAAGAAAGGGAAAATAAGCTCACAATCCAGAAATGATTTCGTGTGGTTTATCATGAGTCCGAAAAAGTTTGCCTGTGCTATCTTAAAACTTCAAAGAAACGACAAGTAATAGCTTTTCTAAAAAGCTAGCCGTCTCATAGCTGATGAAAGTGGAAAATGTTTTCTCTTTGTAGTTTAATTCGTTCAGAATTGTATGTAAATTCTGTAGTGGATTACAAAAATTATAAAAGGCTTTTACAATTTTATAGATTTACAAATTTCTTTTGGGGAAAGTATTAACACTGGAAATGGAAGGGTAATGTCTTTTTATCGATTTTTTTTTTCAAACAGATATCGGAGTTGTTCGTTGACTTTTTCTTTGGTTGTTTGCTTATTTATTTGTGTTAGAAAAAGATGGCCGCTTCCTCCCGAAAGTTTTTCGTTCATAATAGGCATCGAAAAGTGTAGAGAGTGAAACGTAGTAAAATTTAAACATATAAGAACACAATTAATATATTTCAAACGGTATCTCACATCTTTTCAAAAATTATCCTTAAAATGTAAAGTTTCACATATATGTATGGTTATTTTTGTTGTCGATAAAGATTTTGTCTATTCATTGTAGTTGGACTGCAATGTGGAATGCCCCACGCATCTTTTCTATATTTGAATAATGAGTATCCTTACAATTAAATGTTTCTTTTTCAGATTATTTGGTTTTATTGGACTTCTTGATTATATTTTTTGATTAAAAATACTCAAGAGTCGTGAGACAGGTAATTTGTTATATCAGACCTATTGTAAACGTCTGAAATTCAAAACATAGTAGTTTCGCCGCCATTCTTTTTCAAATTATAATAGACGTCGTTGTTTATAAAGAAGGTGATAAGTTCTGCAAAGCTATTTTAAGTTCATTATGATGCCATCAACATAAGAGAATCAGCAAATTTGACCAAAAACTTTATTAAGCATACAGCTTGATACTGTATCTTTTGTTATTGTTTTACTTGTACATATCTTCATATTTATTTACGCTACCATTTAATGTTGGATGACGAATAAGGCCCTTATCATACTTACCCTTAAAAGCTTGACATACTTGATTGACATAATCTTTTGTGGGAGACCGTTCGTACGTTGACATATAAATGTCTTTTTGTTTTATGATCATAGTATATGTATGTTTATACTTGTTTTACAATTCTTGTAGAAAACATGCAATTAAGAATAATCTTTTAAAATGCCAACAGTATTTTCGTCTTTTAAATTTATAATTTTCTTTTATTTCTCTTTCTCTCATATAGCATGTCTAGTATAAATAGTCAATAAACCTCAAAACAAACATTAGAAGTTTGTTCCTGACCCTGCTCATAGCTTCAAGTAATATCTGAATTTTTTTTTGCTATTAAGATTATTTTTTGTAACAAAAAATTGTTTCGGCGTGACATTTGCTCCGCCGGAACTTATTTCATAGGAAATATGTTCCACCAGAATTTATATCACAGAAAATTTATACCCGGAATATATATTATAAAGAAATATGTTCCAGCACTGTAAAATTTGTTCCGGAACTAATTTTTTTACTAAATGTTAAATAAGTTCCGGGTGTTATAGACTAACATGAATCCGCATCGAGTAAGTGTTCTACTACTAATCTATCAGTTCTTCTAACTACCTCCTTACTACTATCAAAGAACTGGTTATTAACTTTTGTAATAAAGCTTATGAAAATAATGGTATTAATTATTTTTGGAGTGTTAAAATTCTTTAGAGGTTTTAGATAAAATACATGCTTTTGATGGTCCTTATAATTCTGTTGACAGTTATGATTTTCTACTCTGTACACTACACTTCCACACAATCTTATAAAGAAAAGTTTTGTATTTGATAAAATGGTCTTTCGAAAATCTCATTGTAATTATATTTGCTGTAACTCGTTTAAAGCCTTTTTCTGTAACGAAAAGGAAAGTATGCTAGATACACTTACTGGAAATGTGAGGATATGATTGAAGCTTTAAATTTTCTGCTAGATAACATTTATGTACGTTTCGGCGATAAAGTGTATCGTCAGGTAGTAGGTATTCCTATGGGCACTAACTGTGCCCCTTTAATAGCAGATTTATTTCTATATTGCTATGAATCTCAGTTTATGACCAAACTCAGTAAAGACCCATCATTGTTATATTTAGTTGATACATTCAACAATACCTACCGTTATCTGGATGATATTTTTTCGTTAAATAATCCAGAGTTCTCTAAATATACTTCCGAAATTTACCCAAAAGAACTTACTTTAACTAAATCTAACATAAACAGCAGCAGTTGCCCTTTTCTAGATTTAGACATTTCAATTTCTAACGGAAACTACATACTAAAATTTACGACAAAAGAGACGATTTTCATTTCCTATTGTTAATTTTCCATTTTTAGACGGCGATGTGCCTTTGGCTCCATCATACGGTGTTTATATATCCCAACTCGTTCGGTATGCCCGTGTGTGTTCTGATGTCATAGATTTTAACGAACGTAATCAATGCATCACTGGGAAATTATTGTGTCAGGGATTTCGATACCATAAATTACTTAAAACTTTTACTAAATTCTTTCATAGATACAAAGATTTGATTAGTAAATTTGGCTGTACCTGTAGAAAACTTATTAAAATGGTATTTCACATCCTAAATTTTACGGTAATATTGTACTTAAAGCGAGGAAATCACTATGTGATCCGTGTAAACTCATCGAACCTTTAAACAAACTTATTAGTAAGGGTTATCGTACCAATATTGTAATTAGATCTCTGAATATAGTTTACATTGGCACTAATATCGATTTTGTCATTAGCAAATTAAAACATAACTAAGTTGTATCTTCTTTTGAGGCGGGATGTTTAGAGACACACACGTTAATTTTTATCTCTTAAGAAGTAGCTCCTCACTATCCTACTACCTGTCGATACATTTATTTTTGGCATTGCACAAGTCATGTCTTCTCTGACTGTTCATGACGTTAAAATACTAAATCCCTGGGATGTGTTTTAGTTGATTTTAGTCTCTGATGCATGATTTTTTATCATTAATTGTTTTTGGCTTTTAACTAGCTGTCAGTAACTGCGAGTACTCTCAAATCGTACTTTCTTGTTAATTCGACCTGTTGATACTATTTTTAATACTTTTTTGTTATTTTATATTAATATGGATCTTGTCTGTATACCAGCTTTGATTATTTGGAATATCTACTAATTTTCACTTCTTCGTACTACATTTGTATTAACATCAAGATTATTCTCCTTTAATCTGTACAGGGAAGTTTTATTGTTGATATTTACTCCTTATGTATCTAGTGTTAAATTAGGTATTTATATGACAGACCTTTCTTGGTATTCCTAATTATTGGAAGATTTTATATAGACAGAAAAAGTATACCTAAAACGACAAAGTTATTTTCATTTACCTGTATATATTATGAAACCGGTTTTTCAAAAGTGATTATTTTCTAAGGGTTTAATATTTCGCGGTAGTGTTTTGCCATGGCTTTATTTGGACTTGTTTGTTTGCTTTTTGGCCTTGAATGTAAATTGTGCAACTTATTTTATAGAGATGGAACAAATGATATAGAAATTATCTGTGAAAAAGTTCTCCCAGAATATATTTCCTGTGATATTTGTTCCACTGGAACTTTTTTCACAGAAAATTTATACCCGGAATATATATTATAAGGAAATATGTTCCAGCACTGTAAAATTTGTTCCGGAACTAATTTTTTTACTAAATGTTAAATAAGTTCCGGGTGTTATAGATTAACATGATGCATTAACTTTTCAAGCAAATCATTCTATAGTTGTACCTGACAAATTTAATACTCAACATTGAAGTCTTTAAACAACGCGAAAACTTTCAAAATAAGGTAAATCTTTTAGAAATTCAAATTAAGTCAGCATATATATTATACGTAGATAATATGATTAAAAACAAATGCACAACTATGATTAACAACTGTGATAAATATTTAAAACACACTATTTCATTTGTCTACAAATTCTGATATGAAGTAACATATGTTGAATTGCAATATTCATAAATAAATGATTGATCTATAAAAAAATTCGATGGATTTTTCTTATTCTTCGCTTTTCTGTCTTATTAAATTATTGTCATTTGGGTATTTTTTTTTTATGGATAATGTAATTAAACATTTTGCTATACTCCACAGAATCCATATTGGATGTTTACACCTTTTATTTATTACATTATCAATATAATAGATATAAGAAGATGTGGTATGAGTGCCAATGAGACAACTCTCCATCCAAGTCAAAATTTATAAAAGTAAACCATTATAGGTCAAATCACGGTCTTCAACACGGAGCCTTGGCTCACACCGAACAGCAAGCTATAAAGGGCCCCAAAAATTACTAGTGTAAAACCATTCAAACGGGAAAACCAACGGTCTAATCTATATAAAAACGAGAAACGAGAAACACTTATGAACCACACCAACAAACGACAACTACTGAACATCAGATTCCTGATTTAGGACAGGTGCAAACAATTGCAGCGGGTTTGAACGTTTTAATGGTACCAAACCTTCACCCTTATCTGAAACAATAGTGTAACATCACAACATAGAAAGACACACTATAAAATATCAATTGAAATGGCTTAACTCAATCAAAAGACATATTAACACCAGTGAACATACACTGAACAAATAAATTTTATCTATGATACAGTGTAAATACAAAATAAATAAACTACGGGAAGAATAATTAAAGTAACATGTTATACCGCTGTGAAATATTAAACAAGTTAAGAAAAACAATATGCTTGAACAAAAATATCAGCAATTTGTAATTACTTTAAACACAGGTAAATGAAAATAATTTTGTTGTTAGGTATACGTGTACAGTTCAAATGGAGAAAGGAAATATTTTTACAAAATAAATGATTTTAATATTTAGAGTACGAAGAAGTGAAAATTTATAGTAATACCAAACACTTATCAAAGCTGGTATATATACCAGATATAACCCTGAAAAGTAAACATTAAATAAAAAAAAAAAAAAAAACATTACAATTAGTAAAACAGGTCAAATAAACAAGAAAGAACGATTTGAGAGTTAAAAGCCAAAAACAATTAATAATAAAAAATCATGCATCAGAGACTAAAATCAACTAAAACACATCCCAGGGATTTAGTATTTTAACGTCATGGACAGTCAAAGAAGACATGACTTGTGCAATGCCAAAAATAAATGTATCGACAGACAGTAGGATAGTTAGGACTTAACCTCTTTATAGATCAAATGAACGTGGGTGTGTCTTTATACATCCCGTTTGAAAAGAATGCAAATTTAGTTATGTTTTAGTTTGCTGATGACAAAATCGATATTAGTGCCAATGTAAACTATATTCAAAGATCTAATTACAACATTGGTAAGATAACCTTTACTAATAAGTTTGTTTAAAGGTTCGATGAGTTTACACGGATCACATAGTGATTTCCGCGCTTTAAGTACAATATTACCGTAAAATTTAGGATGTGAAATACCGTTTTTAATCAGTTTTTTACAGGTACAGCCAAATTTACTAATCAAATCTTTGTATCTATGAAAGAATTTAGTAAAAGTTTTACGTAATTTATGGTAACGAAATCCCTGACGTAATAATTTACCAGTGATGCATTGATTACGTTCATTAAAATCTATGACATCACTACACAAACGGGCATAACGAACGAGTTGGGATATATAAACACCGTATGATTGAGCCAAAGGAACATCGCCGTCTAAAACAGGAAAATTAACAATAGCGAATGAAAAGTCGTCTCTTTTGTCGTAAATTTTAGTATGGATACATGTTTTTATAAATGTACTTGAATGATAACTTTAAACTCACTGATAACAATGCTCAGTATAAAAGATAACTTGTATAACCAGTGAAACATATTTCACAGACAAGGAACTTATTTCACCAGGTAAGGAACAAATCTCACAAACCCGGAACTTATTTCACCAGGTAAGGAACAAATTTCACAAACCCAGAACTCATTTCACCAGGTAAATTGTGGAACTTATTTTATAGAGATGGAACAAATCATATAGCAATTATCTGTGAAAAAAGTTCTCCCTGAATATATTTCCTGTGAATAAAGTTCTCCCAGAATATATTTCCTGTGATATTTGTTCCATTGGAACTTTTTTCACAGGAACAAATTTTGGCTCACATATTCACAACTATTCTATATATTATAGTTAGACTTGGAAGGACAAAAGAC
Source organism: Mytilus coruscus (assembly GCA_017311375.1). NCBI lineage: Eukaryota > Metazoa > Mollusca > Bivalvia > Mytilida > Mytilidae > Mytilus > Mytilus coruscus. The sequence continues at coordinate 45,947,497 of CM029600.1, forward strand.
TTTAAAATGTTGTAATGATATGTCTATTGAAGAAGACCGTAGATTGAACTTTAGAAGTAAATTGTCACGTTTTGTTTGTTGCTTAATTGGTCGCTGTCTAAATTAATTATGTATACTTCACATCTCCTTTAAAATCATTCATAGATTATCTTACTGAGTATAAATAAATATAACCTAAGAAAAAAGCATTTTCCTAAAAGTTTTCTTATGTTTTCACGTATAAAATGTACGTAACAGTGAGCGACTGGATTGAAATAATCACGTGTGTGTTTACACATCTTCAGGAGATTCGGCTATTTATAGATAAGTGTTACCTGTGTACCGATATGCATGATTGGTAACCAGGCAAATCTATTTACTAAAATAAAGAGTCCAGATCCGACACTCTACGGGATTAAAAGACATTTACTAGGTTTGAATTGTCCCAACCAATCAACGAACTTTAATTATTACAGCATCAGTAATATCTTCCAATCAGGTAGTAAGAAAGCCTTCAGCCCGCAGACTGTCCATCGTTCAACTCTTAATACCGTCTCCGAGGAGACGGTAATCAGAATGACTCCAATCAGAAATCTGAGTATCCTATTGTTGAGACAAGTTTAACTTTACCGTTTCAGACACACCACAGAGGGTACACAATAAAACGTGTGTTTATATCATCAGAAAATGAAAATGTTTCAAAACAATAAAAATAACCAATTAAACAAACAAACCTGTGAAAGAATTCTGCTTTTATTGGTACCAAATTTGTTAAAATCCAAGCAGCTATGACTCCGCTATATTTTTTGAAAAACCCAAGTTATATATGAAATACATGCAGTGCAAGCGGAAATATGTAGGTGACGAATGATATGATAATATGTGCGTGTTTGTCTTTACCTAGAATGACGTTTCTACTCCGTCCGCAATTTTTTGGGAAATAATATTTTAATTTAAAATCAATGTTGAAACTGAAACCTCACAGTAACACGTGTATGATAAAAATAGAGCATTGTTGAAGACATTGTTGAAGACCGTACTTTGACCTATAATGGTTTACTTTTATAAATTTTGACTTGGATGGAGAGTTGTCTCATTGGCACTCATACCACATCTTCTTATATCTATAACATTTCTTCTTTATCATTATCTTCAAATTTCAATTTCGAAGGGGTAGCGAAAATTGTTTCTTTTATTGTCTTGTTGTATATCATTCAGAAGCAGTGAATGAAAGGTTGAAGTCGATTTCTTTTTAAATTATGTGTTTCAAAAAAAAAAAAAAACTTGACACTTGTTTACTGCAATTTTAATCCCGTCATGGTAAACGTAGAGTAGTTCATTTGATATTTGGTGGAATGAGAGGTGAAATGAGTCCAGACTCTTACATTTTTGTAGATATTCAAAGACTTATTTTTTTCTCAGTTTAAAAATCATTTTTTTTTATTTTTAAATTGAGAAAAAATTTAATTTGCGCGCATTTATTTCACAGGTAAACTCGGGTAAAAATAAAGGTAATATAAATAAAAATAACATAAAAATATAAATGATTATAATTTGTTAATTTTCATAATAAATAGGACTATAAATTATTAATTTTGAAAATATTTGTTAATTCAAATTATATATTGTTCAAACTGAATTCTAAAACAAAATATAAAGTGATCATGAAAAATCCCGTTATAACTTAAGGCATACATTAACTTCATTGTAAATTCAGAAACTTGGGCTAAGTGTTGAATATAAGAACAAAGAATGCGAAATTGTGTTTGAAGATGTTCCAAATGATCAGCGTTGGGTGAAGTTTGCAGATTGTCCATATCCCCTCCCCAAGTTATTGGGCATCACTACCATCAGCATAATCCAGGCGTACTACAAACGGCCAGGAATCATCAAGTTCATGCTCACTATAATATGCAATTTTACTCTGCACATCCATGTATTTTTATGTTTCTTGACACTATACTAAAATTACAGACCACCACATACAATATTTTCTATTTAACAAAACAGTTTTAAATTTAATATTTTCAATCAGAGAATAAATACTTAACAGTCACATCCAGTATTTGAATTTTACACGTTTACATTAATCTTTATCAAATCATGGACACTGTCTGCTAACCTGACAGGTTTTTATAACATAATAATGATTCTCGAACTTTTGTCCTTTAACATATTACAATGTTTTCTATTTCTGACATTTTCTTTTTTAAAAATTACCTATTTGTTATTTGTTATTTTTCATTTTATATTTTCTGTTTTAACTATCAATGTGCCAACCGAATTCGCATGAAAAAAGAAAATATCAGCTTCATCATGTTAAAATTTGAATAAGAACTTGAGCAACACATTTTACTAATTTGATTATTTGTTTTACAAGGTAAAAAAACGAAACTTCCGTCTTCAACTTGCAGTGAGGTGAGAGTCTTTTGCATTGAAATCAGTCTTTATGGGGTAGAAGGGTAAAACAAAAGCCCATAACTTTTTAAAAGCATGGTGACCCCATTTTATTTTACCTTAAAATGCTCGAAAATTCATAGCTTTGACATATCCGTTTAAAAAAAAATCACAAGGGAAATTTTAAGAAAAACTGATTTAATCAATAGTTTTAGCCTTAAACTGAAATTAGAAAATTGCAAAATTGGGACATAAATCTAAAAATAAAAGGATTCTTAAGTCTTAAAAAACCAAGGCAAACGTTTAATTTAGAACTTTAATGTTTTTCACATGATAATCATACTGAAATAGTTCTCAAAGTCTTTGAATTTGACGAAGCTCTTAAAGTTGAAAGGCTGAAAATGCTTGAAAATAGTATCAAAATTGCACATTTCGCTGCCTTTTGAGCAGAAACGAGCCTGGTGACCCCTTTTTTCTTCACATTTATGGATTCAGCATAAAAAGATCTTCAAAATATGAGAGAAGATAAAAATTTTCTACATGGGGTCCTTATTGGGGTGAGCCACCTTTTAAAATGTAGACTAGATTGCGAGCAATATCTGGAATTTATAACATCGGAAATGGTGAGGATTAAAAGATGTAGAAATATGTAGGTTCGTTCTTCTGTCAACGGGATAAAATCAAACCCGATCATTAACTTTTATTATTTGAATCGTAAAAACAGCACAAAACAACCTTTACGGACAACTGTTTAATTCAGTAAAGATGAATGTAAAATGATGATCGAAATTGACAATTGAAACCGACAGTTACTTTCTTTTGCCGAATTGCATTTTTGGGTGTCAAAACTATCCATTAAAAAATAGTCGGCCTCTTTTCTAATCAATTGAATAGTATACGCTTTTAAATTAGCATCAGTAATAAATAGCAAAAAAAAAGCTGATGCACACTCGCGCTTTTCATACAGCACGACACAACAGTGTATTAGCGTTACTTACATATACATTGTATAGGAATCTGATGTTCAGTAGTTGTCGTTTGTTGATGTGGTTCATAAGTGTTTCTCGTTTCTCGTTTTTATATAGATTAGACCGTTGGTTTTCCCGTTTGAATGGTTTTACACTAGTAATTTTTGGGGCCCTTTATAGCTTACTGTTCGGTGTGAGCCTAGGCTCCGTGTTGAAGACCGTACTTTGACCTATAATGGTTTACTTTTATAAATTTTGACTTGGATGGAGAGTTGTCTCATTGGCACTCATACCACATCTTCTTATATCTATAGAAATTGTGCATGGCGACGTCAATGTAGACATCAAAAGCGTCGCCAATATCTTTCATTTTTCCTCTAAAATTAAACTTCCACAGCATACAGCATGAAAACTAGCACTGTTGCTAAGGACTTTTTTACATCAATCGATTCATTCTTCATTTTTAGCTCACCTGGTCCAAAGGGCCAAGTGAGTTTTTGTCATCACTTGGTGTCTGTCGTCCGTCGTCGTCGTCGTCCGTCGTCGTCCGTTGTCGTCTGTTAACTTTTACAAAAAACGTCTCCTCTGAAACTACTGGGCCAAATTTAACCAAACTTGGCCACAATCATCATTAAGGTATCTAGTTTAAAAAATATGTCCGATGATCCCGCCCGCCAACCAAGATGGCCGACATGGCTAAAAATATAACATAGGGGTAAAATGCAAGTTTTGTCTATTAGTTTGAAAAGCGTAATAAATAAAGAAAATCTGATATGGGCAGAAATGTTTAGAATGTTGAGCTCTACCTTTTGTCCATTTATATCAAAACTGTCAGACGATTTCTTATAGGAGTTATTGTCCTTAAATGACAAATTTTACCATTTTGTTTTTAAATTTTTGCCTTGTATCTTGAAAACTATTATAATAGATAGAGAGAAACTTTACATTTCAAAAATGATCAGCTAGACATGTTCTACAAATAAGTCTTATAGTTGAAATCATCATTGAACTCCTTCTTAGTGTTATGGCCCTTTAATGATGAATTTCTACCATATTTTTGCGTTTTGCTTTATATCTTAAAAAATTATAATAGATAGATAGAAACTTGAATAGGCAAAAATGATCAGCAAGAGAAGATCTAAAACTAATATGATATGGTGGAAATTTTCTATTGACTCCCCATTGGAGTAATTGCCCTTTAATGACGATTTTTACCATTATTTTGTGTTGTACCTTATATGATAAAAATTATAATAGATAGATAGAAACTTAAATAAGCAAAATTGATTAGCAAGACAAGATCTACTAACAAGTCAAATTTTGCCGATATAGTTAGTAGACTGTCACTCTTTATAGGAGTGATTGTCCTTAATTAAGGATTTTTTTTACCCTCTTTTGTGTTTGAGCAAAAACTAAAGAAGATAGAGATAAACTTATCGGACTAAATGATCAGCAATACAAGATCAACAAAACAGAGATTTTTGTCATGAATTCTATTCTCGCCTACAATGTTGAAGAGTGTCATTTGTTGAATATGCATATAGACCAAGGTGAGCGACACAAGCTCTTTAGAGCCTCTAGCTAAATCATATATCAATGTTTGTAAAAATTCTGTGGACTAATGAAATAGAATATCTTGATCAGGTAAAAACTCTTGCCAAATTTAGTGATTTTCCCTATATAGTCTATATTATTTTGGCATTTCACGTTGATCATTTTAACAGCTCGTATCTCAAAAACGAAAACGGTTATCTCTTTTTTTATTTTCTGATATAGTTTTACATATCCTCCGGGTGCGGGATTTTCTCGCTGTGTTGAAGACCCATTGGTGGCCGTCGACTGTTTTCTCCTCTTTAGTCGGGTTGTTGTCTCTTTGACACATTCCCCATTTCCATTCTCAATTTCACAAGCAGAATCCATATGTGAAATTAAAAACAAATCTGAGGGCAGTCTATTACGTATACACTTCGCCTTAAAACCAACTTATATTAAATTATATTTTTAAAGTTGAAAAAATTAAAACAAAATTTGTTTTTGCTATCTGTTGTATTATGCCGACAAAATAAAATATTTACACAAATAGACCCAATCATAGTTATTAATAATGTTTGAACAGTTCATCCCATATGAAAGGGATCAGTATTTAATAATCGCACACTATTCAAACCAGTTTCTTTGGTATGTTTAACTCATGCCTGAGTTTCAATACCCTAGTTTCAATATGTTGACCAATTATTTCAATGTCTTTTTGTTGGAACTGTGGAAAATTTTGGCATGTGCTGACTGTATGATCATATTCATTTTGTATACCTTCTTCTACAATGTTAGTATAAGATTTGAACAGTTTCCACAAGTATTTCTGACAGGATCTATAATGATGAAGGGTAACGTCAGTTGGCGATGCTTCATACCTTTAAAAATGAAAAGTATACATATAACACCAAAACTAATTATGATAATATATTGAAATTAGTAACTGCTTTAAACCCGCGAAACGGCATGGGTGTCACGAGCAAAACATGTTAACCTTTTGAATCATGTTATAGTGAACCGGCTATTTTTAAGTCGATAGCCACCAACGAGTCGTATAAAGTCACGATTGACGTACCAAATTATTAGCCTGGTTATTTTGATGACTTTTTAATGTCATTCATGTTATTCGTGCTGTTCAATATTTATTTTTTCTGTAGGGTCTTAGTTATTGTTGTTTGTCTTTTCTTCTTAATTTTCTTTTGGTCAAATAGATTCAGAGTTACCCTTTTGATATCGTTTTCCCTTTATTATATCAAAGACTTCATTTTTAGAATACTACATGCAAGGATTTGTAAAGTAAGAAGGATTGGAATCTCGTGGTTTATCGTTTTCTCTTACGCGTCGAGACTTCGCTACTCGCGACTGCTACTTGTCACTTACGATATCGGAACAATTATTCGGTAATTTTATTGTACACATGTATCGAGTTATTTTCTGTTACGTATAGACATTGTTGTGATGGTATTTAAAGGGACTTCATCTTTCTTCAATGTAATTATTATTGATTTCCTCTCAAGTTACTTTTGATGACAAATCGTAATATAAGTGTTTACCTTTGATGAAAAAGCGTAACTCAATGTGTAAGAACAATGTGTTTATATGTTAACTTCTGAAAATTTTTAATTTCAGTCAATTGGCAAAACAATGAAAAAAATATCTCATTTTTGTAAATGATGACATTATTGCTATATGCAACTTTGGTTCTTCCGAAACTATCAATTTCGGAAAAAAGGTGCAAAATCATTTTTGTGGCAAGCTCAACTAATCTTACCACAACAAGTGATTGTGAGCTGCGATTTCGCCAATTACATAGTTTGAGAACTTCAAATGTCAAGAAGAATTACTGCATTGTGTATTATATACATGCAGCCGGTTTCATTATAAAGGCATTGAAGAAACGTTACTCAGTGCGTTATAAATTATCCACTGCAAGCAAATTTTATTGAACTGTACTAATAACATTACATGTGTAAATGCATATGGGAAATGGTTTAACAAACAGGACAGAAGGGGTCTTCGGAAACCAAGTGATACATTTTTCGTTTTTTGTCAGAGAACTTGAAACAATTGTGCATAAATTAATAGGTCATTCTTATAGTGTCAGCTGTCTGTCATAACAGCCTCTCAAATAGTCAATCATGGAATTGTTCATGGTTACGTATTATACAGACATCATCTTGAAAAGAGAGACTTGTGATACAGTGTCATCTATCACAGAAGACTTCGTTCATCTTTTTCTGACTGTACGTTGGTATGCTTTCACATGTATTGAAAGAGATAAGGTAAGTAACAGCAGCAAAGTTTCATCTGGTTAAGTATCTTACTATACAAATTCTTGCTACATGTATACAAACAAACCCTTCAGTCTATTGTTGCAATACTTTGTTCAACGGTTATTTGTTACATTGATATTCATTTCTTTTGTTTTACCTCGTTTTCATTTTTCATTTCTAAAAATAACATTTTTTGTCAGTATTTTCCTAATCTGTATTTTAATTATTTTGTCTTTCATCTTTTTCATTTAAAACTAATGGAAAATACCTTTCAAGTTGCTCGTGTATGTAACAACGTATTTTAGTTTATCGAAGGAATTCTCTGTATTACGGAAACATTATGATCACACCAGGGTTTTCGATATCACGAACTTGTCAAAACTTTTACGAATTTAACATCGGGACAAGGACATCATTATGTAATATAAATCAACGTGCAGACATCTTTAACGTTTATGTATTTCACATCCATTTTTATGGTAATATTCTTAACAAAGCAAAATTATCGTCATTTAACTCAAAAAGTAACCAAATCTTTATACATACATGTACTTATTCAGAAGGAACATAGTTACAATACTGTTTGCAAATCATTAAAAATGGCATTTTTTTTTGAATTGATATTGATTCTTGGATAGGGTCTTTGAAACGGAAATACACATATTTATTATAAGACCAGTTGTTTGCATGATATGGGTTATGTCAATAATTAATATGAAATATTTACCCCTAAGCTTAAGATGTTAAGGTTGATTATAATTTTTGTACTAGTATGCAGTCTATTGAACAAATTGAATACTAAATCCACATTATCTTCTAATTCATAACTTCAAGCGAACATAAATTATTTACAAAATAAACTCAACACCTTTGTATTTGATCAGCTCGGCTGACAGTGTGCAGCAAAGCTTTAATTTTATTAAAGTCATATGAAACTTCAAATTTAAAAAAAAAAAGTTGAACATGTTTTATATGGTAAGTAAGTAAGTAAGTCAGTAAGTTAGTAAATTTTTATTATAGTGACATGTGTAATAACAGTTGAACAAAATACAAATATATTACATAAACAATAAAATACACCCGACCCATTGTGTCCATAAGTCACTTTCAAAATCATAAAACGTATTTCTTTTATCACGGATTTCAAACAAAATAATGAAAAAGATTTAGCTAAAATTCAAAACAATTAATTCATAATGAAGAATTGAAAAATAATTAAAAATGAAATAATTAAAAGACTTAGTCAATGTCCTGTTGAATAAATAATAAATTAATAATTATAATAAAGAAACGGAAAATATTCAGATTGACTATGCAGTTACCTTTTTACATTTAAATACTACAGGCAAATACACTCTTTTTGTCAACTAAAAGATCAAAACTGAAATTGCAATATACTGTTTATTAAGCTTTTCATGTGTATAACACTACACTACACGCCGGTGTCGGAACGCTTTCACTGTATACTTAGCAAGCTTTCTATGATAGTTTGTCATCAAAAAGAACATCTATTCATCGTTGGTCATATTTAGTTATTCATTGCTAGAAAAGATATTATTAAAAGTACTTTATCTCAAGTCATTGTATAAGGAGCAGTGGAGAATAAAGTGACACTCATCCTCCGTGAAGTTGCTGTTACAAAACTTACATATGACGGCGTGCATAAAGCTGAGTCCACAAACGTAACGTCTTCAAATTACTTCAATCATTTACGACGTCGGCATTTTCCCCCAGAAAACAAACGCGTAACAAAAACACTGGACACTTAGTTTATCACATAGCTTTAAACATAAACGTTCAATATATTTCTTTTTTTTAACAATTAAGTGCAGCATATGCACATTCTGGAAATATAGATAAATATATGCTAAGAGCAGTGTAATGGAAATAATAAGCGACTATGTCGTGGACCCTATTCAGAAAATAGCGTTAAAACGTCATTTCTTTAAATTGTAACATAATAGCTGGACATTAAAAAAATTCAGGTGTTCAGCCTGGACTATCGAATCATTCATATTTTGCAGATTTTTTTAAACCTCTTGTTATGCACATTTGGAACATCAAGTTATTTTGAAATAAAAAAATAGCAATTAAATATTTTTTCTTACCGATTCTTCCATTTTCGAATATTAATCCTTCCAAATTGCTACTTCTTACACATAACGAACTACATTCCAAACTCATCCACCATGGCCGTTTTTAATTTTTTTGCGGTGAATTTCGTATGACGTCATAGTCCGAATCCAAAAAATTCTATTATACGAAAATGCGGGAAAATATGTTGAATTTGTATAAATTTTGGGTCTAAAACTCTATTTTATGCTTATTTAATGTTACAAGTTTCACACATTTTTGCCGTTTTCTCTATGTTCGTTTCATACTTTATAGATTTAATTTTGATAACCTTATTAGTAATGTGGATTTTAATGGTTAGCATTCATCATTTTATCATAAAAAAAACTTCCTATTCAAAAGATATTTTAAACACGGTTGTATAAAACTACTTTTAAAAGCGCCTTTTACAGTTGCCGTCAACTTTGTGCACGCCGTCATAAGCGTTCATTTGGTTGCTCGCCGTTATATCTTCCCGTCTCTAGCCTCAAAGGAAGAACTCCACATCTCAGTAGGAAAGATCGTTCAGTTTTGTTCAAATTAAATTTAACATAAGTTTCTATTCCAAAATTTGCCTTTAGTTTCACATAAGATCTCAACTTTGGGGTTTTCACAATGTCGTTTTTCCATAAACAGTTATAATATTCCTCTTCCTTCAAGATGGATTCGAACAAAGTCATACTAATAACGTTCTTGGGCTCAAAATGTCCCACGTTTCTTGAGTATGTCTTTGAAAGCAACACCAATTATTTCGACATCTTTCATAGTCATGATTAAAAGCTGGTTTGGTAATGCGATTGTCATCAAATTGAACAAGTCTATTCCAGAGACGTACAATATTAGTCCAATGTCTGTAGTGGAACAGGATCCATCCGATATCCCCATAAATACCAAGAAGTGGGGCAAAACGATGAACTCTCAAAAAGTAACGTATAGATCGGTTCTGGACGTTCTCTATGGCTTGAAACTTTCGGCTCCCCCAAACTCCGGATGCATAGTCTAGTAGTATAGGCACAATACATGAATAAAAAAGTTTTCAAATGACTTCATTCCAATCTCTTTAAATGAATGAATGTTAGAAATTATTTTTCGAAGTGCTCTACCAGCCCCCTTTGACAGTGCTTCGGCGGTTGTGGTAAAATTGCCGTTAAATGTGAATATAACACCTAAGTATTTGTACTGGTAGAAAAAAAAATTAACCATAATTAATTCAATGCGTCCAAAGCGCTTTTCTGGATATACCTTCATCAGGAACGCTCAAAGCCGAATATTTGAAAGCCAAGGATGTATAAGAACCGAAACAGTTGAAGAGCTATATAACCAAAGTACCTAAAAAAAAGCCAAATTCATCTAAGGTCAACTTTGATTGACGGAGTTGAAACCTCAGTTTCTTTAAAATTTCAAAATTTATAAACAACTTCGAGTTGATTTCTTCCGATCATGAAATTGTAATCAGTCTGCTTACATTTTGACTTCCTGAAGTGGACACATTTTGATTTATTGTTGATTAAGACTCTCCAGCGTATATGTGTATATCATATGAGTACACCTCATAAATATACTTTCCAATTTTTATTATTTTAATTTCTGATGAGAAGGAAACTATGATGTTACTTTATTTCTGTGTGACCAAGCATAACGTACCCTTAATCAGATTCCTCTGCACAGAAGGATCATTTGAACATTGTTTTTGTATTCTATTTCAAGAACGATAAAAAAAAATTACAATCAAAGACAGACAGTAAATGAAACATATAGGATGTGTTTTCTATTAAAAAACACACATTTAGCAGATTTACGCACTACGTGTACGTATGTCTCAATCCAACATGTCTGAGCTCGCAAGATTGTTTATATCACAATATTTACTGTATGAATTCCATATCCGTTCGATAAACTAGCATGAGGTTTTTTGAATTCAAATGAATGATGTCTGTTTATGAAATGTACGTGTTAATACAGCATTATCAAAGTAGTGGTCTTCTTGATTGTTTCGTGCTATGAAAAGTACTGTTTTTGAACCTTTTCATAGTTCTTTAAACGTAAATGCATTGGCATATTATTTTCACTGGATAAAACAAGGAAGCAATAAATAAAATACGGACTGCTCTAAAAAACACGGACTTATGAACATGAATTTACTCTCCAAAATGTCCTAATCAATGCAAAAAACAAGAATTTTTGTAAAATGTCTGTATATCGTAGTATACTAAGATTCCATGTATGCATTTCCGTTGATATTTGCATTGGTATGTGTATAAAAATGGTTTTCAATCTATATTTTCGATAAAAAGCATTGAAAGTCTAAATTAAACGTTTTTAAAACAAAACAATGTAGAGTTGATAATAGCTTTTTATCACAAATACAAATTTACATTCTATGATCTTGTAGATAAGGTTCTACCATCTTTACTTTTATGTCTTACCAGAAAGAAATTCTGTTTGTTTACATTTTTTATCATATTCACTCGAAAAAACGTTGTCACACTCGAAAACGCCCGATTAAATAACTCGATAAAACACGATCCCAGCCGGACACTGTACCTACTGTGAGTTCGTAATCTAAAATAATGTGAGCCGATATGACATATGCATAATAACATAAACGGTACCAATTTGAATGCACCAGATGTACATTTCACACCAGGAGTATACTTACTAAAGGATGCACTAGCTTTCATTTCATTCCTGGGGGTGCATTTTTTTACATACTGTTATCAACTTTTTTATATATGAACATTATGGTTCATAGAAACATTGGTCCAATATTAACTACGTTTAGTGCAAAAGACTTATATTTTGGTTTAGCACTATTTATATTTTTTTTATTTCGGTTTTTAAACTTTTACCTGTAATGTAAAGAACATTTATTTCCCTTTTAAATATAAAAATTCAAACGTAAAATCCCAATATCTTCAATATGAATTTAAACGCTAATTTCTAATTTAAATATATAGAGAATATCATATGGCTTTTTTCAATATCACATCCGTATCTACCCGAGACACCAATATAATCACAAATGCTCTGCTCGAGGGATTATATTGGTTGAGGGTTGATACGGTGTGTGATATTGAAAAAGCCATATCATATACACTTTATTATATAAAATTATACCTCACGTAGATGTTTTTGTTATGTGAAATGATGTCATACAGATTAGGGGTTTGACATGACGTTATACAGATTAGGGGTTTGACATGACGTCATACAGATTAGAGTTTTGACATGACGTTTGATAAAGCCTTTGCAACAGTGACTAAAATTGATGACGTGACGTCATACTGATTAAAGGTGTGATAAAGCCTTTTCAACCGTGATTGATATCGATATCCTCACGGATAGCTGATACAGTACGAATGCCGTTGACCGTATTACACATACAATTTATCTGTATTTACTCTATTTAAGTATATAATAAATTAAATTTTTCATTTTAGAGACTATTTACACGACAAATTTTTTTCAGAATTTTTATTTTTTTGTGTGCTACATTCTATTTATTTGTCCTGTTTAAAAAAACTCGTAAAATATTAGAAAAAAGTGCCGATTGCTCGTTTCAATTACTGTGGTTTCATTTATTTTCGGGTCAGGACCAATTTTTGTGGATCAAGGATAATGTAATTTCGTTGATGTTTGGTTTCGTGCTTTTGCCAAAAATTTTCCTTTATGCCTATTTAAAAGAGTACCACGATGAACATTTAAAAACTATCGGTTCACCTTTACCATTATAAATTGGCTATCAATGAATAATGATGAACCAACAGTAGATTGCTGTTATTTTCTTTCCTTTTTGAAAATCAATAATCTGAAATTTCAGGTTTTCAATGATTGTCTCATTTATAACCAATGAACAAATTGAACCCAAACTTGACGGACGTTTCTTTGAAAATCCTAAACAGTTGTTGTTAATTTCAAATTTCGAAAAGACAACATGTATTGTGTGCATAAAAACTATATTGAGAATTTCATTTTCATTTCTATCGGAGAACATTTAGCAGAAAATTGAGAGAAAAAAAAAAAAAAAACCATGTAGAAATTTGACATTACATGGATTACTTGTTAAAGTATATGTATGTATTTATTAATTTACGATGAAGATATCTAAATGCATTTGGACTTCTGTGCCACATTGTCTCTTATAAAATCTGTATGGTCAGTTTTAAGATATTACCTTTTGAATCCATCTTCCGGTTTAAACTGATGAATGCTTGGTGATGCTATGTGTGTTCGATTCGGCATATGCACATACTTTATTCTGTCGTATACGGGGATAGTACTATTCATATATTTCCTTATAAACAATGAGCTTGATTTGTTGTAAGGTTTCCATGATGTAATATGAATGTTTGGTTTCATTAAAATACCTGCAGTTGAATTATCGATGAGTTTATCCTGAAATATGGAGGTATAAAAGTAATTGTAGATGCATGTCTATATAACTTTTAAAAAACTTAGATTAAAATGAAGAAAATTAATACTTTGAATAAAAGCTTTTTAAAAAAATATAATTTTATGGTTGATTGTGTATAGGGGTGGTGTATACTGTATGGTGTATTTTTATTGGGATTAGTGTATGGTGAAAAACTGGAATGTTAAAATTGAGAATGGAAATGGGAATGTGTCAAAGAGACAACAACCCGACCACAGAACAGACAACAACAGAAGGTCACATATAGGTCTTCAATGCAGCGAGAAATTCCCGCACCCGGAGGCGTCCTTAAGCTGGCCCCTAAACAAATATATATACTAGTTCAGTGATAATGGACGTCATACTAAACTCCAAATTATACACAAGAAACTAAAAGTAAAAATAATACAAGACTAACAAAGGCCAGAGGCTCCTGACTTGGGACAGGCGCAAAATGCGGCGGGTTAAACATGTTTATGAGATCTCAACCTCCCCTATACCTCTAGCCAATGTAGAAAAGTAAACGCATACCAATACGCACATTAAAAGTCAGTTAAAGAGAAGTCCGAGTCCGATGTCAGAAGATGTAACAAAAAAAAATAAACAAAATGACAATAATATATAAATAACAACAGACTACTAGCAGTTAACTGACATGCCAGCTCCAGACCTCAATTAAACTGATTGAAAGATTATGTCTTCATCATATGAATATCAAGCACAATCCCTCCCGTTAGGGGTTTAGTATCATACCATCATAAAATATGTGAGAAGAGCATAACCCGTGTCATGCCAACAACTGGTTTTTAAATAAATGTGTTTAGTTCCGATGCAAAGACCCTATAAGTGAATCAATATTAAAGCCAAAATATGCAATCTTTAATGACCTGACAACAGTATCGTATCTATATCCCTTCTTAATAAGTCTATTTAAAGGTTTTGTTAGCTTCTGAGGTGAATACTGACATTTTTGTGCTTTATAAAGAATATTACCATAAAAGATTGGATGTGAAATACCTGAACGTATAAGAAGTCTGCATGTTGAGCTATATTTACAAATGATGTCCTTGTACCGATGATAAAATTTAGTAAATGTTTTGACTAGTTTGTGATATCGAAAACCCTGGTGTATTAATTTTTCAGTAATACATAAATTTCTTTCGTTAAAATCTGAAACGTTGTTACATACACGAGCGAATCGTACAAGTTGAGATATATAAACACCGTAAGATGGTGACAAGGGAACGTCACCATCTAAAAATGTTGTATGGAGCAGGATCTAAATTGGATGTTTACACTTAACTGATTTGACTCGCCGACAGTTTTGATTCGAGAGCCACTAATGAGTATTATGTTAACAAAACGCGTACTAGTACGTTATACTTAATTATTAATCTCATATTTATGATGCTTTTTTGCAGATTTTGGTTTAAAATGTTTACTTGTGCAAAATTAAAAAAAATATTCAAATTAAAGTTTTGCAGAGCAAACTGTTCACATTACATACGTACATGTGTGAATATATAGTTTTGTCCATAAGTATTTTTTCTCACTTATGAGAGTATTGTGTACATTTGATTCAGTGTATATCATGTCACTTATAAATTGTGAACATTAGTATCTACCTATATCGCTTGGAGAGTAACATTTGTTGGCAAGGAGTTGTCAGGAATGAGGAATAAGTAAACTTAAAAAGGGATATAGCTACGATCTGTTGTCACGTCATTAAAGATGGCATATTTTGGTATTAATATTGATTCACTCATAGGGTCTTTGCATCGGAAATAAACACATTTATTCTAAAACTAGTGTTTGGCATGCTATGGGTTTTGTTCTTCTCATATATTTTATGATTGTATGATACTAAACCCCTAACGGGAGGGATTGTGCTTGATTTTCATATGATGAAGACATAATCTTTCAATCAGTTTAATTGAGTTCTGGAGCTGGCATGTCAGTAACTGATAGTAGTCCTTTGTTAATTTATGTATCATTGTCATTTTGCTTAGTTTCTTTTGTTACCTATTCTGACATCGGACTCGGACTTGTTTTGGACTGAGTTTTACTGTGCGTATTGCTGTGTGGTTTTTTTTTCTACATTGGCTAGAGGTATAGGAGGAGGGTTGAGATCTCACTAAATATGTTTAACCCTGCCACATTTTTGTGCCTTTGTTAGTCTTGTATGATTTTCAATTTTAGTTCATCTATATGTTTTGGAGTTTAGTATGACGTCAATTTTCACTGAACCAGTACACATTTTGGTTTATGGGCCAGCTGAAACCCGCCTCCGGGTGCGGGATTTTCTCGCTGTATTGAAGACCAATTGGTGGCCTTCGGCTGTTTTCTGCTCTTTGGTCGGGTTGTTGTCTCTTTGAAACAATCCCCATTTCTATTCTCAATTTTATTAAGGATCTTCTCACCTCTTGTTTTTCATAATTTCTTAAAGAAAAAGGGTACCAATTTTATATGTATGAAAAGCCGAGAGAGAATTATTTCCCGCCTAATTTTCAATAGCTTATATCTCGAAAACAAGCACACGGACCATTCATTTTTTCTGTTTTTTTTTTTTTTTTAGTTCCTTTATTTATGTACTATCTATTTATAACAGTCTTTTAAAAGCTTGCTATTTTGAAACAGAGTAGCGAACATCCTTAAGTAGGAAGAGATAATGTTTTAATACTCGCAAGGTTTGTTATATTTCCTTATCAGACATTGCAAACACAATTAACATATGGGAACATAAATGATTTTTTTCTTCATCTTTATTTTGATTCCGAAAACAGAAACATTCTGTGCACTACACCCGAGTTTGCTCTTTTAGAACTTGCTCTATTCATGAAATTGCTAAATGTAATAAAAGCATGAGTGCAGAAGTATATATTTACCATAAAATATCACACTGTTAATTATATATTAAAATGAATACCTTCATTCTTGCTCTAAATATCCGGATTTCATAGGTCGTTTATTCAGCTGCTAAAAGGTGATATTCTATAAGCGGGGACGTTAGTTAAAATAGACAAAACATTTATATATATAAAATGCATAACTCTTACAAGTATTGACCTTCTGCTGTTGTCTGTTCTATGGTCGGGTTGTTGTCTCTTTGACACATTCCCCATTTCCATTCTCAATTTTATTCTTAAAGATAATCAATATTTACCTATAACCACATAAAGAGAGGCGAAAAAAAAAAAAAAAAAAAAAAAAAACACGGGAGTGATAACAGGTGCTCCTGAAGGGTAAGCAGATCCTGATAAGATGATAACAGGATAAAGATTTTAAGCAGTGACGTGAATAAAAAAAGCAAAACTTTCATTAGTTTTAAAAATAAAAGAATAAAACTTACTAGAACTCTTTTTAGAGAGAATCCATATTTTGTAATGTTTGGTAAGACAAATTCGTCTCTATCTATTCCAATTACATACTTGTAACCATACATACGTGTATGACAATCAAGGGCAAACACTTCCTGATCAATCCAAACTCTTTCAGTTATATCGCTTAATCGAATATGCTTTTCTGAAGAAAAAAAATATGAACATAATTTCATTTAATTTTGTACTTGTAGAAAAATTGAACGAATCATAATTTTTACAATGTTTTAGCAATAACAAATATAAATTGGATATATTGATATTTTTGGCATGAAAAAGAGGGAAGATATCAACTGGGCATTGAGGAAACACAAATTACAAAAACAACATACAAGAACATGATGTGCGACAGAAAAGAATAACATACGCATATAATGTATAGTCCACAAACATTATACAGAACCAATACTTAAGATCACCACTGAAATCTCTGGAAGGAAAGTAGTTGTTTGTCTACATGTAGGCATGAACAATACACCACACATACAAAACCCGTTATATCAGAAGATTACAGAGCCTCAATGGATGGTGCTAAGGTCAGTGTGAAAAAATAAATTGATAATAAAAATGCGGAAGTCAAAAAAAAAAAAAAAAAAATTACAAAACCTAACGCTCGACTATCAATCAACGGAACGACTGGAAAACAACTGGCATATTCCTGAATTGATACATACATTGTACATTTCCCGTACTTAATTGAAATTTGACTATTGTTCCGTGTTATCAACTAAAAATCTGTGAACCAACCATACATACAAAATTGGTTAACGTGACAATAAATTTAAATTTGATCCAGTAGCCAATATTGCGTAAAGATTCATCATAGATATATAACATAAATGAATTAAAACATTAAAAACAACATATAGAAAAGGTCTAAGCTGGATTTTGTTTTTTTTAATTAAAAGACAATATAATTTGTATTAAATTTATTTAAAAAAAAAAATCATAGAAAATAAAAATAACGCGCTGCAAATTTCCTGCGTCCGAAGAGCATTTTTTACCTAGATTTACTTTCAATATATATTACCACTCAACATACACATTTGGAATCCAATATTTTGATGTATTACATACAAGGTTATCTAATCAAAAATACTAGTACTTCTGTTCTAATGAAAATTATGTTGGTTTCAGCGAAAGCACATGTTTGAATGAAGCTACAATTCTGTGTTAAAGCTCTCTAGAAAAAGAACTGGTTTTGATACCAACTCTTGTTATCAAATTGTAGTCAAATCTTCGTTCAAAGCGCATAAAGGTATGAAATTAAGATAAGTGTACTTAGATTAAGTTGTAATAGTTCTCAAATCATATGGTCTATCATTAGTTGTTATTCACCAACCAAATTACCATTGAAATTCTAATATCGAGGTTTACAAATTGACATGTGTCACTAATAATGATAAATTAAGTAAGCATTCATTTATATATTTACTAAACACTGAGTAGTTCTACAGAAAACATCGTCTAAATGATTACAGGCATTCGTAAAGTAGATATTAAGTTGTGTATCATTAGAATTTTGTACATTTTAGCCATAAATAGGGATTCTTAACGGTGAATAAATAAATTCCATATCATAGGGCATAACTAGTCCCCATTCGAACACAAAGTCAATATCTGTTATCTCCAAAACGTACATGGTCGGGGCATTTTAAAATTCACTATGCGGTATGGATTTTTTTCATTGTTAAAGGTGATCATAGTTAAAATGTCTATGTCGTTAGGTCTCTGGTAAATGGTTGTCTATTTAACAATCATACTAAATCTTCTAAACTTTATATGATATTGTTAAGTAAAATAACTCATTGTTTACATTTCTCTGTATGTCCAATTTGTGTTTTCTATATGTATGACTGAACAAAGAATTGTAACGACCACAATAGATGTTACGGTAAAAACACAGATTAAAAGACACACATTTTTTTAAGTAGGAACATCTGTTTTTAACATTATTTTATGGTAGTGTCTAAGAATTTCAAAGAATTTTTACTCTTCATAAAAAGCTTTTGATTCTTTGTACGTAAAACAATTTTCCTAATGGTTCTAAGCTAACAAGTCCGGAAACTAAAATATATCTTACACAGTAGATACACTTAAGATGCAGATATCTTTTGTAATTGCGGAAGCCTGGTCATTACTAAAAAAGTTTATCATCACGTTGTAAATCTATATATTTATAATTCATTCATTGAGCGTAGCTGTTATCTAGACTGTAATATAGTGACGTGATCATTAAACATATTTAATCTTCGTTGAATCTTATTTTTCTAGACTAAGAGATATATTTTTGAGTTAAAAAAATATTTGGATATAGTACGTCTGTAAGAATAATTCTATCATCTATGTAAATATATGTAAAATTCCGATTTTGATGATATATGATATACACAGAGAAAGGTACATGATGCCTGTTCGAGTGATATGCAATGTTGAATATTTTGTAGTTTAGTATAGGCGGTTACATGCGATATATGATGTAATAATTATCATGAAAAAGGGATTTAAAACTCACAAGGCCCGAAGGCGACAGAATGTTCGGCATATTTTATAACCACTGACTTATTATTCTGAAGCAAACTCTCCGTATAACTAAATGTATAAATAAAACCTTATTATACCTGTTTACATTTCATTTCGTAATTGCAAATAATGTACCATCAAGCCAGGAATATTTTGTTTTAAAAGCAAACTTTACCTCTAGCAGGAAAACCAGCAACAGGAATGATATCTGTTAATCCTAATGACTCATAATATTCCAATATCTTCATCGCATCACCGTTTAGGTCATTTGTATACGATACTACCTTGTCTACTCCTAAGATCCGTTGAACTTCAAACCATTCTAGTAGCAGGTTAGCAGATAGAGATTCATACAGAACAGTAGTGCATACAGCTAATTCACCTTGCGATGGCGTTTGTACTGCGACATAATATTTTGCATCTTTATTACAAGTTTTATTAAACACAGTTATAATTGATACCGATTGGACCGATTTTGACATCATTGGTAGCGGACATGTAAACTGTACTCGACGAAGAGGACTTTTGCATACGAAAAGACGTAATTTTCTTTTGATCGAACGCGTTTGACTATTGTGTCACCATTGTTTAAACGAAAACAACACGTAAAGTCACTGTATTTTTTTTATTGTCCTCCCAACCAATAACAATAACGACATTTTGATTTCTTCTTTTTCTCCTTTCAATGATATAAGCAGATAACATATACACTGTTGAGTCAAATGTCTCTATATATTGAAGGACTTGAAAAGATGGCAGTTTTTGATTTCTAGAGATGTTTCGTCTATAAATCACTTTATTGTCTTGTGACACAATAGTATATATAATTACGATATATATTAAAACTACTAAACACAACAGTTTGAAAAACTTTCTGTCCATAGAAAACACTCCTGATTTACTAAATTCCATTTTAATATTAACAATTTGTCACAACATGATACTTAAAATCAATAAACGCACAGCTGCTGAAAATTTACAATGTGTAGCTGTAATAATGCATACCATGTAAAACAGATGTAAAAAATAGATGTAAAACACTTTATAAACTTTGCATCTCCAGTAAAGAGCTTTTATGTATTTACGTTCACCTGGAACGCTCAAAGCTAAATATATGAAAGCCCTACATGGATGTATAACAATGTAGAAAAGTTTGGAACTATATGACCTAAAGGGACATAATCACCTAAACTATGGCACAAAAAAGATCAAATCAACCACAAATATCCGACATCTCGGAGAAAAAAAAAACATGCATGCGAAGCGCTTTTCTTGATTTAGCTCCATGAGAACGCTCAAAGCCGGATATTTGAAGGCCTCGGATGTATAAAAAAGAACTTTAAAAAATAGCCAAATCTATCTAAAGTCAATTTTGCCTTAAAAAAGGCAACAGTAGTATACCGCTGTTCAAAAGTCATCAATCGATTGAGAGAAAACAAATCCGGGTTACAAAACAAAACCGAGACAAACACATCAACTATAAGAGGAAAACAACGGAACAACAGAAACACTGAAGTGCAACAAAAACAAACGGATATTGCAACATACATAGAAACGAACTACTTGATAAAAACTGCCATATTCCCGACTTGGTACAGGACTTTTTTTAAGAAAAAATGGTGGGTTGAACCTGGTTTTATGGTTAGCCAAAACTCCCGCTTAAATGGCAATGTTACAAATACCATTGAAATGACAATATTACGTGACAGGAATACAGTACAAATAAATGCAAGAACACTCAGGACAGAGAAATACATAAATAGATATAATATAGTACATTTCGACATGTAAACCACAGAATAAAAACGAACACCTAAAATATGTAAAATTAATTTACGACAGTACACAAGTACATCATAATAGAATTATGAAATGTGCGTCACACGAATGTATCATTTCCACAAAGGCGACGTCACAGGTAAATATCTAAAATTGAATATAAAATTGGGATTAAGTTTGTAATGGTGTTATTTGATATATTTTCTAACAATAACAAGAATGTTAATATAAAATTGTGTTAGTAATGGTGTAATAAATCAAACTGTGTCAAAACAAATAAATCCTGTGCATATAGTTGCTCTAAACTAAAAATCATATAAATAAATTAGATGATTAATTATCTATACTTTTACATACATATAGAAAATACTTTTACATACACATAGAAAATAAAAATAAAATTAAAACCATAAACAATAAAACATAAAACAATATCCAATCAGAATTACAAATAAAACATCATAACTAAATACATGAATGTTGGATGTACAAATACCGAGACACGTCTAATAGCAATGCGAATTCACACTCAACAAAACAGTCTTACTCGGGAAAAGATCACGTTTGGTACTTAAAAGACCAGACGACGTAGATGGTAAACTTTCAATTGATAGGAAATTTAAAATGTTTTAAATTTTACAGTTACACGTTAGAACATTCTGTATCGATAAGGTTCTGCTTTCTGGTATGTTCCTCAAAAGCAGCTCGTGATTAAAGGGCCTTTACATTCTGCAGTGATCGATTCCTTTCCACCAATAATTATTTTACTGCAACACTGTCTGGCAAGCTCATTTTTTGTTGGATAACGCCATAGTTTCCAATCCATTGGATTCATCTATTGATGTGCTCGCATTATAAGCTACAGCGGAAATGTGGTGATGTTCTTGATTCTAGAGGAGAATTATGTGCCGAATTCATATTCACCGATTTGACCCGATTTCCCCATATTTGCTTTATAGCATACTAAACTTAATATTCAAATTACAAAAAGTCAAAAAAAAAATTAGTTAACAATGCATGGACTTGTTATAATGAATCAGCTTTTCGTGTGTATTTGTTGTCTAGACGACATCAAGATGGTCTCCGAAGACTGCCAACTGTCATAACCCGATATAGACATTAATATAAATATAAAGAGACATACAAACACGTGCAAGGAATAATGACAATTTGTCAAGGTCTGTTTGATTTCATGTTATAGATTAAAAATATATGCGTATCATCGGTTTACTATATAATAATAATTTTTTTGTGGACCAATAAGTCAAAGAAATGGTACTTTCCAGTGTTGACATTGTTTTCTTTGTAATGAAGGAACAGCATGCTGAACACATGCATAACCACTACAGGTCTAATTAAAAGTTACATTAATACGGGTTGAAACGAGGTTGGATTATTGATTTCCAAGACAATATTACAATAAGCGTTATTTTGAGCTTATCTTGATGGAAGTTTAGGAATAAATATCCGTAATAAGAAACTAAAAATACTAAAACGCCAAAAACGAATACATGTGAAGGACAACACATTATATGAGGAATCTTGTTAAAAATTGCTATTTCACTAACAATTTTAAAAAATGCAGTACAAAGTTTCTATCTTTTGGTCTTGAAATATATCTTTCGATAGTGTCATGTTCCAGTTTTGATAAACAAAACGTCAAATATTTTTCTACATCAATGGTAAAGTTTTGAATTTTCAGATTCTTTGTCATTATTTGAAGACAAAGTCAAGTGATAAATCTTAGTTACATGCAGTGTACATGTAGTTTACTGTCAGATCGTTAAGGTACTAACAAATTACGCCAATAACACTTGAATAAAGTTAGTCTGTTAACTCTTCGGAAAGTCCACGTGTATACAAATTTGCCAAAAAAATCAATTGTTAAAGAAAAGATCCGAAATCTATATTTTCACACCTTTTATACTACAAAAATTATATTGATCGTCTGAGTTGGTCTTGATGATTTAAAATTTATACTTAATTAAACAAAATTGAAAACATAGGTCGGCAAGTTGGAATAAGATTTACCACGTAAATGGCATTTTTTTGTCAATGATAAGAATCTGTGTTAAGATTTTCTTTTCTAAGTAAGGTACATGTGTTCTATATCAAATTATCACGATGATCGCATAGTACATAGCGTGCTGGCCTCCGTTAATGCGGATGGTCATGGTTTTAATTATCGACCATGTCAAAATGGTTTTAAAATTGGTATTTCCTACTTGTCTTCTATGTTAGCGACATTTACGAGTAAGAGCAAAGACTGATTGGCTCTGAGGCAGTAAAATGTGTCCAGGTAGAGTGACTTGTCTTCCTACAGACTGTTACCTAGTGAACTATAGTTCAAAATCTCAGCATGTCGGTCTAATACAAAGCAATATATTACGAACATGCTTTTAATTTGCAGCTGGACGTTTAACAGCCACCCATCTGCAATATATATATCACATTATATATAAATATTGTTTTGGTGAACACTGGTCTATGAAAGAGAAGTGTTGTTGGGTATTCAGAGAAAACCAAAATGGATTATGTTTTATTTTAGCAGGAAACATGCGCACTTTTTCATTCTTTAGGTTTTGACTCAATATTAAATCAACTCGAAACTGTCTTGGTTTATACATAAGTGACTTTGTCCTCTTAAAATAATTTGGTGTTGCCTGCAGGTCATCAAAAGATAACAAAAGAAGATATTTCTGTCATTATAAAACCCACTGACTTCTACAGTGCTGTGTCATTCACATTTATTCTTATTGTGGAAAATACATCAATAGCAATTCGATTCTACTTTATCCCTCTCAAAAATAGCAATACAGTCCTAATGAATTTTTTTCAAAACATGCAAGCAAAATAAATATTTTTGCTTTAGAGAAATGAGAGACAATGCAAATTATATGATTAACCTTACTGTTTTGAATTATATGTGACGCATGAAACCGGTCATATTTACTCAGATTTATTCGTCAAAAAAAGTTATAAAATATCTTATAATTTGCCTGTTTAAAATTTTGCATTTTTAGTGAACTTCAATAAAACAGGTTAGCATATCCTCGATGAGTAATCAAACAAGTTGCTCTTGAATGGTAAACATATCCTGCAATAGAAGATATAAGTTGCCATGGAAGGGTGCCAGTTGATTATAGTTCTGTTATATTGACAAAAATTGATGAGCAACCCGATCAGACATAACCGGTTATTGTGACCATAATTGGGATTCAGCAGGCAGCCAAAACTGTGTAAACAGACATAACAGATATACACCACAACTGACTAAAAAATTCAAACAAACATACAAATCAATTTTTGAAAGACGCAAACATAAAAGGTGTAGATAGTTAATTTGACAAAGCGTTTTATTGTAGAAATAATATCGGTAAGAACTTATGAAAGCTGTTTAGTAGTACATTTAGACGACCAAGCTACATATCGTTCTTTATGAGGATATTTGTGAAGTTAAGGTATTCAGTATAAAGATGAGGGATTTTCATTGTCCTTTTTTATGTTAATACCAAAGAAGAGAAGGACTGATTTGTTTTTCTCTAAAATTTCCTCTTTCGTGAATGATGTAAGGATATATGTGGTTAACTCGAAGTTCTTTAGTGAGACATTCCAAATAATGTTTTTTAATAATTAACAATATTATTTAGGTTTTGTCTGTTGGAACAACAACATATTTGTAATGAAGGGAGGATTAACCATTGAAAACCTAAGATTTTTTGAAATGGTCAGAGACCAGTGAGCTCATTGTACATCGAAGATTATGAATGCACTTCTGAAAGCAGCAATGGATGGAGACTTAAGATTTTATGATATTAATTGATTTTTACCTGTTATAGTATTGCGTCATTCCATGTATTTGGCATATAGCATAGCCTAATGTTAACACTGTATAAACTCACCACAATCCCATTAATTGTCTCAAATGAAAGTTTTCTACTTTAAATTTTATTTATTGACTGATAGTAAATAAAAATTGTTTGATGACCATAACTGCATTATTGATCAATTAATAGTCCATTACTGACACCTGCTGAAAAAAGGGGGGTCAATATTCCTTGATACTTCAATACCTTTGATTTTTTATTAAACTCATTGTGAAAATTGTGGAAAGTCTTTAAAGCAGAGGGACAAACAAGGAAAAATCAACCAAAATTTATCTTGATATTGAAGGTTTATGTTCCTATAGTCTGAAATTAAATTTTCAAGTATTTTCTTTTAAAGTCATACATTACAGTCAGTTTAAATTTATTTTTGCAATATTAGTAGCATTATGCTCAGATAGCATTTTTTTTTACTACAAATTGAACAAGGATTAAGAATAAAGCAAAACAAAAGACTTCTGATAAACTTTTATGTCTCTTTAAAGCGAAAAGCGGTGAAACCAAAAAATCACAAAACAACTGATGTTTTAGTCTTAACTGATCATTTCAAATGCATGTAGCCACATTTCAACTTTGTTTTTGGCAAAAAAGTCATATATTTCAAAATTTGAGTCTTAAACCTGAACATGCTGAATTTGTGCTATTTTAAGCTTTTCCCACCCTTACAATATGCATTCATATAAAAAAATGTCCTGAATTGTTATGAATGCACAGTAAGTTGTTTTTGTGGTATTAAACAATAAAACAAAGATTGTTTGCTACCAAAAAAAAAAAGATTTCGTCATATAGATTTTATGAAATTATTTGATTTTTACCTGTTATATCATTGCGTCATTCCATGTATTTGGCATATAGCATAGCTTAATGTAAACACTGCATAAACTAACCACAATTGAAAAAATTGTGTCATGACCATAACTTCATTATTGATCAATTAATAGTCCATTACTTACACCTGCGTGCGATGGTCTAGCCCCTGAATCCGCCTGCGAGTGTAATAAAACTTTCAGGCTCGACCACACGCAATATTCCATCGACATTTATATAAAAATGTTACGCAGAAACTGCTCCAACATGTATGAGGAGGAAAGATTAAAAATGACACTCCGTAAATTTTATGGACACCATCACGAATTGGTTGTCTATACGATGTGTCTCTGTCTAAACTAACTAATGACATTTTTACCACGTCTTAGATTGTGGTTTAACATCTATGTCGTCTGTCAGCTAAGTACCGAACGTGACTTATTCGCGACTATGACTTATACCGAGTGTGAATTTGCATTGCTATACGACGTGTTTCGGTATTTTATACATCCAACATTCATGTATTTATTTATGATGTTTATTTTATGGTTTCGGTTGGATAATGTGTTATGTCTTATCGTTTTTAGCCCAAATAATTATAAAATAGCCTTTCAATACCATCATTGTCGTGAAAATTGTTTGGACTGGTGTTGTGAAAATAATTGTGTGAAGTTCAAGATTACATATTCGTTACATAAGTGCGTCACTGTTTGTGATGTCCTGTGGCGTCTGTCGTTGGTGGAAGATGTTCGTTGTTGTTCTGCAGTTTGCATGTTGTGTCAACTATTATATTATTTGTTTGTGCGTTTCTCTGTGATGAGTGTTCTTGCGTTTGTGCTGTATTTCTATCACCTAGTGTTGTCATTTTAGCGATATTTTTTAACATTGTCATAAAAGCGGGAGATTTGGCTAGCCATAAAACCAGGTTCAACCCACCATTTTTTCTTAGAATGTCCTGTACCAAGTCAGGAATATGGCAGTTGTTATCAAATAGTTCGTTTCTATGTATGTTGGCGTTTGTTTTTGTTGCACTTCATTTTTCCTCTTATAGTTGATGTGTTTCTCTCGGTTTTAGTTTGTAACCCGGATTTGTTTTCTCTCAATCGATTTATTACTTTTGAAAACCGGTATACTACTGTTGCCTTTATTTACATCCTATGTTTACAGTTTCCCTGTTTATAGAAGCTATTTTAGAGAAGAACTAGATTTCTTGCTTCCAACATTCATCGATATTAATGGTTTAGAAGATGACAAACATGACTTCAACAGGGCGTTTCTGAGAGCATTATTTGACGGGAAAATTAAAGAAAACGAACAGATCAGAGAACTTCTGAAAAAAGTTTCAATTCAATCCAGCTGAATTTAACGAAGAAATGTCTAGGCGTACAGAATATCTTAAAATAGATAGAATTATTGTTGTTACAACCGCAGACCCAGAAGAACAACTACCAAAAGAGTTGTTAAAATGCATAAAGGAAGTAACAGACGATGTAAAAGGTAATATTGATTTAATTTGCTGTTGATTATACTTATCAAAACATTTAAAAGTTCTGTTTAAGTCTAGATACTAGTATCAAGTATAAGAGCTAGCTGAGAGTGGTCGTTGGTGCTTGTAGATAGCTCTGATTTGACAAAGTAGAGAACAAACTTGATTAACAGCTGTAATAATATCGTGCCTTGTTGGATTGCATTTATATATTAATTGATGTTATTCTCGTCCTCCTCGTAAAAATCATTGAAAATACAAACTAATTTTTCTATAACCTCATCAGACAAAGTCGCATTTTTTTAATGACGTCACAATGACACTGCAGTAGATCAAATAAAAAAGCGACTTTATACAATCAGCTTTGTGCATTGCTATCTTATACCAATCAGAAAAAGGCATTAAAAAATTCATTATGTGAGAAACCTAAAGTAGAGAAGGGATTGTTTAGTTTCAAAATTTAATGTTATTTACGTCATTCAGGAATTCCAATATTTGGAGTGATGACAAAAAAAGATAAGTTCAAAGAAAATGAGAACATCACCGAAAGGATCAACGAATTCATGGGTAATATGGGAATAGACCATAATAGATTTAAATGGATACAAAACTGTTGTTATGATGTTGACAAAGACATGAAATATCACAGGACAGTCTGTCCGTCCATTGATGTACCCGTACTTTGTCTTATCACTCAGGTATGTACTTTGTTACAACTTGCCCGAAAGCTACTGGCAAAAAAATTGAGAAATGTCTGTTATGTAGTCAAAAGTAAAATTACAAATACCGAACTGCAAGGAAATTTAAAACGGAAAGTCCATTATACAATGGCAAAAATCAAAAGCTCCAACACAACAAATGGATGGAAAACAACTGTCATATTAGGGACTTGGTACAGGCATTTCCTTACGTAGAAAATGGTGGATTAAACCTGATGTTATTTCTAGCTTAACCTCTCACTTGTATGACAGTCGCATAGAATTCCATTATATTGACAAAAATGTGTGAGCAAAACAAACAGACATAATAGGTACAATTGGTGAAAAATTGGGGCACAGCAGTCATCATTGTGTTATAATCTTAATCACTATAAACATGATAAAAATGAATAACTATTTCAACAAAGAAAAAACAAAATGGCATATAGACACTCTATAGACAAAGTAAATAAGCAAAAATAAAAGACAAAAATACAAAAAATGATCATAGCACTATAACACAATGGCGGGATGTATTAATACCGAGCAACGCAAAAAATACATTTCCAAAAATGGATTAAACAGTAAAGGTTAAAAATATACAAAGACAAATAAAAAGAACACTAATTAAGATGATTAACAACGCCAGTACCTAGAATCTATACTTCAAGATCATCATGTATTATTTGTGAAGTTGATACAGAATATTTATCAACAAGGTGTTACTCTTTTTCATCAACGTTATGCTCAGACACTGGTGACGTTTGATAAACTCTGAGTAGCAGCTGCAAGCTCTTGAACACCGAATGAGTTTGGAAATGTTTATCTCATATGCAGATGAAGTTGGTAAATTGCTGCTAAGATGGGGGAAATTTATGATTTCAAAATCTAAATTGTCTCGTTAGTTATAGATTCTGGTAATCTTCTGATGTCAAATTCGAAGTATAAGCGTAAGTGAGTCGGGAGTCTGTTGTACTTTAATGTCAAGTTCTGGAGAATATATTAATGAACCCAAGCAGAAACGTTTGGATTGTTAATGGAAAGAACATCATCCATATATCTGAATGTGAAATTAAACGATCTGGCTTCTTTGATCTTCTTGTTTTTGACAAGTGTCTATGGAACTCCGACGCAAGGTGTAGAGGATGGAGAATTTGTTCTTGGGCACTAAGAATCGTTTTTTTAACGTTGATATCTTAATTAAATGCTGTTTGATATTAGTTAACGCTTAAAATGGATATGTGAAACCGACAGTCATATATTTAAGCTTCAACAGAAAGATAAAGGTTATAACGATTTAAATAAGAATAATGCATCACCGAATATTTTAACTTCTTTTTTAGTTCCTTTTTATGTATAACTCAACCGCAAGTTTCAAATTCATATCTTTTCTGTGATGTATTCTGATCCTTTTGTAAATAATTTCTATCGAGCGCACAGTGTAATGAAAACTATGCTTGTCTTGTAAATTGGTACTATTAAACTTTTTTACCATAAGCCGAAACCGAAATCGAAAACGATACAGAAACATAAACATAAATCCATGGTTTAGTAGGTCGAAAGTCTTCTCTGTAATTGTCAGAGTGAATTCAATCAGTCATTCATTTGGTTCCAAACCTGAAGGTATCATATCGATGATTACTTGACACAAATACTTAATTTTGTTAAATATTATATACATTTACCATAAAGTATTATTCGTCGAAGGAACTGTGCTGCGTCTGTTTAACTTTTCATTCATCTAATTGGATGTTCTACATACACTTTTCTTCCTCGAATATTATCGTTGCCGTTGTTAAGTTTGCGTTGACTGCTGATGTTCAGATTTTGATAGTTTAACCGTTCATGGTATATGGTGGCAAAATTGGGTGTACATGTTCAGATAGATATATGGTGTTAACAAGCAAGTGACAACCACGAGGAATGGGTCATGCCTCCTCTCGACCCATAACGCATATCAATTGGTAAGTCAGCGCTATTATTTTTTGTTACAAAGGAAGCCAGATTTTAGATATCTTAGTTTCTGATAGGTATTTGTATTTTCGATTCGATTTTTTAATTTTTTTTTCATTCGAGATAAGTCTTTTATAGACGAAATGCACGTTTGGCGCACAAAGTTTTATTCCTGGTTTCTTTGATAAGTTTATTTATAATCTGAGTTAAATCAATACATGTAATGATGTCCACATACATTATTTTTGCTACTTCAAAGGCTGAGTGAGCGAAAAAAAAAAGAAAGTGGAAAAGCAGACTTATGATTGTTTTTTGGGCAATGTATATCCTTCCATATGATCTAGTCAGATCATCCAACCCGATTACTACTTGATCAAATCACTTATCCATATCAAGAAAAAAAAAAACCCAGCACTTTATAAAGTGATGGCGTCCGAAGCGGTTTTCTGTATTTACCTTTATCAGGAATTCTCATAGTAAAAAAAGTTGAAAGACCAGATTTATAAGTACCTGAAAGAGGGTAAGACATATGAAAGTCAATATCACTGTAAGGGGTCAACAAGAAATAATCAAATTTAAAAAAGGGAATGATGCAATGAGGTTTCCATAAATTAACAGCACATAAGTTCAACTTGTTAGGACATAACCAGCGAAATAACCGATAGTTTTGATAAAATATAATGCATCATCACGAGAGCGCTAAAGAGGACAAGACTGATGAATAAAGCAACAGGTCTTACAAGCTGGCAGATTAATCATTGGACGCCATTAATATGGTTAAGAGGTTACTCTAGATTCCGACAAATATCTTTGATTTTAATGTTAACCAAACTTTAGTGCACTAACACTATTTACAAAAACAACAAACTTTGTTAAGATAGATGCAAAAAAGAGGAAGTCCATAAACGGACAAAATCTAAAACAAACAAATATGTCAACAAAGAAAAACAAAAATAGACATATAGACAAAGCACATTCGCAAAAACGAAAGACAAGAATACAAAAATGTATCATAGCACACATAATGCATACCTAAATGCAAATAAGATATTTGAAATCTGGCTTCCTATGTCACAACAATGACGCGATAATGTACACAAAAAGATGGAGGCCATATCTCCAGAGGAGACATTAACATTTCCTCGTTAATGTCACTTGCTTGTTGACATCGAATATCTAACTGAACATCACATTGTTATAACATATAATTCAAGCAGGTAGCGTTATCAAATTGCGCTTATCTCGATCAATGCACAAGCTTGACAACAAAAGATTTGAAAAAGACGAGTTAATGTAGAAAACTCATTTGACGAACAAAAATTTATAAAATCATAAGCGATATTGCACCTATTGTATAGCTTTGCGCATAACTGTCCCTTTCGGCGAAACATTCTTCATGATTAATGTGCATACTAAAGACCAAACAGCCTATTGTTTATGCGCATCAACTTACGCAACTTAGTTATGACATAAAATATCTATGACGTTGACGGTTTCTAACTTGAAAATTTCGCGTTCTCACGATTCCAATATGATATACGTCAAAATACGTTTTGCAATAAACATGGGATTGAGCGCCGCGCTAATAGCTAGTAAAAATTAGACAAAAAGAACATATACTACACTATCTGTAGACTTGCTTGATATTAAACGTTTAGATAAAAATTTCGATTTTTTTTACGTGTGTACAGAGGTAAATTCTAATGACTTACTCTTAGAATTCGAACTTTTGTGATTTTCAAAATTGAGCCACTAAATGTTTAAGCCGATAGAAAAATTATTCTTATAGTTTCGATCTATTGGCACAATAAGTATTTTGAGTTTGACTTCTTCTCTGGATCATTCCCGTAAATTAACTGTCCGAATTTGTACTGAAGTTCAATTTAATTTATGCTGCTCAATTGACAAAATCTTTTAGTAAAAAAAAAAAAAACAATAACAAAAGGTCTTTTGTCATTTGCTTCATTAAAACTGACTTAGGAAAAATGATAAAGATTTCACTTGCTCCAATTGATGCTTATGCAAATTATGTAAGAAATCAATACTTTGATGTGCATTAAAATCAAAATCTAAGATGTGTAAACCTAAACTGTTTTAACTTATAAGAAAATTATTGCTCCGGGAATAAAATCCAACATTAAATTTCTCACTTTCAAGAAGCTACAAATCCGGAAAGATTGCAATTGTTTTCGATTTTCAATGTCAGCTATTGTATACAACGTTGTCATTGTTTTTTATTTCCAAAACGGGCAATTTAGTTTCATAAGATTTTATACTGTTTTGAGAAATACTTTATAGTTTTAAACGGAAAATTATTACTTTAGAGTTTAAATGAAAATTGTTGAATTCTAAACTAGACGACTTTTCCGGCTTTTTTGTATTTTCTATATACTATCATTTATTCAAGAATCGCGAAGGTATTTTATAATAGGCCAAATGCATGTAACATTTTAGAATTAAATACTTATATACATATAATTTCAAGTATTTTATAATACTGCTACTGTCCGTCCGTGATTCTGTCCGCCTGTCAACACAACAGTGGCGAAGGAGTAGTCTGATGAAGACATAATCTTTCAATCAGTTTAATTGAGGTCTGGAGCTGGCATGTCAGTTAACTGCTAGTAGTCTGTTGTTATTTATGTATTATTGTCATTTTGTTTATAATCTTTTGTTACATCTTCTGACATCGGACTCGGACTTCTCTTTAACTGACTTTTAATGTGCGTATTGTTATGCGTTTACTTTTCTACATTGGCTAGAGGTATAGGGGAGAGTTGAGATCACATAAACATGTTTGACCCTCCGCATTTTGCGCCTGTCCCAAGTCAGGAGCCTCTGGCCTTTGTTAGTCTTGTATTATTTTTACTTTTAGTTTCTTGTGTATAATTTGGAGTTTAGTATGACGTCCATTATCACTGAACTAGTATATATATTTGTTTAGGGGCCAGCTTAAGGACGCCTCCGGGTGCGGGAATTTCTCGCTGCATTGAAGACCTATTGGTGACCTTCTGTTGTTGTCTGTTCTGTGGTCGGGTTGTTGTCTCTTTGACACATTCCCCATTTCCATTCTCAATTTTATTAAAAGTGCGCTTTTGGAAAGGGGGTGACTTTTGAAAGTGACGAGAGAAAAAAAAAAAAACACACATCTATAGTTTAATATAGTCTATAAGTTATCCAATGTCAATTTTCATTTTCACATTTATTTTTTTAATAATTTGCTAATGAGAGTGAGGGGGCAAACACAAAATGTCCTTTTTCCATTTTAACGGACGGTGTTTCTGCGGGCTAATTTTGTGCGTCAAAAACATGAGATATGATACTGATACATAAATACGATCTCTTGTATAACCGGAAAATAAAGTAGCTGAATATGGTTCTTAAAATTGAAAATTTTAATGTTGGTTTAAAACGTCCAATTTGCGATATCTGCGAATACAGCGGGAAACCTTACTATGACGTCAGGTTCAATGTTCTGAAGAAAGACAACTTTTTTCTTAAAAACATACGAGAAAAAAAAAAAAAAACATCAAAATTACTCATAACTTTTTTGAAAGGTCGGTGACATACTCCTTTTTTAGCTTTATTTGAAAGAGTACACAACGCACTTTCCTTCTTGAAATTTTAATGAAGAAATCACTGGAAGACATTTTTTAATACTGGAAACTTTTTTCGTTCTTACGTTTTATTTTTGGCGGGAATGAAATAATTCATATTTTTAGAGATCAAAATAACAATAATATTGCTATAGAATCTTTGATTGATAGATACAACTCTATTGTTTAACGCAAAACAAGAATTATGCTTGTCGGTTTGATATAAGTGAATTTTTGGAAATTTAGATAATAAGCAAACATAATGTTGATATTTCGGGAAAACACAAAACTGAGGTTGCTACAATGACAAAACAAAGTCGGTAACCCTTGATTTTTTTCATCATAGTAATTTCCGAAAATCATGAAATACCTTCGTACACAGTTTTAAGGGAAAATCATGAAATACCTTCGTACACAGTTTTAAGGGAAAATCACTGGTAGAACTAAATAGGCTTTTTGGTATTTAACTAAAGTAATACTGACATATTTAATTGTATATTACTTAACGAGTGTATTCAGTAAAGGTTGAAATAATAGTCTTCATTGTTCAAATAGATTCATGTGAATTGATGTTTCATGTAACAGTCGGCTTCAGAAAAATATGAATGAATATTGAGTTCATTAAAACTTAAAAACACTTACATATACACATGGAACTTCAACACAGTCAACTATCATTGGTTTCGGTTTTAGTCTCGGTTTCGGCTTATGGTGGAGATGGTTATTGTGATTCGAACCTCGATTAAGTCAAAATCAAGCAAAAAACGTTAAACACACAAGGTGTATCAGTGTCGGAATGCAAAACAAAAGATACAAAAACTGTCGAGAATGAATGTTTTTCCTTTTAACCATTAACATGATAAAGATAAAGTAATATTGCATTCATTAATAAACAAAGTTTCAGAACACTTCATAATAACAATCATGTATACGTTTCCTTTACAGGTGATAAATCCTAATCTCAGACCTCACGATCCATTGGAAGACAGGCCCGGTGTGTTTGCAAGAATCATCCTAAAACTAGTACCATATGTATGATTGTTGTTTTAGGTTTATTCTTAGCTGATGTGATAAACTGGATGATTTTATCAGATATCATGTACAAGGATCTTAGTGATGCATACGATACATTGGGCAAACAACATGGTTTTACATTACCTGGTATAAGTTTCATTTGCAATGAAAAAAGGCGTTTTTCAATTGGCTTTATTCATTTAATTGTTTCAATAGCCTTTTTTTTTTCTGTGTGTACTGCCATATATTGTGAAGAAACTTGTGCTCAAGGGTTTAAACTCATTGCTGTCAGGTTTTGTGATAGCTATGTCACAATTATTAGTTTATATCTATATAGATAAGGTCCTGAATTTGTAACTGTTTCGGTACAAACAAAATGAATGTTCCTTTGAGTTCATTTTTGATTAGTTACAAATATCCGTGGTCCTTGTTCAAATTTTCAAAGAACTTTGCTTACGCTAGTATTTAAGTTAAAATGCTTGTTTGAATCGATTTTGACTCGACACTAGTCAACCTTCTTCATCAAAGAAAATGATAAACTAGCAGTTTAATCATTTTTGTATGTTACCATATTTACTTCTTTGATACATTCTTGACAATTCTAGACAGATCTCGTGCTCTGAATGTAAAATTTTAACTGAAACTTGAAAACAAACTGCCCTAATCAAGCTTTCTTATATTTTACGAGGAATACTAATGCATATTTACCTTTTCCTCTAAATGTATATATCTTTAATATGTTACCTTGTAATCTGATTGTAGCATGTGTTATGTTGTAAATCATAAAAGTATTTAGACTGAAATAATAAATTTATTCAATGATATTTTTTGGGAAATACACGTATAACAGACTTTTTGTGACATCGAAATTTAACTACTGCTTTATGGGCACATTGTGATAATAATTAAATATGAATATTTTACCACATGTTATCAAATAAAAAAAAAAAGAAGAGTGGCACTATTTTTTTATTGCTGGTACATTTTGGTTCATGTATATGTGCGTCCATTCGTTTTGCGGTTTGACATATCAAGATCGTTACACAAAACCAAAAATAATTTCGTTTTTGATATCTTACAACAAAAACGAAAAGGTTCTTTGTGTTTTATATTTTGAAACAAAAAATGAAAAACAACATTTGATAACAATTTGTATTTTCAATTAGGAAAAAAAATCAATGATTAGGTAAAAATCATTTTCATTTTTGGTTTCAGAGTCATAGAGAATCAAACTTGTCAATATTATTTGGTTCGTATATCCGATAAAGAGTACTTGATTTGTAATTTTGATTGTAAATAAAATAGATTGCAAATCCAATGAATTAAACACGGTCATATATGAAAAAAGACTTCCAATTTATCTTATTTCAATCAATAATTAAGAAATAATTCTAATACTGTGTAAAACATTGGATGAGCAGCTATTGCAAACAAATATTAGAGTGTCCTCGATAAATAAATCAATTTTGATCAGACTGGTTTTTATTAGTGGGTGGTATATTGGGGAAATATAAGACTCGTTTATGATTTATTACAATATACAGAAGAGCATGAAATATCAGGGCTTTTGAATCCATATCATAGGATGTTTTGATGAATGTTTTATTTTTTTTTTATTTTGGTGAATCTATCGTTTATTGGGTTAAAGTTTTTTTATAATGATATCAACTCCACTGTCTTCCAGGGGGTAAACCTTTCAGATTTTGTTAAGATTGGAAGAGGTTGTAGACAAGGGGACACACTTTCTCGAAACCTTTTCATTTTATGTGTTGAGATTCTTGCATTGAAAGTAAGGGGAAAAGTGACATTAGTGGTATCAAGGTCACACGGGTTGAACATAAATTGTCACAATTTGCTGATGACTCTTCTTTGATGAAAGTGAAATATCCCTGCAGGAATCACTATAAGAACTAGACTGGTTTGCGAAAATATCTGGAATGAATATTCACTTTATAAAAACACAAGTTATTTGGGAGCAAAAATATAGTACAGAAACAGTATGTCCTAACAGAAATCTATCTTGGGTGAAATACTTTTAAATTACTAGGTATCAGTTTTGATGTTGATCTTGAAAAAAAAATTTAAGATAAATTATTCTGAAAAAAATTGATCTGATTAAAAATACTTTAATCAATGGTATAAAAGGAATTTGACTGCAATTGGTAGAATAACGCAAAATGAATAACTGTGATTAAAACTCTAGTCTTGCCTATTGTAAACCATCTCATTATCTCTCTGCCAAACCCTTCAGATGATATTATTAAGAGAATAAATGAACTTATTTATAAGTAAATATGGAACTCGCCTATACATAGAGATAATAAGGATATGTTAATCAAAGATTATTTGGAAGGAGGTTTTAAAATGCTAGATTTGAAAATGTTTATTACAGCACTTAGATCAACGTGGATAAGAAGGATTTTGCAGAGAGATAGTAAATGGCAAAATATTTTCAATTCAATTATAGATAAAAAAAATGTTCAGTTGCGGTGTTCATTATATTAGACAACTTTATATGACAGTAAACAACTATTTTTGAAAAGATGTACTAAGATCCTGGGAAATGATTATTCAAAAGGAGAGAAATTTCACTCATGATTAATTTTTATCAAATCCACTGTAGCATTGAGATTGGCCTCTACTGGTCCCCCACCACCCGAGGGAATCAACAGTCCAGTTATCAGAACATCAGTGTTGACATTCATTATCATTGATATGGTCATTGAATTTTTCGAAATTATAAGAATTTACTACCCAAGGAATAGATTACATTAGCTGTATTTGGCAAAAACTTTCAGAATTTGGGTTTTCAATGCTCTTAAACTTCGCATTTTATTTGTTTTTTTATTTATTTTTTTTTTATTCGATCATCACTAATTAGTATTTTGTAGATGAAATGCGCGCGTCTTGCGTACAAATTTTAAACCTGGTATCTATGATTTGTTTTTTCATATGAACAGGAAGTGATATTTGTAAACAAGAAGTATCATATTATCTCCCATGCATATATATATATTTAGAAAGCATATGTTTTTCGACTCAGTGCAATAAAAACTATCATAGGAAACCGGAAGTGACATTTTAACACCTGAAGTAGTCAATTATCTCCCTTACTCCAAGTTTAGTTATGAAGAAACCATATATTTTTCGAAGCAGTGTAATGAAAGCTATCATTTGACACCGGAAGTGACATTTTTTACGCTTGAAGTTGCTCCCTTATTTCAAAGTATACCAAATACAAACCATAGGGTTTGGAAAACGTGAAAGTAAGCTTTCAGAGGACATCAGAAGTGATTATCTCAACCAGGATGTAGCTGAGCATCTGCCTTAATTGAAAGAAAAAGAATTGCAAACTATATATTTTCGGAATCTGTTGTGAGATAAGTTATCTTATGACACCGGTTTTGTTTAAAATGTGACTTTTCTGTAATTCAATGTTTTTTTTTTGCATATCTGTTTAAAAGTTCATTTAAAAGCTGAATTATTATATCAACATATGCGGTGAATTGACCTTCAATTTTTCTCTGAACAAATTGTTTATAATCTATCTATCTACTTTTGAGCGTATATCATTCAAAAGTTTCCTTTATCGAACCTCATTTTACAATATTTATGTGATATATATATTTTGGACATATTCAAGGCTATTCGTCAATTCCTATTGATGAAAAGCGTACAATATAACAATAGAATTTCCCCTTGAGATTCTATAATCCCTATCCATCCTTGTCTTCCTCAAAATAACCCCTTATAAACCTAAATGCACAATTGAAAACTTATGCAAACTCGGAGATATACGCCAAGCATACTTTAAAATTGTTAATCTGACGTATTTTCTTTTAGAAAGGCGTGATAAATTAAAGGTGCAAGAAGGCAGACAGGATAAGAATTACAATTACAAGCAACTTAAGAATTTCAAATTGCATTGCGTTCTAATAATTTTTTAAGAAATGTGCTTTCTTATTGGTTTCTTTGAAGATATTTTTTTTCGAATATTACGGCCGTATGATAGTTTGCAAAAGAGTCAAAACTGAATTTACCTTAACTTAGTTTAACTTATACCATCAGAGTTAAAAAGTTGAGACATTCTCAAATTTTTGAAACAATAAGACCATTTTTACTTTTCATTTTTTTGCGTTTCCAATGGTTATTGCGGCCATTGTAGAATTCCGATTCGATTAATTATTGTTTGTTTTACGTCCAGTTATATTTCAGGTGTGTCTAGGGAAAACAAATAAACGTGGAATTTGACAGGTCGGTCATGTTATAGGGGTCGACTGAGATGAAGGGCGGGAAAGTTGAAATGCAACTGAAAAATAAGGGTAAATTGGGTAGGGTCAGATTTTTGTCCTCGCAATGGGCGGCCTCAGGATCTCTTAAAGAGTGTTTGGAAGGGTTCTTGCCGTGTAGAGAAAGTACTAGTGTCTCTATACTAGGCATCAGATTTAACGTCTGACCGGACGTGACGACGTATTCATACATCTCGCACAGCCAAATGAACGCACATAAGGGTAATACTGCACGTCAGAAGAAGACTTAAAAGGACCACATTCATATTCCCTTGTCGCCATGGGGTCATTCTAAGTAGAGTTTGCATATTTGCACATAAGCAATATATTTTTGTAATGGAAACCCCAATTTATTTTGATCATAACCAAAATAGGAAATTCATAATAATATAACATGTTTAAGATTGTGTGAAAGTTGGAATAAATTGTATGAGGGGTAACGGAGGAGTTGCAGATGCAAAACAGATACCCTCTAAATAAAGCAATGGCACAGTCCATGCTTTGCTAAGATAAATCGAAAATAATTTGGACAGAAATAATGTGCAGAGTTGCTTTGTATGGTTAATATTCTGAGAAAGTGTCAATAAATCATTAAGGAATTAGGGGGAGAAGAAGATACAGATGCGTACTTTAGTCATGTTGTGTGCAGATCAGACGAAGTCTACATGTATGTCAGCCCATAGTAAATTCATTTCAGATGAACAAATGAAAATAGAAGTGAAAGAGTTTATTATGAAAATAAGATTCTTTGAAAGTTTCATAAAATTCTGTCGAGCAGTTCAAGAGCAGTCCCACATACACACGTGAAACAGACGAACGAACGGACCATGGACTAAATGATCTGCCAGGTTAACGAACAAACAGACGTACGGACTCCCCAATCACTATAGAAGCAATATGTTTAATAATAATAGTTACAATTTGAATTGCTATTGAAAGCACAAGCGTATGTCACCCTCTTAAACTGCCACTAAGAGGAGGCCATTTTGAAAGTTTAAAACAATGAATACACATATATGCATTGCTATACATTTTGCTGTAATTTTTAGAACTTTTTGAGCATTTTGAAATTTTTGAGATTTTGGATGTTTCCAAGGAAATGGCAGCCATTTTGAAAATTATATAATCAAATAGCGGCTGTACAAATGCCAGGTGACATTCCTTAAAGTTTCATTAAATTTGAAGCATTTGAAATTTTTGTAAACCGATTTGTAAATTCCAAAGACACCTGTGACACTGAAACATAACTCATATGTTGATAAAGTTGAACATGTAGTACGATTATGAACGTTTTGTTATAATTCTTATAAGAATTGCATATTAGAGAATGCGTTTATATGATCGGTCTAGAAGGCTTCCGGTAGCATTTTCCGAAGTCTTTTTTTTTTTTGATGAACGAACTTCAAGTTGACGAAATTACTTATGAACAAATATATTCATATGCCATGCCAATTCAGTGACACAAATACACAGTTAACATGTAAAAGATGTTACAAGCATGCATTAAAATAAATTTCTTATCTCCAATTTTAAAGAATTATAAGGATTAAACAGGTTTTTAAAGGAATTTATTGGTGTATAAACTTGACCAATTTACTCACATCTTCAGACTTTTAGTTGTTAGTGGGTGATTTGATCTACTTTATACACCATGTATACCAATACATTTCTTTGAAAACCTTTTTGAATCCTATAATAAACGAGAAGTTCTTTTGAGACTTTTATAATACTGTATATTAGTGTTAGCATTTTAGCCAAGTTTTGTTCGTACAGTTTATGATGAAACTGCTGGTCATTATTTGTGAGTAATTATATAAGTTTTGGATTCGTATGTTTTGGACAGAGGCCTAATTGACAATTCTTCAAGAGTTGTAAATTTGTTGTAGAGCAACTGGTGGAAATCTGGTTCCTTGACCGCTTAAGTCTTATATATAATTTACAATTTGTTTCTGAGAAACAAACTTATCAGCAGAGCATTATAGAACTGGATCTTCATTAACCCCTACATTCATGAAAATGGTTAAAATTTTAGACACTGAAACAATAACACCTACCTTGACCAATATTGTATGCCTTCCATACTCTGATTCCATTTTTCTCAAAGGTATTGATATTTTACATTCATATTGAAAGCCTTTGATTTCTAGCTACGAGGTCAATTTCCAATTCCTATTGCAGAAATTTACAAGAATTAAAAAAAGGTTTACATTTGTATATGTTAAATTATATTTAGGCATTTTTTTTTAATATTTTACCAGCAAGAAATCAATGATGAAAAAAAAAAAACATTTGTTCTATACTTGATAACCATTATCTCATACAAACAAAAAGAAGAATATGTCTGAGGACACGTGTATTGTGTATGAGTTTCATAAAATCTGCATGAGGCAAACTTAAATCAGAGTACGGAAATCGATACTCACGAAAATAACTGAATGCACAGTAGCAGTTTTGAATGTGTTGACAAAGATATTTCAAGTACCTCAGCTAGTCCATTTGGACTATCTTTAGTACTTGTGACAATTCCAGTCTTTTGCCATCTTTTGCCTCAAGCATAATGCTAATATTATTTTATCGAGATGTATTGTTGAAAATCTGGATGAATCTGTGTTACATCGTTTTTTAACATGATTTTTGTGTCCAATATATAGAAAAAGGAATATTTTCGTCGTCTTTTATCTTAATACCAAAACAAAAGAAGGGCGGATTTGTGATTTTATAAAATACCCCTTCACTGAATGATCTAGGTGTTTACATGTAAGTGTTATTCCCACAATATGCTGTGAACTGCAAGATCTTTTACAAGGCAATACAAATAGTGATAAGATTTTGTCTGCTGGTAAAAAATATATTTGTCGTGAGGAGGGGATAATGCAACCCTTGGTATTATAGTGCATCGTAGTTTTGGTATGCGCTTCTTGGTGGATGACTGGACGACTTTGAACCATTCAGGTAAAGTGTTTAATTAGTATCATCTGGCTTGCGCTTCACCTATAACATAACAAAGTGCTAATCTGTATCTATATGTTACCTGAAGTGTTTTTACAGTTCATAGGCTGATAAAAAGGGTGTTTTGGGCTTTTGGCTAACACCTTTTACCAGCTGTTCATTGTTTACATTAACAAAGTCTGCGGCATGATGAAAAGTGATTCATTGATCGTATACATATTACTGTGTGCAAATTTGTTATATTTTCCGAGGAATCAAAAGTGTGCATTCGATATAAAAACCCCAACAAATCGATCTTTTTCGATATTTAAAATTACGGAAGGGACTGTAAAATCGTAAGGTGCCTTCCCCTTCCTTATTTTACACAATTTGATGAATTAAAATACAAATATTGGGAATTTAGCTTTCCTATTATTACCTCTTACTGAATAAAGCACCACTGCATTTGAATAGTTAGATAGATATGTGACAAGAGAAGAATCAAGAATTACAAAACATGTAATTATTATTAATTATAAATGTAGTTATATTAAAACAATAATTTTGAGCTACTTTATACGTTGCCCAGTATTTGTACTTTTGTATATCACAAATATTTACAAGCTTTTAAATAAAATCTTAAAACATGTTTAACAATATACATGAATAATTTTGATCAGTGTTTTGAACAATATGCTGCATTATA
This sequence comes from Mytilus coruscus, assembly GCA_017311375.1. NCBI lineage: Eukaryota > Metazoa > Mollusca > Bivalvia > Mytilida > Mytilidae > Mytilus > Mytilus coruscus. Next base: position 45,990,210 of record CM029600.1, read on the forward strand.
TGCAGCTGGTTTATCTTAAAACTGTTATCATTTAAATATCTTCCAAGTTTGAAGGAAGAACACTCGTTTGCCTGATTGTGGTCTCTAAATCAGGGAAATTACAATTGAATAATGCGAAAAAAAAAAAAAATGAAACCTTTTTTTGGGAGAAAGCAGATTTTATCCCATCAATTTATAATATTGTATTTTTTCTTTCTATTGACTGGTGACGATAAATTATTCCTTTGTCCTTTTCTATCACAGCTCCACTTCACTCGAATGTAAGTTTGAATGATAAAAACAACAGTCATTATAACTTTCCTAATGCAAAATTGATTCCGATCAAGAGAAAAAATAAAAGCATCAAATGTATAAATTTTCATTTACCATTGTGACATGTCATTTAAATGGGGCTGAAATATACAACGGAGCAAAAATCATAAAAAAGACTACAAATCCATCAAAGAAAAAGACGAAGAGGAAAAGAGCAACGCAAACTATTCCAACAATTAAGGAGATGAAGTCAATCGTACGAAACCAGGGTAGTAGTTCTGCTACTCTAGTGACACCCATTATGTTCCTTCTTTTAAAATGCAAATGGAAAAGAGAAGATATTGTGTCATTTCATGACAGAAAATCACTATGATATAAGAAGATGTGGTATAAGAGCCAATGAGACAACCATCTATCCAAGTCACAATTTGTAAAAGTAAACCATTATAGGTCAAAGTACGGCCTTCAACACGGAGCCTTGGCTCACACCGAACAGCAAGCTATAAAGGGCCCCAAAAATGACTAGTGTAAAACCTTTAAAACAGGAAAACCAACGGTCTAATCTATATAAAAAACAAGAAACGAGAAACACTTATGAACCACATCAACAAACGACAACCACTGAACATCAGGTTCCTGACTTAGGACAGGTGCAAACAAATGCAGCGGGTTTAAACGTTTTAATAGGCGCCAACCTTCACCCTTCCTGAAACAATAGTGTAACATCACAACATAGAAAAGAAAGGGTATATGTCAAAGAGACGGAAACTGATCGACAAAAATACTGTAATTTCAGAAATTATTGCGAGGTTTTTGTAAATGCGAATAATGCGACTGGGCGAGTATCGCAATTATAAGAACTCGCATTTGATATCGGATTCATATAACTTTATAAGGTTTTTCCTTAATAGCAATGATTAACTTTGCAATTTGCTCCTTTTTTTCAAAAATGGCAATAATAAATGCACACAATAAATTCTGAATTAACAGTGACCAAAAGACATTTAGAGGACAATTTCCAGCTATACCGCATAATCCAAATAACGAAAAACATACAAAAACTGCGGACTAGGTTCCTGCCTTGAGACTGGCATATAAAATGTGGCCACTGAAAGACTTGAAATAACTTTATTCTAATTTAATTCAAGCATTGCTTAACCTTTTGGGAAAACAATATTTTGTACTGAAGCTTACCTTTTTTTAAAGTTTGGTGTTATTGTATTATTACTTTGTTGACGATGGTGTTTGATTGTTACAAAATGTACATACGCCGCAGAATGAAATAAATGAATGTAAAATTAAACTCCCTGATTTGATGTCCGTTTGATTTTGCTGGATGCATACATACGCAGCCACGTTTAGTCAAAATCGGGGCGTTAGATAAGAAGTCTTTTTTAAAGATAAAGTTACACAGTCTCTTACTGTAAAAGAACCTTTGAAACAACTGCTATGTATAGTAACTCTCCATAAGTCAACTGTTCCAATTACATCATTTATGACCGGATCCTTAAAACCGTACTTTTCCAGAGGAAGTGCACATTTACAACCCATTTTCTCAGACAAGCCACATTGTAGAATATACCTATTGGATTTATTGTTAAAGTATTTTGGTTCTTTATATATAGGCATCAATTGTTTGACACTAGACGTTTAGTAGAAACACGTAGAAACATTTCAATTTATCACAAAGAAGAATATTTTGTATTTCACACAAACATCGTTTTATTTTCTCTGCAAACAATGTAATAATCCATTTTGTCAAATGTAAATCGGTTAATCCTTCAGTATTGATATGCACTATTATTTTCTCTTGCTTCTTTCTAACATGTTGCTTTTTTTATAAAAACAAATATAATCCGTACAATATAATGACACTTGTGAAAAGTGTAACGCGAAATGAATAACAGCTGTGCTTTTGATAACTGAATTCGATTATTTGACAATGGCACGCTCATACATAAAACGTGAAGGATTATAATAGTAGCAATAATTATCTTAATCTTTGGTATAGCCCAGTATGGTTTGGGTGTCTTAAAGTGAATAAAGCGACGCGCCTTCCCCAGAATTATTTTTTTTAAAAACATGTTATGTCTGCATTTTATTTAAATTCATAGCGCAATTACATGGTCATTGATATTTCATGAACATTTTTCTCATTTTTACCAGTCTACGGAGGCGGAGCCAGACAGTGCACTTACAATTTCAGAGATCAAATTAAACACGGGTCTAAGCTCCTTTCATTCCTTTGTTGTTTTTTTTTTTTTTTTTATTTCAAGCTGTCATCGGAGGGAATGGATAGTGCAATAGCTAACAAATGCATTCATTTATATTAAACAGAAGTTATCTCACTCGAAGATTAAAGGAAAAATTACCATTCATGTTAAAAGAACAATCAAATGCTTATATTGTATTACTTATTATAAACGTTTTCCGTCTCATTCTATTTAAATAGCTTTTGTGTATTATACATGTTTGGAGAATATATTTACTATTCATTAAATTATATTTTTTTTTTAGAATATGCAAATTATCAAATTTTACTACATACGTATGATGCATATTTACCAAATTAGAGCACTTATAAATCTCAAAGCATTTGAACACATGCTCAAATTGCAGTTGTTACAATTTGCACTTGAATCCTGGGAGGGGACAACTTACTATTTATTGAGTGGGAGAAATTAGTTCCTTTAATAGGTCACTTCGGCGGACTTCATAAGAGATGATGAGGTCATGAAATGTAAAAGAAATATATATTAAGTCTACTTAATTATATCATAAATATCTAAAACTAATAAAATGTCAGTATTTATTTTTGATATGCTATTAAAACCCTAGTCTAAAATGCATCAGATATTTGTCAAATACATGAAATAGCGTAATATTGCTTGTACATTAATTTTATTTGGTAAAAAAATGTGGCAAGGTACACCTTTTTTTAACATTCGCAATATGTGCAAAGGGCGAGTATGTACTGGATGTGTTATCTACTCACCCCTACAATAAAAAGTTTAAAGTGGTCCCGAGACTTGAAATACGTTTTCAAAGAAGCGGAAACGATTCAGTCACTTGCCATTCGATTGTTATGATCAACCACTGCTTAATATTTGCAGGTGTTAGGCGGTACTTATCTTAAGCGTTTAACATTCAACTTGTTTAAATCATTTTCAAACAAAATGCTGTTTCATGCTTAGACTTTTTAGATACATATATACACATGTACGTACCAACCAATCAGTTATGTTTAGTGGCTTGTTACACGCGTGCGAGTTATTAATCTCTACATTAAGGAATCCACAGTTTGACTTTTTGTAGGTGTATCGTTAACAGTTTTGTACGCACATAAATATGAGTATTTGAATGCTATTTAAGTGATGCGACTTATTAATTATTATTGATTAAATACGAAATGTTGTGCATCTTAAATCACCCTCTACTTTGATGAAAAAAATTGCAATACAACAAAATAATAACTAGAATTACCAAAATTGTTGACAGACCAAAACAGCGATTTGATTTCGACTGTTTTAGTCACTGTGCTGTCTATCCTTCTGTGATTTTTATTTTGATTGATTCATTTTCATCTTTTGACTTTAGTAAAACAAATAATGAGTTCTATGTTTTGATTTTTAATTGGTATTGTTAATTTTTCTTTTTCTTTTTCTTTCTATATTTTGCAAAAAATATTTTCATTTTAATGTTTTTGACTAAATGCAAAGAGCTTCAGGATTCCACAGATATGATTATATTTAAAAAAAACAAGCTAGATTGTCGTTAAATATAATACTTCCAGTTATACTAATTGTAGTAAAAAAGCAGATACTGCTATCTGAATACAGCAACAAATATGTAATAGATAATATTTATATAAAGGGTTATTTAATGCAATTTTTTCTTTCAATTCAAAAATTTGTATATTGATCTGTTGTATGGTGGTTTTAAAGGAAAATATGTTAACATTAAAGGATCTTGAAAGTCTGAGGCTAGACTCTAGTCTAGATGAAATATAAAATACTTTTAACAATCAGTCGAATAATTACTACAGAAAAAAGTAAAATAACATAAGTACCGAACTCCAAGGAATATTCAAAACAGAAAGTCCCTTATCAAATGGCAAAATCAAAAGCTCAAACACATCAAACGAATTGAAAACAACTGTCATATATTCCTGACTTGGTACAAGCATTTCCTTATGTAGAAAATGATGGATTTAATCTGATTTTATAGCTAGCTACAGATATACTGCTCAGATATAATGATATCTAAAAGCCAAATTAATGTCTTTGGCATTCTTACGGCTTATTTGAATTTGTATTTCGACATGCCTTCCTACAAACTGTTACTAACAACAACAACAACGACAACAAAAACGCTTCATAATCTGGGTCACCATAAGCTTTTCTCGCACAATGCAGGGTTGATAAACATTTCGCCCGTTTTTATATAGATCACCCGTTGGGCCATTTAAATCAAGATAGTCATTCGAATTTTCATTTTTTAGGAACCATTTTGGTTTTATTATATTACATTGTAAGTGCCGTCAATGGATTTATCGAATCTTTGGACAATTATAACGTAATTATGATTACATGCTGCTATGAATTCAACAAGTGATAACATAACCCAAATTATCCGTACACATGAAAGAGTTTCAAGTTTTTGAAGCTTTAATTTAACACTTTTGACTTTAAAAATATGCTTTTTCAGTAATTGCTAACAAGAAAACTATCATATCTATTAAGAAAAACTCAAAAGTCGCAAATATATTGACATTGCCATGGCAAAAAAAGAAGGAAAATGGCCAAAAGACAAACAACAGTACACAAAACACTAGAAAACTAAAGACCGAGCAGCACAAATCCTACAAAAAACCTGGGGTGATCACAGGTGCTCCGGAAGGGTAAGCAGATCCTGTTCCACATGTGCCACCCGTTGTGTTATTCAATTAAATAAGTAAAAACCCGATGATTAGTCTATAATTCGGTGGGTCACATTCGGAGGAAAGGAAACGGGATTGTGGTTAAGACAATTGGAACATATCCTTCATCATCTGTGAATTAGATATTCAATAACAGTCGACCAAATCGGGATGCACATGGCGTACGTAAAATTTACGAAGGGCTGATTTTTAACTTAACCCCTTGGAACTCTGGGTTTAAAGCTTTCTTGTGATCAGCAACTCTCTATCAAGGAAATAATGATAGGAAATACAATCCCTAAAATATCGTATCAACTGGGTCATTATGGGTAATATATACTCCGTATACATGCGCTATTGGAATTTTACTAAATAAAACAGAAAAGTTCACAATTGGTAAGCTGAAATCATCTGTTATGTCGTAAAGTTTTGTTTTAACTGACCCTTATCGTCAAAGTCCAGACATGAGGCAGACTTAACTGTATCTGTTGTATCCTTTATCTCCAATTTGATGGGATAGATTCATTTCTTGATTTTTTTTCTCGATATTGACATAAATGGAGGACCTGAAACTATAATTTATGACAATCGTAAAGATTCAACGTTCCAGTTGTCAATTTCACATTTCTCAGCAGTTACACACCCTCTGCTCCGTCGTATGGCGAATAAATATCTTAGTACGTTACGCTCACGAATGTACGGACTTCGTTTACAGGAATGTGATCATTACACATCTGGTTCAGCAAAATTGGTACCATATATGTTATTACTACCACTGGGTTGGTACCTTTGCTGGTGGACTGTCAGTTCTCGAGGATATCCCCAACCCGAGTAGCCAGAACTTCTGTACTGGCATGAAAACACAGATATTGTGTTATTAGAATTTACTGTTTTTATATTTTGGAAATTATTTATTAGCTCGTTCTTTGTCAATAAGGTTTCGAAAGATTTTTGCTTCTATCATCACTGAAGAGTCATTTATTGTCGAAATACGCATTTGGTGCAGTAACAATGGTAGTCTATGTTATTACACAAAAACTGCTCCAAAAGAGTTATGGCAATAAAGATTGGATTGAATTTAGACCCGATATAAGTTAAAGGGTCACCATCACACATTTGTAGACCGATACGACATGTAAGTGTCTCAACTTACTAGCGACATTTGCTCGCAGTCTCTAAATTTTAGATACCCGTATAATCGTCTGATCTGTAATTTTACTGAGTGTGTCCTATTCAAGATTGTGACATTATGACTAAGAAGGGATTCGCATGTCGTTTGATACTTCCATAGTAGGAGACGCTTACCATGTCAATACACCCGGTCTCGTTCCTTGTGGCGTTTATGCGATTCTCTCAGGTTTTGTTTGTAACCAGGATTGGTCACTTCTTAATTGATTTACGAGATTTGAACATCAATAAATTACTGAGGCCTTTCTTTAATGACTTTGGTGTAATTATAAGACATGCTCCCCACAAATAATTTTGTTTTTTGCGGAATGACCACAAAAATAACCGAAAAGGGTTTTAGAAATGCACAATAATATATGCATAATTGACGAAACAAAACAGCTAGATGATTACGGAAGTGATAGAGTTAAACTGTTTTAGAAATCAATAGTTTAATAGAATACATATATAACTTTTCATCAAGAAGACATGTCGATAAAGAGACAACTTAATCTGACCCGAACATATCCGCAATCTAATTTTCTTTCTCGGTAACACATATTTCGTAAGCCTTATTGTTATACAATGTTATCCCCTAGGACAGGACGCTTGTAATATTTGAATTACTTCAAATTTCACGAATATTTACATTTCACCTCTTATAGAATTGTTTGCAACCGGAAATGGTTGATTTTTATCCACAGTAGGTGTCGTTGGGTGCTGTGCGTTTATGTTTTGTTACTGGTTATCGGTCTCAAATGCTTGTGATTGCTGCCCATAGTTTTCTTGTATAGGTATCTGATTTCCTTGTGAGTAGTCTGCTTGTTGTTGGTAATCTTGCATATTTTCCGGCTGTTGACCATTAAATCCGTGCATTTGGTGCATCTGCATTTGATGGTATCCTTGCTGGTCCTCTGAAGGTATTGGAGTGTTTGGCATATTATACACCAATCCAGATTGTGCCGTGTTCATGAATATGACACCTTGGTGCTGTAAAAATTGATTATACATATTTCAGAAATGATCCATAATTATCTAGGGAAAGGCGAAGGAAAAATGAAAACACTTTTTTTATCAAGCATTCAAGCATTCAATTGTACAATATATATGTGAAAGCCAATGCTAGTTTGTATTTTTATTGCCTACAAAAAGATACCATCAATAGTTTACGTGAGTACGGTGAATATTTACAAATCAGCAATTCGCATTATTTATGCAGCGTGAAAGATCTACGTTGAACTCATTGGTTATTTAATATACAATATATGTACATTGTCGGAAAATATAAAATTTATTTGTATGAACTTTAGAAACAGGACGAAAAGCGAGGCTCGCCGAGCTTTTCTCCTGTTTCGTAGCGAGTACAAATACATTTTATATTTTCCGACAATGTACATATATTGTTTTTATCCTGAAATTTACACCTAACACTTGAAACTTTAAAAGTTAATATCTAAATCAATTTCTCTAATTTTTCAAAGAAATCGACATAGTTTAAACTCGGACCGCGAAGAGGACCCCAAAATGAACTGGTACGCAAAAAGAAATATCCACATTACCGCTTGCTCAACATGGAAAGGGGGGTAACAGGAGACTTTATTTGTACAAGTACAAATAAAGCAAAAATTTATTTGTGTACCTGTTATTTGTACAATAGTTAGCTGATTGCAGGATAAATCATATTTTGTTGTCAACTACACGGTATAGATATTAAATTTAATTTGTTTGTGGTAAAGCTAGTCCAATCCATTCATTGTAGCTTGTTGCTGGTTGTTATGTGTAGCTATTTGTTAATCTTTCTGATGTTAGGAACTGATTTTTGAATGTTTTTTTAACAAGATGTTTCATTGAGTTACGGGATGGTTTTTACGTGTAACCTCTTGCTTGTGTATACATTTCATACCGCAAAAATAAAAGCTTTATTTATCATCTTTCAGGTTGATATATTTCTACATATTTAAACATTCAATGTTGAAGAGCATGACGTAGAGACAATAATCAATATACTGACATTTTCCGCATTGAGCTGTGAACAGCAACAACAGTATGATGCTGCAACAATGGATATGATGAATTCGAAGTTAGAAAATATAGCCAGGAGGGAAGACAATATAATAACTTTTTTGTGTTCGTTTTCAAATCAACCTTAAAAAAGAATGTCTAAATAATTTATGTGCAAAGGTAAAAATGTGTTTAAGCATAATTGATAATTAATGTCATCTTGTACAGGCAAATTGGTACTGAGTAATGTAATCATTACCATCCATCGCAGCGATGTCCCTGCTTGTGTACTGTTACCTCATTGAAGTTTCACCACTCCAGTAGTTGTGTAACTCGGTACTGATGAAAATAATGATGAAAATAATGGTATTAATTTCATAAAATTTACAATGATCAAACTAAAGAATTTTCGATTTACATTAAGGAATGTTTCTCAGATATAAAAAGCTCTGATTCCTTATCCTGGTCTGGATTCAGTTTTTGTTATTATCATCATATTAGATAGATCGTCGATTTGTAAATGGTTTGGCATTAAGCAGAATTGCAGAGACGTATGACGTCAATATACGCATCTAGGAACGTAAACATTTACGTTTAAAATTATAACATTATATCTAATGAAACGGCCGCCTTTATTGTTTTACATTTACATAATTAACAACTTCGAAATAAACCGAAACAAAAGTGACATTTCTATTAACCATAATTTTCGATACTTAATATTTGTCGAGTACGTCATTGAACTTCATGAAAAAGTTAATCTATACTTTGATGGTATACAATTTAACTCAAGTATTTTTTTTTTCAATTAGAACTTGATGTCCAATTAGTCTTAATACAATATTGGTCGCAATACAGTTCGAGAAATGAATTTTACTTTGACATATCATTAATCTATTCATTGAAGTGCAATTTTAACGAAGAGGGTATTATTTGTTTTATTGTAGTTGCCTCTCTCAAAAAAATGAAAACAACACGTTATAAATTTTAATGCGTCCGAAGCGCTTTTGTGCATTAACTTTCATCAGGAACGTTCAAAGCCGAATATTTGAAAGCCAATTATGTATAAGAATTGAAACAGTGGAAGAGCTATATGACAAAAAGGACTACTAAACATTGCCAAATTCATCTAAGGTCAACATGATTTAATTAAATAATAAGAATACACGCACCGATTGGTTTCATTTCATAAAACGTTTTCAATGTTAATTACAATTTGATATTGTTTGTTTTTTTATTTATTTCTCTAATTTTCTAACCTTTTCGTGATTCGTTCACAGATTTTTAAGACTAATAGTAACAGAACAACACTTTGATAAAATGAATTAAAAGAAACAGCGGAAACTAGTTAATTAATAGTAATAGACATTGAGTATTTAATTTTTCATAGATTTTAAGAATGCTCTATAATGTCATCTGAAGACCATCCTAGTCTGGTTTAAGAATATTCCACTGTCAAACATTATCATGTTTGTCAAAGACAGCATAGGATGTTATTGATATTATTTAAATTTTACTTCTTCATTTCATATACTCACATCGAGTGCTCCGATAATTCCTAAGCCAACCACGGTGAGTGAAAACACTGCTGCTGATATTATGTTACAAACCAGATATGCTATTATCTACAAATGTAAAATAATATTACAAAACAATTTTTCAATTGGATTGATCGGTTATTGTTTTAACAGCCACACAAATAACATACTATATATTTACACAACAAAAAAATAGTTGCCGATACTTATATCAAAACTTATAAAGAGATGTGAGAATGAGTAATTAAGACTGTAAATATACAACTTTAATCATTCCGAATAGATATATAAACGTATAGTGTTAGGTTAAATATCCTCTCAACTTCTGCATTAACTACACCATCGACTAAGTGCAAGATCTTCATCAATAGTACAAGAATGATAAAATTGACTTCTTACTAACCTTTTTTTTATCTTGTTTTGATTTTGATTGCATATAATGCGACCATGGCCAACCACTGGCTGTACTTGCCATGAATAAGAACATATGTCTAAATAGTAGAGTAAGACTGTTTGCCCTTTCAGATCAACTTAATTTACCCATAGTTTTGTTTGAAAGGGTTTAAGGTGCTTTGGTTTTAGTTTCCGTGTTATATTTTGTGATATTTTCAATGTTTATAGATATAAGAAGATGTGGTATGAGTGCCAATGAGACAACTCTCCATCCAAGTCAAAATTTATAAAAGTAAACCATTATAGGTTAAAGTACGGTCTTCAACACGGAGCCTAGGCTCACACCGAACAGTAAGTATAAAGGGCCCCAAAAATTACTAGTGTAAAACCATTCAAACGGGAAAACCAACGGTCTAATCTATATAAAAACGAGAAACGAGAAACACTTATGAACCACATCAACAAACGACAACTACTGAACATCAGATTCCTGACTTAGGACAGGTGCAAACAAATGCAGCGGGTTTAAACGTTTTAATGGTACCAAACCTTCACCCTTTTTTTGAAACAATAGTGTAACATCACAACATAGAAAGACACACTATAAAATATCAACTGAAATAGCTTAACTCAATCAAAGGACATATTAACACCATTGAACATACACTGAGAATAAATTTGACCTATGATACAATGTAAATTCAAAATAAATAAACTAATGGAAGAATAATAAAAGTAACATGTTATATCGGTATGAAATGTTAAACAATTTAAGAAAAACAATATGCTCGAACAAAAATATCAGCCATTTGCAATAACTTTAAACACAGGTAAATGAAAATAATTTTGTTGTTAGGTATACGTGTACAGTTACAATAGAGAAAGGAAATATTTTAACAAAATAAATAATTTTGATGTTCATAGTACGAAGTGGAAATTTATATTAGTACCAAACACTTATCAAAGCTGGTATATAGACCAGATATAACCCTGAATAACATGAAATAACAAAAAGCATTACAATTAGTATCAACAGGTCAAATAAACAAGAAAGTACGATTTGAGAGTACTCGCAGTTACTGACAGCTAGTTAAAAGCCAAAACAATTAATAATAAAAAATGCATCAGAGACTAAAATCAACTAAAACACATCCCAGGGATTTAGTATTTTAACGTCATGGACAGTCAAAGAAGACATGACTTGTGCAATGCCAAAATAAATGTATCGACAGACAGTAGGATAGTTAGAGTTTAACCTCTTTATAGATCAAAATGAACGTGGGTGTGTCTTTAAACATCCCGTTTGAAAAGAATACAAATTTAGTTATGTTTTAATTTGCTGATGACAAAATCGATATTAGTGCCAATGTAAACTATATTCAAAGATCTAATTACAACATTGGTAAGATAACCTGAACTATTAAGTTTATTTAAAGGTTCGATGAGTTTACACGGATCACATAGTGATTTCCGCGCTTTAAGTACAATATTACCGTAAAATTTAGGATGTGAAATACCGTTTTTAATCAGTTTTCTACAGGTACAGCCAAATTTACTAATCAAATCTTTGTATCTATGAAAGAACTTAGCAAAAGTTTTACGTAATGTATGGTAACAAAATCCCTGACTTAATAATTTACTAGTGATGTATTGATTACGTTCGTTAAAATCTATGACATCACTACACACACGGGCATAACGAACGAGTTGGGATATATACACACCGTATGATGGAGCCAAAGGAACATCGACGTCTAAAAAAGGAAAATTAACAATAGGGAATGAAAAATCGTCTCTTTTGTCGTAAATTTTCGTATGGAGTTTTCCTTTAGAGATTGAAATGTCCAAGTCCAGAAAAGGACAACTACTGCTGTTTATCTTGTTTCTATTGATAAAAGTCGCTTCTGTCTTTGTCCTGATGGTTAATGAATTCATTGATGTTTTGAGATTCGACAAGTGACATTTACCAATGTGCAATTGTGTGATGTTTTTCACCGGATATTACTCATCAACATGAGTAGCTCGACTGGTTTCCCTTATGAAGCAGTATCACTAGTAACTCGAATTTAGCTTGAACGGACAAAAACGCATTAACGGCATTTAAAAAAGATTAATGAAAATTGAATAAAGATTGACAAAAATTAAAAATTATTTTTAATGCATTTCAATCCATATCAAATCATTTAAATACCAGTCAAATAGATTCCTTGCGGTCATTCAAGTTAATTTGAGATGTGGTTAAACTGCGTCAAACTAATTAGCCACGCCCCCGTTAAACGGAATCAAACTGATGTTAAGTCCTTTTAAACTTTAAAGTGTCCGCCTTTCTGTAAGGTAAATCACTCAAGCGGTACAGCATCCGCGTGTATCTGTCGTTTTACCGTTCCGAGCGTTATCGATTTTAGTCAGAAAAGTAAAAATGTACCTCTTACAAATAATCACAATTAAAAGGAAATAATGACAAATACATGTGTAAACTAAGTTTTTTATAGTTAATGATGCCAGATTTTTAAAATGCAGCGAAAAGTATAATTAGTTCTTTTTTTTTTTGTAAACACGCAGCAGCTCTTGAGATAAAAAAAAAAGTGACTGTGATAAAAAAAAAATTGTTTTGCTTGAAATAAAACGAGAAAGCTGGTAGTTATTTAATAGCCAATAAAGGTACCAAACTGAGCTGGCATGATGAATGCCAATGGATATTGTACGCAAACATTAACCTATATGAAGGTATCGTCTAATCAAAATGTAATTTCGTCGAGAATATGCAATAATATTTGCCACGGTACGTTAAGCAAATTTAATTGAACCAATTCCGTCCCGAACTTTTAAAATTCACATTAAAACATATCTTTTTTTTTGTCTAATTCACCTGGAAAATTAAAATTTCGTTTAGCTTAAACAGTTTTAAATGAGCCCCGTACTCGTATACCGGATACCAAATATACAGCAACACTGTTTGTCTTAAGTCTGATAGTGCTCTGCTAGTCATTACTAAATTCATACGTGTAAAACTATACAATTTTACTCATCTGCCTTCAACACGAAGTCTTGGCTAACACCGAACAGCAAGCTATAAGGTGCCCCAAAATGACTAGTGTAGAACCATTCAAACGGAAAACTAACGGTCTATATATTCGACTTTTGAAATACATAATCAAACAACAACCACTAAACAGCAGGTTAGGGCAGGTGTAAACAAATGCAGCGGAGTTCAAAAGCCCAAATATACGAATAATTCTCGAGACTTAAGTGACATTGTTTTAATAAGATCAGAACCATGTATGTGTTAATTTTAAAGCAAAAGATATAAGTTTGTAAGAAAATATTTACGCACCAATTCTAATAGCTAAGAAAATTTCCTTTTGCTAAACGATGATAACATTTTAACATTTTGATATACCTTATACTTCATAATCTATTTCTGAAACGACTTCTCGCATTGAACATGTATGAAATGTTTGCCACTGGACGTTAAGCAACCATTAATCAATCATTCAAATTGTGCTTTAAAATGAATTAAGCCGCAAGTGTATCCATCAATGAGTGCAGTTGTTTGTTTGTCCATTTAACATATACTGAATTTGCTTTTGTCCAGAATTATATTCCTTAGAAGAGTTCAAGTATGTTAATAAATTCATATGGTATCATGTGCTAGTTGAAATTTTCAGTGAAATCATTTTGTGTGTCCAACGTTCTTTCATGCATATCAAATATTGTATCCACATTTTGCTGTTCGTAGTCTGTTAGTCCTCGGTCTCCAAAATTTAGCACACACTTATGTAATGACCAATCTCGAAAGGGGGGACATTTTTTTTTTTTTATTAAAGAAAAAAATAAAACAATTTCTATATTCTATATCATTCAATTAACCGATGTACACCTAAGATTTTCAACTATAGATGTTGAATTAAAAAAAAAAAAAACAATAATAAGTCCCAATGTATTTTTATGGCAAACATATCTAATGGGTTATTTTCTCATGCAAAATAATTATTTTTTTCATTTTTTCAAGATAATAGTGTAATCAGATATGTTCTTTGACACGTGTCTTACGGTTCACCGATTTTCGGCAATATCATAGAAAATCAGCAAGTGCCTAAACATTAGTTTTGAGAATGTTGATGCTGTATTAATATATGGAACATGTCTTCATACCAAAATAGATTACTCACATTTAATGTTCTTGTAAATGAAATTGGGAATGAAAATGGGGATAATGGACGTCATACTCAACTCCGAAATATATAAAAGAAACTAAAATTAAAATTGTACAAGACTAACAAAGGCCAGAGGCTCCTGACTTGTGACAGGCGCAAAATGCGGCGAGGTTAAACATGTTCATATTTTTTTCGAATTGTCTTTTTGTGAAATTATTCAGCAACAAATTAATCTATTTATTTTAATACAATGAAACAAGATTTTTTAACGAAAGGAAGTATTTTTCGTCCCTTATATTTAAAGGAAATAAGCAATTTGTCAAAAAAAATAATAAAACTCCGCCCATCATTCTCTCTCCCCCCTCCCTTAAATCCAGAAAAGAATAAATTGACATTTTATTAAGAATAAAGGTGAAATCATAGATAAACTGCTATTGTATTCTTATTAAGATCTACATTTTAACAGAATCGGGGACTAATATTTCTCTAAAAGCCCATGCATACACTAATATTTGTGTTTTTTGTTTCAAGTTGTTTCAATTATCATTTACATGTATGAGGCTATAAATGGGACCACCATTTATAAGTATATGAATTGGGTTTACAGATTTGAGAATTATGAGGAAACTAAGTTAATAAGAAGCGAGGCAAAAAAAACTAGATAACAGAATATAGAGGTGGTGTAACCCGAATAATTCAGTCGTTATATTTCGCTGATCTACGATTACTACATAAATTCACAATTTTATGAATGTTGACTTTGATAGAAATAGTTTTTGAAAATATTTTATCGAACTTTAATATCGTTATCTGTAAAATTCAACGAGACTTTTGTACCTTTTCGCATGGACTGTCTCGGATATAACGATAACGCAAATCACGTGTATTAAACATGGTCTAGGCCTGAGGATATCATTTCATTATCACTTCCTAATATCCAATCCACAGACACGAGTCACACGACATCCCCGTATCTTCTAATTTTACTAGTATACGAATTACCAACACATTTGGCATTTACCAGTTGTTGACGCTAGTAAGAAAATGAATAGTTAAGTTCGAATTATTATTATTTCAAATGTCAAAAACACTTTGAGTATTATAACAGATCATCTAAAATTTAAACTAAATAATTAGAAGTATCACAGCTCAGATTGGCCAATGTCACTCGTTAGAACTTATAACTAATTGAAATACTGACACATTGCTTATAGTTTGCCTAACGCTAATTTGAATCATAAGATATTACTGATTTAAAACTTGCAGTATCAAAATTGAATGGCATAAATTAAAAGAAATACATTGTGTATCTAAAGTATTTTCATCATTCCGGATGACCCTAATAATATTTACCTTTCAAATGATTTTTCTACATAAGGTTATATGGCTTATTCTCATTTCGCCTTAGCTGTCAAAATCATTATATTAAATAAATCCCAATTGGCCTTAGTACAAATTTTCAGGTAAAAAAGAATTAACTAAGGCGAAATGGGAACTTGTGTAAACAATGCAATTAAGTTATTTTTGTTTTTATTGCAATAATTTGATATTTGTTATGATTTTAATGTCAAAATATGCCATGCATTACTTTTAAGAGAAGATGTTTTTTTTGTGTGTCTTCTCGATTGTCCCACTTTTAGAATAAGTCTTTTATATTTGCTTATATTTTATTATTATTATTTTTTTTAACTTTTAACTTATATGATATATTTTGTAAATAAAGTCTTTGTTGATGTTTGTAATTAGAGATGACATTCATTCCTTTCATTCATATGTTTAATTCCTCATAAATGAGATGAAATGAACATACGATTAGTGAATAATTATATGTAAACGTCATAATTACAAACAAAATATCAGTATAAGAGCAAAAATATAAAGTAAAACACAACAGATAAATGACTGTTTATACAAACAATCTTAAAAGTATTGATGCAGTGACCTATCATGTATTGGCACACATAATAGCTCTCTAAGAGATTGACTATATTCTGCTACACACTACATAACATGTGCATGACACAGCTTGAGAAACTGAACCCATTCATCTAGGTTTGAAAAAATTGTCAATGCATGGTTTTCGACCGAGTAAAATTTGAAACAATATTTTGTCGTCATACATGCTTAATTCAAAGTAAAGCTTCACTGGATATTTGCCACTTAAAATGTCCCACCATACTTCGCGCTGTGCATTAGTTGTCGGTGCCATATAGTTTTACCCTTGTCCGTCATTCCGCAGCAAACCATTATACGGACTTTTTTTTCTAAACTCCTTCAGATTTTGGGTATCGTTCCGACACATCTAGTTTTTTTTTTTTTTTTTATTAAAGTTTCAGTTATATATGTAAACAAGTCTGTGGGAAAACATGTTTTTCTGTTCTATTAAACTTTTTGTGTTGCATAATGTTAAGGATAATTGAATTATTTAGATTTTTCTAATTGCATAAAATTCATAAAATTGCAACTTTTATTAAATGAAACAAACAATATTTCAAGAGAAGCAACTTTCCTACTGACATGTTTTAATTGTAGATTTTCATGGTCACTTTTATTCAATTAATATAAAATAATATTTAAAGAGAAAAATCCCTAATTACATAATGTTTAAATTGTTAAAAAAACACAGAGGTTTAATTTGTTTATTTAACATTTTTATCTAAATTCACATTTCGCCTTAGTTCAATTCCCATCTCGCCTTAGTATTTTTTTTACCTTTTTACCTGGAATTCACAGCTAAGGCGAAATGGGAACTGAACTCTTCTCTGGTCACTAAATTGCCCTAAAGCTAAATGTCACCGTCAGATGTATAGTAGAAGGCAAAAACGCTTAGTTGTTAATTTCTGTGTTATTTGGTCTCTTGACGAGAGATTATACCACATCTCCTTATTTTTTAGATTTGTTTGTGTTCAATGTGCAAATAATGCAAAACATATAGTATCTTTAAAATGAAACGGTGTGTAGATATACCGCAAAGGACTTCTTAGTGCACTAAGAACACTAAAACGATGTTTTAAGACCACAAAGAACATGGATATAAGAGGATATGAGTATACAACTCATAAATATAAAGTTTGGTATCAATAGATATTGTAATTTTGAAGTAAAATGACTTTTTAATCAGCGCGTGCCCCTCGGCACGTGACCAACAACTTATTGCAAATTCCCAATCATTAAGTTCAATCAACCATATCCAAATAACAATCGTCTTTTGATCGTTACTAATTGATTAATGATAGTTGTTGAATAAACCTAACGGTTTAGGGTGTTATAATTTCAAGCTGATAAAAGAAAATTAAAATTGAATTTTATGTTTACTTTGCCTTTGTTTTATTTTGTTTTGAAGGAAATTGCTTTAATAAATTTTTTTTTTTTTAAAGAAGCCAGTTTTGAGATAGAAATTGAAAAAAAATGCTTCTGAGATTTCATTTCCACATTTACAACTCTATAGTTTACATACTTTCATTATACCTTGAAAGACATTTGAGAGTAAAACATATTCTTCAAAACCCGATTATAGAAGTGATATAGAAAGACTTCAAGAGGAAATATTATTTTCAAAAGAGAATTAATAATCATATTAAATTGTCTTCTATGAAAGATACCTTCATTACGGATGTCATTGTTTTTATTGTCATTCTCCGCCATATGTGTATTTTATATAATTATAAAATTCAATTATGTTATTGATATAACGCTGATGCATTTAAAAATAATGTAAACCATACATTCTTGCTTGTGAATAAAACTCTTATAATCTTATCCTTAGTAAATCTAGTATGTGTACCCATTAACAGTATTTCGGTTGAACAAAATTACCGTTCTATAACTAAAATTTGGACCAGTGATTTCAGAGGAGAAGATTTTGTAAAAGCTAACGACGACGGACGCAAGGTGAGCTAAAAATAAGAGTAGGAAATACGCTATTACATAGAAGTAAAAATATAACAGACAGAAATACAAAAACACCATATAACTGCATTTATCATGTCTATAAAATATTTCAGGTCTGTAAAACATCACTATCAATCAAGCATATAAAAACAATTTCTTCTACTTAGAATATTACAGCAGGTCTTGTCAACCACACCAAAACAGTACTTTTAAAAGATGTATAAACTTATCATCATCAGATAAAATACTAAAATCACCATTACTTCTTTTAACTTCATAAAATAAACGTTCACGTAAATCTGCATATAAAGGACAGTCTAATATAATATGTTTCTCATCTTCAATTTTACATGTTTAATCAGTATACAAAGTGGATTCTAAACGGTCAAGGTTGAGCGAACATGAATTTCTATCGATTACACAGGTGACACTCATCTGATAAAGGCGCGTGTCGATAAAACATAAAATAACTTTCTAATTACAAAAGACCCTCACAAAAGATATGATCATAAAATTTGAAATAATGTATTTTACAAAGTCTATTTCTATATGCCATGTCCTTTGTGACAGCTGTATCATTCCACCAGGTCCTTAGTGCACATTTTTCTTATTCTTAGTGCACTAAGGAGGTCCTTTACGGTATTTCTACAAATGTGCTGCCTTGGAGCCTTTATATCAGGAGACTGAATTAACGAGAGCTTCTAAACACCACCTAGGCCGCCTTTGTGCACTAAGCTCCTTTAACTGGGCCAAGCCCATGATGGGATAGTGTTATGAATAAAAAATAAACGTACCGTCAAATGTAGTTTTCCACAAGATATTATATTATCTGATGTTTTTTGTCAAACAAATCAAGCAACAAAGAAGCATGGATATTGAGCACTTGTATAACACTTGTACATAAGTTTAATAATGACAACTATCCATTTTGTTATAAAAAAACATATGCATATTTTTTAATTTGAGGTTTCATATGACTTTAATACCGGCGTCACACATCAGCGTTTAGCTCCGACGTACGCCGGGCGTGTTAAAAATCATGTACGCTGCCAACACGCTAGTAATTTTGGATGCATTCAACTTTTCAATCATATCTGTATTGTGAGTACAACGAGCTTTAAGCGTGCATTGGGCATACGAGAAGCGTACATAAGCGTGTATCGGGCGTTCAAGTAACGGATGGTGGCGTATGTATGGCGTTTGTCTAACGTAGATGGAATGCACGCTGGCATAAGATCAATACCTCTTTATCTCTTCTAATTACGAAAACACAAGAATTATTATTTTTAGGTTGAAGTTATTTCTTAAAGATTTATTGATCAATTAACAAGATGATTAGACATTACACAAGGAGAGCGCGTGCCACATTAAAATAATAACATATTTTTTTAATTTTAAATTAGGAATCGTTTTAAAACTAATTTTTTATTAAGTTTTTGAAAAAAGTCATATTAATGGAAATTAGTTAAAAAGTCAAAGTTTAAAGTCATAAATAAGTGTTCCGTGTAGAAATGTTTTTTGAAAGTCTAGTTTGTTCATAATTTCTCTATGTAAAAAGGTTTTGTAAACTTCTTTAAATAAATTCGGACCTTCCCGTATCTGTTCACCAGCATGGCTGAAGAAATTGTTCCAAGATGTATTGTGAGGTGACACGTCCAGGTATTCAAGCGATTTCCTGTCGGACTTTAAAACTCTTATTACACAATTACAAGTTGGTGCATCACTTGACCTCTGAGGGTATTGATCAGTGTACACGGCCGATAACTCGTAACTTTCCATTTTGAAAATATCAGGTGTAATATACATCTTTGTCTTGCGTGTCCGATAGTGATATACTATAGTCATTACTTATACGCTTGTTTATAAATAACGTTTCTGGTGTTAAGAATGATATTTATGAAAATCTTAATAATTCCCAAAAAAAAGATTTGATAAAATAAAAATATATTTACATATTTTCCAAGGGTATATACTCAGTGTCAATAGATATGGACATTTGAAACATACACATTATAATTGAGTTCACAAAATGTACGCACTTGTCGATCATTGGTTTATACGTCTTGAAAGAATGTTATGGAACTATAATAATAATAGATAGTCACAATTTAGAATATATACATGTATATACATGTTGAATATACGAGAGAAACATTTAGAACCAATCTGATTTAAAACAGGTCAAAGTATTACTCGCTTTAATTTGGTTCGTCAAAGTTATGGACAAAGTAAAATTACAGATTTATCTTTCGGTTAGATTAGTTCGAACAGTTTAAGAAATTCGTCATCATCACAATTGTTGAGTATAATCAGAGACATATGTCTAATGTATAATAATGTGAACATGGTTCTAATAGTACCTTATGTCAATTTTCCTGTTCCGACATGCATAATATATATGCCACTGGACGTACATTAATGATCCCCAAAAGAATTTCTGAATAATAGGATTAATGATAGTTTGTATGAGTGTAACCATTGTAATCAATGTAACCATTATGTCAATGGGGTTACAAAACAAGGTAACTCAATTATGGTGCACATTTTGTGCCTTATATGCCTTTTCTGCTCTTTGGTCGGATTGTTGTCGGACACATTTTCTATTTCCATTCTCCATTTTATTCAATTGGTTGCATGCATTTTGTTTTATCTCTCTCTGATGTTTTCGCAGAATTAATCTAAATATTTTAAAGAAGACATTTAACTCTTTCTTCTAAAACTTTTAGCATTAAAACCTAATTGCATGAAATTGAATTAGTATGTTATTATCAGTCTTATCACTTTTCGGATGAACTTTATAATATTGACCCAGGAAATGATTTTTGACAGAATTTTATATATTGTAGAATTCTTTCTTTTTATCGACACATTAATTGATTAAATGCTGTGCCATTAAATGTTATTTTTCGCGACATCAAACTGTGAAATATCGGAAAAAAGATGCAGCTTTTCGAGATTTAACCATTAGCTTAAAAACGAGAACATGGACCCCTCTTTTAAAAATGGCGTTTGGCATGATACTGTATGATGACAGAGACATATAATACTATTCGGCGTTTTACGTTTCCGCATTAAAATTCTTTCGTTTCCGCATTTTTATAGTACTCTTTTCCGCATTGTTTTTACATTGATTTTATTAAAGGTTATTTACGTTTCCGCATTTAAAATTTTTAATGTATGCCCCCTTTAGTCACCAACTGGGTGGAAGTAGGACTTCGAGCAGGATAAGTCTTTATGACTAAAATGAAACTACAAATGTATCAACTTAAAATGATGAAAATCACACATGGTCATATATCAATTAAAAGTCAATGTTCAGCACTAAAAGTTTATATATATTTTAAGCGTCAGTATACTATTATACAGTACACGTAGCACAGTTTAAAGCGGTAAACTTGTAGCCAACTGACTTTATAAAGTCCAACCTCGTATTCTATTCTCTACCATAATTGACAAACTGTTCGGATACGAATTCAGCATGTTCGCGATCACTTTTACGAACTGTGCTATTGCTGATGAAGACCGAATTTTGATGTAAGTTGTTGTTTGGATCTTCTGCAAAACGTCCATAAAATAAATATAATTGTGTGACATGCATAGAACTGGGAGAAACGATTCCGGCCCAGTTGTGGTTCTTTTGGTTTCTGTGTCGGGAGGAGATGACCATATTTGATAATAAAGTCTTATACCGATATATCGGTATTACCATTTTTACAGGTGAAATACAGGTAAAATGCGGAAAAGTGGTATCTATTTATTTCGGAAAAGTAATGCACGAAAATGTGGAAACGTGAACTGGATTTTTGCTAAAATGCGGAAACGTAATACCCCATACAAATTACAATTACTATATGTCTCTGATGAAGATTATTCGTTCCAACTTTTATGAAGAAATAACCGACTTTTTCAACTAGATAAATAAACGACAAAATGCAGTTTTTTTCTTCTAAAATCAATTTCTTTTAACAAATTGGATTTTTATAAGGATTGTTACACAAATGTAGAGCCCAATTTTGTAACGAAGATATTCCTTATCTATTTATCGAAATCCGCATATTTTATCTTTTGAAACAAAATTTAAGGAGACAGAAATGTGCAATCAACCGAAATTTTAGTAAATGTCGGAAACTTCAAACCCATTTATCTTTAAAATTCAACACATGAAGATATAGATATAATTTTATTACATATTCAAGTTGATTTTGTAAAATTAGCTTGTATGTAAACTTTCGTAAAAAAACACTGTGTTGTTGGTCGTTTGCCCATAATTGCCCTAAAGCTAAATGTCATCGTCAGATTATGAGGGTCTGAATGGGGATTAATTATTTCTGTATTCTATCATTTTAGGCAATTTTTCTATCCGTTATACCTTTTGCTGATCATTCTTTATTCCATATATTCTAGTACCTCATCATTTTCTTTTCTATATATTTGTCTGGTTATTTTCTGTTTTCTTTATTCTTTTGTCAATAATTTTCATCCACAACGTCATGTATAATGGAAGACGATAAATATTTTAGTATACATACCACCGTTGTCAATTCTCCCTGATATACAAACCACATGTAGTTATTTCTCACTTGGACACAGGACTTATATATATATATATACAACTCGTCTAAACATCAACCCAACAATGTTAGATCTGTAAATTTGCTTTCGCAAATTTTTTGTTCTTCCCTCGCCGGGATTCGAACCCATGTTACTGAGATATCGTGATATATATATTACGTAATAGTAGCGAATGGAATTTTATCGCACTGGCTTGTTCAGTGTATTTTGATCTGACAACAAGAATACATTTGTTTATCATAATTTTTTACTTTATCTAAAATTAAGAATGGAAATGGGGAATATGTAAAAGAGACAACAACATGAAAATAGAAGGCCACCAATTATATTTGATCATGTTTTAGTTTCGAAAAGGCAAAACCATTGTATTTTCAAAAATCTCTACAAGGATGATAAAAGTTTTAACGACCTTGGCTGGCTATACAGACTGAGTCCTCGCACGGTTGGTATCTAAAAGTTGTCGAATTTAAGAAACTTTTATCAAGAGATAGGCTTTACCTAGCTTTAGGCCCCGGTTTTAAAAATATCTATTTAGGAACCAAATTGTGGCTTTTTATATTTATTTTTTCGAAGAGAACAATTACACAAAGAGCAACATGTGAGAAGAGGTTTCATTTTCGCTTACATTTTTTTTATTGAAGTAACTAATCTTTGAGGTTACGCCACGGAAATATATTTCAAATGAAAAGGTGCGATTGGATGCATCCCTAAAAAAAAAAAATATAGGGATAAAATTACGGCTATTCGTCAATCAGACAGCAATCCAACATAAACACAAGTAGGTTATCTGACATATAGAATAAAAGGTTAACTTTAAGCATAACCCGCGCTGATATCAACTTTCTATTTTCTGAGTAAAATTTAACATACATGTTGGACTCTGAAACGTAAAATATACGAAAGTTTTTTTTTTTTTTTAAGGTACGATACATGGAGAGTGCCATTCCCTAAATACATACGAGTCCACAAACTTTTATAATGTAAGGGTAAATGAGGATCTCTTTAGAGAAACAAAGTAAAGATGCATGTTGAAGCAAGAATAATTTCCACACGAAGAACATCAACCAGGACGATCTCTCAATTAGTATGCAACTGTAACTAATACATCCATAGACATTAACACTAGTTAATGCTTTATATACTGACATTAAAACAATTACACTGCTCATATAAAATTTGGCATTACTTTCCGGGAAAAGAATACGTTTCCGCTATAAGTCTACGTTTCCGGAAATAAATACCTTACTTTTCCGAGAAAATAGTAACGATTCCGGTATGTTCAGGCAAAAGTAGTAATATCTTTTAAAGTCAAATCCCAAGGAAATGATGCACACAAGAGCTAACTGTTCATATTCTGGTATGTTGTGTGGTTGAATTGCTGTCACTTTTACGTCTTTATCACATCTTCTCTTCGTATATGTACGCGACTTTGATATCGTCATGCATGGACACAATACTTCACTATTCGTTTCATTTTCGTATTTTGACATGATTAATATACAAATAAGAAGATGTGGTATAATTGACAAATTCGAGTATTTATACTACATAACATAGGTGGTGTCATGATCACAAAACTTTCCAATTATTTTGACATTGATCATCAGTTATATTTTACTATTTTGTAAATTTGAGTTATTGACAAACAATCGCAGGTCTTCATTTGTAGCACGTTCCTTCGTTCACGTTTCCGCAAAAAGAAAAAGTGTTTCCTTCTCGCACTTTAACAGCCCTTTCCCGCAATTATTTTCAAGATAATTTCATATAACACATTATGAAATCCCGACCAATGAAATTTATTTGAATATTAAACGTGGCCTACGAGAGCACCTAGATTAAACTTGGGAAGTTAGAATAGCCAATTATTTTTTTATCTAATAATTATCGCTAAAATATGCCTTACACAATTATATGACAGAAACATTTAATCCGACCTGCTTTGCAATGTTTAAGTTACCTTTTGGTCTTATAAACGTTTTTGAATGCCGCAAATATAAAAATAAGGTTTGTTTTTTTTTTAAATATTTCTTTTGGGCCAGGGCCGACTGTGCAAGGGCTTAATAGCCAGTCCAGTTCGTCAAATGTTCATTTATTTCAAGAATTATTTTACATGCGGACATAACGAGAATCCTTTCGTAACCCCACTTCAATTTTCAATTGTCGTTTGCTGCTTTTACACAAATAACACACATTTTAACCAGTGACCGGTATTACAATTTTACACAGGTTTAAAATTTCATTGAGCTGTTACTTTAATTACAAGTTTTAGCAAGACGAAACTGTTTACTAAATGAATTCAACAAATGTCAAGCTCATCTATATCAATTTTATTATTTGACAAAATTTTTTTAATTACAAGCTATTTTAAATGTCGGTATAAATGTTAATGTTTTTTTACCAAAATATAATATGCATCTATTAAAACTATGTACACAATGACTAATTTCTTTTCCTTTTACGTGCGTGTCGACATCAAAATAATAAGTACGTCAATATAGGAATACAGAAAAAGAAGAATGATAAATATTCAGGAATACATAAATTCTACGATTACAACAAGGACACACTTATACAGAAATATAAGTGATCATTTCACCTCTCAAATGTAATTCAAATCTATTTATTGTCTATTAATTAAAAACATCTTTCACTTCTAGGTCTGTAATGAGCACAATTACGACCTTCTTATTATCTTTCCGGTTTTATTTTTCGCAAGTATATTTAAAAGACCATACCTTACTTACATGCCACGAGTTTTCATATTAGTAGGCAATATTGAAACGAATAATTTGATATAAAGAGCTATTTTATTTTTAACAGATTAACACTTTGTGCTTTTAAATCGTGCCTCAATATTTATAAATTTAGTTATATATCTATTGTTCATTCGTTTATCTTAATTGTGAAGCATGTTTATATATTCAGATTAAAATTTTTATTAAAGTCTCACCACTTGTATAACATTATACATTCCAATTATGAATATACATATAAAACATTACGTATAACATTAACTGGCATTAAATATTGGAAAACATATATAAAACTAACCAACAGTAAAATATCTTAAATCGATAACGCTCGGAGCGGATTAATGATAGATACATGAGGATGCTGTTCTGCTTGAGTGATTTACCTTACAAAAGGCGGACACTTTAAAGTTTAAAAGGACTTAACATCAGTTTGATTCCGTTTAACGGGGCGTGGCTAATTAGTTTGACGCAGTTTAACCACATCTCAAATTAACTTGAATGACCGCAAGGGAATCTATTTGACTGGTATTAAAATGATTTGATATGGATTGAAATGCATTAAAAATAATTTTTAATTTTTGTCAATCTTTATTCAATTTTCATTAATCTTTTTTAAATGCCGTTCATGCGTTTTTGTCCGTTCAAGCTAAATTCGAGTTACTAGTGTATGCAAATATGCAATTCAAAAATTATTATCTCTTCAGTGACGCTCGCTCGATGCAAAAATCATTGAAAACCAAAACCTATTAAAACCGTTAACGAGAACAAATGGAATACGGGAAAAATACAGATGAGTCCACAACACACTACATAAAAACCTCAGTCTGAATACTACGAACCACAACAAAAAGTTGGAGTGATTGCAGGTGATAAAGGGTTGAGCAAATCAATCTCTACTAGTGACTTTCGTCATATAGCTCATGATTAGGACATATTTGGTAATAGGTCTTTTTCAGTAATGTCAAAATCGAGGAATACAGAACGGGATTATGGTACGGTAATTGAAATATATTAGTGATGACCTGCGAGCTGATAATAAAGAAAAGATCCAAAAGTGTTGCCAAACCCAAAGCAAGTAATCAGAGTTATGTATAAAGGAGATAAATTCCTCAATTTCCTTTGAGAAAAGTGTAGCTATATATACAATTTCAATAATATGAAAATATGCACATCTGTTGGAAATATTACTTGTCAATATTCAACTCTCACTGGATTTCATCTTTATTTGGTCACTGTTATCTTAAACAAAACATGAATAAATTAAGGAGTAGGAAACACTTCAATAAGACAACAATCAAGCACTCACAGAACCTGAACGTGAGATTTTACATCACAGTACGTTTTTTTAATGAGATCTATGTGTACATAGTAACAATATGTCAGGTTTAAACATGTTTTGCATTTAGATAAATTCCTAAATTGAAAAAAAAACAAACAATAAGAATAAACACAACACTTGTCGAGGACTAGCCCGTTAAACGTAAATGGTTTGAATACAAAATGTTTTGTCAGAAACATTCTCAAACTACTATCTCAATCAGAAGAATAATGGAGTCAGATGTTTTCGATGGTTCGTCTCGTAAATAGATTAGAAGAGATAAATCAAGTTAACAAACAAAAAACGTCGAAAAACAGTACAGATTGATATACGCAAACCAATCATAACGTATAAAAGAATGTTCACAGTAGCTAAAAGGGAAATGCAGAGAACTTGTTTTTCTCTTACATATAACCCGCTGTTATGCTTTGTATTATCATACGCCTTATTTATAAGTAAACTCCGTTCCACGACGGAATCAAAAGTGCGGGAAACAAGCATGTGGGCAAAACCAAATTACAAAGTGTGCAAATTTTCAAACGGACGAACCATTGTAGTACAATCATCATATTACTTGATATTTTACAAAAACAATCATGACATACATAGACTAAAGAAACGAAATACTTCGCATTTATTTCATCAGAGCGGTGAAATATTCAGCTGTGTGTTGTGCAACTCTTTGCATTGTAGGTATCATTTTTTTAAATGTTAACAAAATGTGTTTATATATTAGACAGTTTAATGATTTCGCTTTAAGATTTCTAATTATGATTTTTATTCTAAAACAAAATGGTAATCTATGAAATACGTACCAACCATCTCCATCTTGATTGACGTTGTCCTGTCATGCATAACGGCAAACAACCTGTTAGTATAAACTGAAAGTAAAATAAAACTTAAAACATACAAAAACGAATAAAAAATGGAAATAAAGAACATTCATAATTTTCTATCTGAGATTTATAAATGCCAAATAATGACCAGATTACGAACATTAATGAAACAAAATATATTTATTGAAATATCGTATAACAACTAAACAATAAATTAAATGCTTTTGAGTAGTTCAAGTTGACATTATAATTATGCAACTAACTATATAAGAATAAAAGTATTGTACACTAAGTAATTCTGATTTTAAATAAGCACTTTGTTGTGAAACTATCATAAAATTTAGGATTTCCAAAATTGTAGCCGAAAAGATTTTACTAATAGTGTTAAAATTGAAGCTCTCAATTTGTTCGCTTTAATTGCCCACTTTTGTCAAGATAACTCTTGTCTAGAGCAACAAGTGATCATCAATGCCATTGTTATATGAGTTAACAAAGGCTCTACCATACCCGGCTTTGTAGCTTTTTTGGAGGTCTAATATTATATCCTTTGTTTTCCATAATGTCTAGTTGTGTCTGTTCATATATTTTTTTATCAATAGTTTTGTTTAATTCACTCTTTCAACATGCTCAAAGTTAACAAAAGACGATTTCAACTACTCTGATTTATTAATGACGAGATGTGTGTGAGATGAAAACGAAGTTAAACAAACCAGAATAGCTAGCAGAAAAATATGCTAAAATACAAACTAAGTCTAAGTTTGTTTTTTTTTTTATTTTATTCATATTTATCATTTATTTTGTCAATAGCAAAGGCAAGAACAGGACGAATGGCAACCCCCAACAAATTATGTTTACTAGTATTCAGAGGAGATACATCAATGTTTCCAGTGATGGTGATTTTTCGTGTGATATCAAATTGAAACCGATCCGCTAGAAAGTCTGAAATTATTTTAATCAGGTACGTTCCAGGTAAAAAGCTGAGGACAATATATTAATCTAGCGTTAAGACGTATCAAAATTAGTCAACAATAGAGCTTCCGTACACTGTACACGATACACGATGATTGATTTGATTGTTATATGTTTAAGAAAAATGACATCGTATTCATTGATAAATTGAAGAAACAATTCCGATTCTGTCTATGTAAATGTGTTTTTGAAACAATGTATGTTAACTGTACTTCCAATTTTTAATTATCTGTCTATGTAAATAAATAAGTCTAGATACCCTTACTATGTTGATATGTCACACTGGGAACATATTTGGAAAAAAGTGTGTTAAGGTTCGATGTTTTGATATGAAAGATACATGGTATAAATAAGCAGCCTCACAAAACAATAAAACATTTGGTTTAATCGTCCTAATGAGTATGATGAGGAAAGTTCAGAAAAAGCGCGTCGCATTGAACACATGTGTAAAGTGTTATTTTCATTTTTTTCCTACAATAGGACAGCAATATTGACACGTGGCAAGTGAGACTGTTTTTAACTTTCAACATTTCAGCAGGTCTTTGATTGGTGTATGTCTAACACATTCATTATTTTCATATAGAGAATAAGGGCTTGACATATCATATAAACACCATATTGTTAAATACTGCATCTTGGACACTAGACATTACCACTTATTAATATAATCTTTGTTAACAACATGGAGAAAACCCTAAAAGTCAAAATGAATGACTAGATACAAAATAAACTTTTAAATGAATTTACCGTAAAATGCTGATTATAAAAAAATCCCGCAGATTGAATCATTCTTCAAACCAAATTAATCTTAGTAATATCCGGACCAAGTTTTTGGTATCTATATCCTGTTATAACAATATTATAGGAATACCATTTTACATTATCGACACCATTTGGACACATGAGTATCAAAAAAACTGAGAGTTGTTTATTCCACATGAAGGAATTAATAAAATGCGCCAATCAAGGAATAAAAAAAACTAATAAAACTCAGGATTCCGGTTTGCATTACCTTTTCATGCATAAGTAATTATTATATAAAGACATAACAGGAGACAACGATCACTTTTAATATAAACATAAGGAGATGTGGTGTGAATGCCAACTAGACAACTATCCACCAGAGTTCAAATGACCTAGATGAAAACAATTATAGGTCACCGTTCAGCCTTTAACAATGAAAACATTCATACCGTATAGTCAGCTACTAAACAATGAATTAAATAAAAATGAGATGAGTTGAAAACTTTGAAATATCTGCCATTATTGTTAACAAATATATAATGTGTTCGTAAAAGTTTAGTAACAAACTGTAATCAACAACATCAAAGGAAAAACATATGCCATAAGATGAGTCCCTCTAGGAATACCAATAAGGAAAAGATTATTAACGGGAACAAGTAGCCAGGCTTCAACATATTGAACTGGGCCCTCAAATTTAGATGAAAACGTCCTCAGCTCTTGTGGGGCCCTAGACAATAAATGTTAGTCTTTTACCTGTCAATACCTTGAATATATACCATATCTCCAAAACGTTTATAGGTGTTATCGAGGAAAACGGTCTTAAGCATGCATTTTCTATGACAGGTGTATAGACAACGAGATTGTTCGAAAGATCATTATCTATCAAATAGAGAGAAAAAAACTTTGTTTGATAAGACGTTAGTGTAGTATAGAAAATGTAACTATAAATGATGACTAAACTAAACTTCAAAGGAATGCTCATATAATTTATCAAACACTCACGAAATAGTTAATAACCCTTTCAACCAAAATATTTGTTATATTATATGATACGAAGTTTCCTAAGTGTTGACAGTACATAAGTAAGAAAACTTAAATATATGTAGTTAAATATTTATCTAATGCAATTATTTTGGGTAGAAATCCAATAAATAGTGTGAATTGTGTGTGGTTGAAAAGCAGTTGTCAGTTCAGTTGTTGAAATGTTTTCATCGACGATATCTCATTCGGTAAAAGTAGAAAACTACAATCGTATTATATTTGATACAAATTAGAATTAAAAAATGAATGGGTCTATAAATACACATGCTACATCGATCTTTAAAGATAAAAATGATGCTAAGCACCAGTCCTACCTCCATTATAACGAATATGGTGTTGTCCCCGCAGATAAAGCTCACAACTACATCAGTTATGTGTGTAAACTACATTACATCATCTGCTTGATAAAGGAGTTAGGCATTGGCAATCCACATATACACAAGACACTTATCAAGGAGGAAACCTGAACTATCATAGGTCTGTTGTATGTTTCTTTGAAAATTCAACCAAAGATGAGGAACTGAATCTTTCGTCTTTGCATTTGATACCTAAATTACATAAGCGTCCTTACATACACTGTTATATTGCTAGGTCTTACCCACCTACTCTAGTGGAGGCGTGAATCAGATGCGGATACTAAAAGACTCAAAATATCTGTTGTAGTATATACAATCTAACTCTTTTTCCTATTTCAATAGTATTAAAGCATTTGACTTTTCTTCACCTTATTTAAGTATCCCTATTCCAAACTAGAAGACAAATTGAAGAATTGGTTCTGCTTTGTTTCATAAAAAAGAAAGTCCAACGTTAATACAAGTATCTTATCTTTATCAATGGGGGATAAATCTTTCTTTGTAAAAAAGAGAGTAAGTTACTGTGAAACCCGGCTTTGATTGCCAATAAAATTAATGTTATTAGTTTAGAAAGAGGATCTCTTGGGTAATCGGCCGACTCATCAATAAAACGGTGATTCTAAGGACACTTATATAATTTTGGTATCCACTACAGTGAAATAAAATGCAGTTCTTCATCTCTGATTGATATTCCAAAGGAAATAGAACAAAACTATGATTTACGATTTCATCATTAGAAGTGTCGTTATAGTATATAGGTATAGTTGTTTTCCATTCGTTTGAGGTTTTGATTTTGCCATTTGATAAAAGACTTTCCGTTTTGAATTTTTCTTTGAGTTCGGTATTTTTGTTATTTTAGTTTTTTTTTCCAAATAAATTGCCAATACAAAATTCCATTATCCATAAGTTTATGTAATGTGATTTACAAACACACAACATTGTTCGGAACTCTAATGCAGAACAACTACATATTTGAATTTCAATAGCAACATTTGAGTCTTTTAAGATACAAATGTAGATGTAGTATGAGTGTTCAAAGACCCAGTCAGTTTTTTAATCCTAATTTGTATCAACAACGTGTCTTTCTGACTCATAAAACCTGTAACATGGATTTATCATGTTTATACATGTATACACATTTTAGACGCCTTGACGCTCAGTAGTGAAATAAGACGTAACAAACACTATCGGAATTATAAATGTAACGACATAAATACTAAAATTTAAAATTAGGGTAATATTATCTTCAACTGTTGAAGCATTCTTTAGATAAATAATCTAAGGATACAGTTACTAATAAATTTGACTTACCCAACCTGAAAAAGCCATGCCAATTAGATCCATTATAAGGATAGTGCTTGATTGTCTACAATGATATGAAGACATATACACATGAATATCATGGCTGGTGTAGTAGTTTTTGCAACGACTGGTAATTTCAGTGTTACTAATAATAGCTCCAACCATACCAAGGATACAACATACGATACCTAGAATGATCTGTAGTCCACCAAGGATCCGTAGTGCTCTAATCCGTGATATGCGTACATTTGGTTGCACTTGGTGTGTTTGCATTACACTTATATGAGCATCGGTGTTCATATTTACATTCTATGAAAAGATAATCATACACGCATTAAAATATTGTTTTCGTTGGTGATGATTTACACCGATTTTTTATCAATCTTGAGATAAACTCTTACATTACAAAAGCCATATCGAGATTTCAAATCAACTAGAATACCATGAAGACAAAAATAATACTAATAATCTAAAGATCATTTCCTCAATAAATCGATTGATTGTGTGTCAAACGCCACTTTCAACACTATTGACCTTTTTGTGCCTGTCAGTTTTTGTTTGTGTAGAAATAAATCGAGAACGTATATGGAAAAAGGTTAAAGACGGGATACGATTGCTATTGTGGTCTTCATGTATATCAGATAACAGACTGAAACATTGACTATTGATGTTTTCGATTTTTCGTCTTCAAAACGGTACCAATTTCTAAAGCATTGCATTTAACCAGCATGTATAATAGACAAAAAAATATGTTATTATGATTTATTATTGTATGTCTAACATCAAGTTTCAAATCATACCGGTTATTCAGGATAATAAGAAAATTAAACATAAAATAAATTATATATGATCTTGGGACTTGTAAGTGATCTGTCGTGATGAAGGACAGAAAATTGAGAACTGTAGTTTCAAACTGAGAGTATGTTGGAAAAGGGCAGATATTTTACATTTCCAGACATCACCTACAAACACGACAAAGAGTAACTGCATTGTCTTATATGATACAAATAAGGAAATGAGGTAAACGTACAGGCTTCAACAATGACAAATTTCATACCGTATATGGTAGGCTATAAAGGCTTCCGGCATTACTAAATTCAAATCAATTCAAATCACAAAGTAAAAGACCTCTTCTCCTACACGAAAATAAATTGGTAGACGACAAAACAGACGACCACTAAATTACAGACTTATGATTTTAGGAAGACACATACAGAATGTGGCGGGGGTTCAAATGTTTATGAGGGCGCATCCATCACTCTCACATGAGGCAGTGGCAGTGACTACCTTTGAAAAAGTATCAAAATCAATTGGAAAGGGCATCAAAAAATGGAAAACCGGTTGAGAGTAAAGCTCAGGTAAGAATATTATTATATTGCTATACCCATGGATAGCCATTTGGGTCTAAAAGTAATAAATGTTATTAGTGTTTTATTACAAGATACGTTTTCATACGTTCCTAATTAAAAACAAACATTATATAATGAGATTGCTATACTTTTGTCAAACTTTAGGTTTGATTTGTTTGTTTGATTAGGACAACCCATTATCTTTCAGTTAGAACGTGCATGTCTTCTTCAATGTTTTCTTATGCTGTTTAAACTGAACTAAATTTACTTTGAACCAATGCAACATTTAATCTATATTATGTTTTTCATTATGTTTTGAATTCTTCAAGTGATTTTGGAATATTGCAATTGTATAATTCCTTGCTATGAATAATATTTCAGAACTATTCCTCATTGCTCATTGTTACTTGACTTTTGAAAAATAATTTGGTTCTAAGTCTTGGTAGCATTATGATAAGTCTTCTGGTGATAAAATGGTAAAACTGTAGCAAAAAACCTTCCCATTGCATGTTTAGTGATAAGGTGGTACATACAATGTTTTTCTAAATTCTTGGTCAAGATCACTAAATAAATATTTATAAATTCTAAAAATGATTCAATGTTGATTTTAAGTCCTGTGTTGGCTATTACATGTTATGTGTAGTTGTTTAATCAATGTTTACCCCCGTGTTCTGTATGATTATTATAATTTGAACACAGGTACTAAAAAGGCATAACAACAGAATTTCAATCACATCACTAGGTAATTTTCCTGTATTCATGTCCCAAATCCCCTGTGCTGCCACCTTAGAAAACAGCAAGCGTTAAATACCTTTTCTTTCTTGATCTTCATCAGTCAGAATGTCCTTCACCTGTTATGACGGTTAGATCCGGTATATTGAACAAATTAATATAATGAATTAGGTTATCTCTATGTTATCTACTGTTTGCTTGATATGTTTGAAAAAGAAATTTATCTTGCGGATAGCTTTTTGTTCAAGTAATCAATACTTAACAAACAGTAGTGGTTTAATATACTTTTAATAGAAAATTGGATTTGATGGTGAGTAAACAAATGTTTACAACCACAGGAAAAAGAAGTATTGAAAGGGAATTATACACCAAGAGAACAATGATAAGGGCAAATGGCTTATAGATAATATCAACAGATCTATAGTGTTATCTAGTGCAGACGACAGGTATGATAAGGATGAAAATTTTGGAAAGCGAAATAATTACGTTTTACTGAAAGTTGAGGGAAGGGATACATAAGATATTCATGCACTGAAATTCAGGATTGAAAAAAAAATCACTGATTAAAATACATTAAGCACGAGTATTGAACTTTCACACATTCGTATAATTCATGTGTAATGGGCATAGGCACATTCTATAATATAATTGAGTAATTTTAGCTTAAGATGTTTTCCTGGTAAACGGCAGATAACTCAAAGTGATACATGCGTCATCGCAATTTACAAATGTCTTATATATCCCGAGACTACAATTTATTATGGTGTGCTCTTTTTTATGACAATGAATACAAATTGAAAATAAATACAACCCCAAATCTCAATATTGAACTAGTGTATGTACTACTCTTTGGAAAAAATGTAAATTAGAATTACAGTGTTTACAAGCTCTAACTCAAAATGTTGACAAATGTAATAAATCATGCCCTTTAATTTATCATTTAAAACTTATCCCAGAAAAATATGCACTACTTGTTGAAGGTAAAGTTTTATTTGATAAAGTGACAAAAACCCATTATATCAAATAATTTGACTGTTTCTTGGTGACCACCTAAGGGGAATAGAATATTTCATCCTAAACATATTGAACGAATGCACTGCATTTTCATAAACGTTCGTCGTACTTTGACGAATTAAAAAAATTCATAACTTGGAAGCATCGAAAGAATTCTGTGACTTTTGGTCGGCTTTGCTGGATTTGTTCACCTGTACACCTGATATAGCATCAGTCATACAATTGTCGTTTGAACAAATATGTAATGCTCAGAACTAAAATTTGAATATTAACGTCCACATAACTATTTTTCTCAACAAAACATAAACTTGCCATTTAAAGATTTTGTACTCAAAATTTTAACAATAACCATGTTGTCACAATGAAAAGTGTTCTTCTTATTTGTAAAGTATCCCTCAATGAATAAATAACCAAAGCAATAGGTATAATTTCCAAATAAGTAATGTCACGTAATAAATCTTTGTCTCAATTATTTGCCCATTTTAACATGTTTAAAATTGCCAATGACGCCGTTAAAAAAGCTGCACAACCCAATGAATTGCCACCTGCACTGTCAGTATATAAATTTAAATCAGTATTTGAAACCCAGTCTACATCTGGGTATATGTACAGCCATTACATTCTTTACGAAAATACTCCCTGATTTGCAGACCATCTCGTATTCCTTTGCTCGATCTTTTCGATGGTACGGTTTTCTTAGCATTTTTATAAGAGCCACATAGACGCCTCATGAATGCCCTGCCCTGCCTAAGTCAGAGCCCGTGAACTAAAAGCCATTGAACCTGTTATAGACCGCATTTCTTTAAGACTTTTCGTTTTCCCGATGCCCATTTTTTGAATTTTTAGTTTTTCAATGTAAACCTAAATATTTTACTAAGTTTTGTGCGAGGACCCTCAGTTTTTTCAATGGCTATTGGGACTTCTAAGCGAACACTTACATTGAAAATGCATTCAAAAGAAGGCAACAGACATCATAATGACCTTTTCTAACAAACAAAATATCATCACGATGATGGTCTAAATTTTCAAAATGCGTTTTTATAAATCCGAAGGACATTGATTTTTGAATATATTAATTGCCATTCAGCTTGATGCCAAGTTAATCGAAAATACACGGGTAATATTTAACAATGTTTGAGCAAAAGAAATGCCGATTTGATATCCATTAAAGTTGATATTTTTCCCATTTTTTAAAATAATTTAGACTGCGTTATCAAATGATGAATTAGATACCTTGGTAAATTGATGCTTTCGTTAAGAAGATACAACAAATGAGTTATCGTTGTATGGCAACCAGTTTTCCTTAGGAACTAATCCAATAGGAGAGCATCAAAGATGTGAAAAAGGTGTATGTTTGAATGGGTATGGCATTCGACCTAATGATATCTCATCTTTCATCTTTTGTTTTAGCTTTTATCGGGTTTGGTAAAACAGTCA
Organism: Mytilus coruscus; assembly: GCA_017311375.1. Taxonomy (NCBI): domain Eukaryota; kingdom Metazoa; phylum Mollusca; class Bivalvia; order Mytilida; family Mytilidae; genus Mytilus; species Mytilus coruscus. The sequence goes on from CM029600.1 coordinate 46,026,947, forward strand.
GCAACCTCCTATTTTCACATTAACGTCTAGGACCTACATAATGAATTTTAAAACCATATTTAAATCTGTTCCGAAGTTCAGAAGCCCTTTGATTATCAAGATATAATTCAAGAACTGAATTCACGTTTATAACGGAAATTTTCATAGAGTCAAAAGCTTAAACTGGTCTGGCTGTAGTTCTGAAAATATATAAATTTGTTTCTGTTAAAACCTCCCTTTTTTGTTTCAAATTAACAAAGTTATGTACAAATGTAGCAAAGGTGCATTGTTATTTCTCGTTGCATGTTAATGCATTTACGCAAATGAACTTGAATATTAAAACATAACTATAAATCCATTACAATGTATACATTTGATTAAATAAAACAAAATTCGTTTTTTTGACGGTCTATTTTCTTCAACTATCCACTTTTAGAAAGATATAACTTGTAATTAAATAAAAAGTATCCGCGCATGTAAATGATAAACAAATCATACACTACGTAATTACCTGTTCAAGATTTATCACTCGCACATCGATTATATAGAAACTAACATATTACCTGTACGTAGTAAAACATTTTATATGATACCAATCAATGATTAATCTATATGTGCACAATGTGACCTATTTATCAAATTATATTTTGTTTCAAAACAAAGCACGAAAAGCATGCAATTCTATACCAAATAAAAACAAAAACACCAATAATAAACTAGAAAAATAGTAAAAGTAAGGTGCGAATGTCATAAAAATTGAATGAGAATTATTCTTGTTTAGCAGACGATACTTTCAATTTATTTAATTTATTTTATGCTTATTGATTAATCTTATTAAAAAAGCAATGATTGTCAACAGCAAAATTGCTAAACGAATTATGATTTACAAATCATTCCATTGGTCTTTAACATTGTGATGACTGCTTAGGAGTTGGTGATTGGAACAGGGTAGGGTTTGGAATATTTTGTAAGTAGATTTGTTTTATTTTATTTTACGTACTAGTATACTATTAATATGAACGTAGCAGTGAGTAAAACATATTTATGGACTTTAATTGTACTTGTATAGCTGTAGTTTTTTTTGATAAATATCTGTTTTAGAAAATTCTTGATCGAATATAACATGAAAAAACTGTGACACAATCGATATCAATAAAGCATTATTCGTATATGTTGTATCCTTTTACGTTTATATTATTGCAGAATGCAGAAACATTTCATTAATGCCATTGTGTTCCTCTCCTTCTCCAATATATACAGTGTAAATATTAACTGAAGTTTTTTCCTGTTTTTCGTTTATCATTGACACATAGAATCGACTGTTATTTGTTTTTTCTGCTTGAATTCGTCCAAATCTTGTCATACTGTGGCCTCTAATGCCCCATGGTATGATATTTGCTCATTGCTTAAGGGCGTACGGTTACATACAGTTGCTAAGATCTGCGTCCCTTGGTCTGTGATTGAAAGTTATCTCATTGGCAACATTACCATATCTTTATTTATATAATGTAAAACCATGCTGTTGCTGGTGCTCATTCTGCTTTGTTGAATGTAGTAATACTAAATTATTTCTGAGCGGCATGGGACGTTAACTCCTATACAAAAATTTCGAAAAAAATTCCACGCTCTCTATATTTAAAATAGCAGTGCAGTAATTATTTGCAGGATCTGAAGTGAGCTATGGGGAGTTTTCTGGACATATGTGCACTTGAGGTTAGGCAAACAACAATCAATTATCATAACATAGTTCTATGAAAAATAGTATTGTCAATAAAATATGCGGATTTAACATGTTTAACGCAAAACAATTTACTGAGAAAATATCATGATTTTGGAGTTTGGGAAGAGAAAAAGTTGAAAACATTGTTATCTGTAATCTGATAAAATCATCAACAACATTAACAATTATATCCTCCTTTTTCACACGCGTCATATATTTACGGAGACTTCGATCAATAATATTTCTTAATTATTTATGCTCCTTTACGGGAGACTGGTCCTGTGAAAACCCAATATGGCTTTTTGTACAGAAAGCGATTATCGATAATTGGATTTTCATGGATCACAATCACCAATCAATGTTTAGAATACTCAACTTTAGCTACGAATTGAATATTTTAAATGATATATATATGTTTGTTTTTAATTTTTATAAAATCTAAACGAGTAAAAAGCACTGACCAAAGATGTTAACTTTTGCAACCGGATCAACGACCGTATCTCTATAAACAAAATTTTGTAACGTTTAAATACATAACTCTAAATCTAGATAAGTTTACCACATAACAGAGAAATAAAATGTTTCGATGGATACCAAAATCTTTGAAATAAAATATTTTATGTTCTGCATACATTTCTTTACATAGATAATGATCACCGATGTTCGAACAGGTTCAAATCAAACACCTCAAGTACAACCAGCTGTACGCACTTCACGAATAAGAGCACTTCGAATACTGGGTGGACTACAGATCGGTCTAGGTGTTGTGTGTGGTTTCCTAGGTATAGTTGGAGCTATTTTAAGTAACACCGAAATGGATAATCGTTGCGAAATGTATAACTACTACAACGGCCACGGTAGTCCTTTGTCTGGATCTGCATCTTCATATTATCGTTGTGGACAATCAAACACTATCCTTATAATGAATCTAATTGGCATGGCATTATCCGGTTGGGTAAGACATATTTATTTAATCATCATACTTCTAAAACCTATATAAAACATATTGACATACATTTCTGATATATGTGATGATAATTTAAGATTGCGGTTCCTGTTGCTCAGTCTTTGGTTTTCTATGTTGTGTTTTGAGTACTATTGTGTGTCCTTTTCCTTTTTGACCATGGCTTTGTCAATAGAAATAAGAAGATGTGGTATGAGTGCCAATGAGACAACTCTTCATCCTAGTCAACAATGGGTAAAAAGTAAACAATTATAAATCAAATTACGGCCTTTAACATGGAGCCTTGGCTCACACCGAACGGCAAGCTATATAGGGCCCCAACATGACTAGTGTAGAACAATTCAAACAGGAAAACCAACGGTCTAATCTATATAAAAAACGAGAAACGAGAAACACTTATGAACCACATCAACCACACGACAACCACTGAACAATAAGTTCCTGATTTTGGACAGGTGCAAACAAATACAGCGGCTTTAAACGTTTTAACAGGCGCCAACCTTCACCCTAATCTGAAACATCAGTGCAACATTACAACATAGAAAGACACACTATAAAGTATCAATTGAAATGGCTTAACTCAATCAAAAAGATATATTAACAAAAAACAATTAAACATTTACCAAAGGAATAAATTTGACCTAAGACACAATACCTATACAATATAGATAAAAAAGGGGGAGACATAATACAATGTCAAAAGGACAACTATAACCTTGGACAACATGGCGTTAAATAAAATAAAGTACACATGTAAATTTAAATATAATAATTTTGTTGTTAGGAGTACGGAAATATTTTTTACAAAATAGATAAATTTGTTATTCATAGTACGAAGACAGATGTGAAAATTTATCGTCATACTAAATACTTATCAAAGGTGATACATTTTAAAACGATATATAACACAAAAACACATTGAATAACAAAATGCATTAAAAATTGTGTCAACAGGTCAAATTAACACGAAAGTACGATTTGATAGTACTGGCAGTTACTGAAAGCTAGTTAAAAATCCAAAAAACAATTAATAATAAAAAACATGCATCAGAGACTAAAATCAACTAAAACATATCCCATAAATTAAGTGTTTTAACGCCAGTTTATTTTTGACTTATGAGTTTGAATGTCTAATGGGGATAACTACCTCATGACTGCTTCGATAACGGTTTTCAAATCATAAATTTAATATATTTCTTAAGGCGGGGTTGGATTATGTACATTGGAAAAAAGACGGGTGTTTGAAAAATGTCAAGCAGTCACAATTACCTCAGGAATAGATTACCTTAGATGTATTTGGCAAAACTTTTAGGAATTTTTGGTCCTAAACGCTCTCCAACTTCGTACTTTATTTGGCCTTTTTAACTTTTTTTTATTCGAGCGTCACTGATGAGTCTTTTGTAGACGAAACGCGCGTCTGGCGCAAATACATAATTTCAATCCTGGTATCTATGATGAGTTTATTTACTTGATCAGTTCAAAGATGCAGGGATCCAATTAGCCCATAAACCGTTTAAATGACGTGAGAAATCAGCGTAAAGTAAAAGAGTATTCCTGGTAATCAAAATGATATGGATCAATCGTATTAAAGGACGTAATTTAGTTTATTTGATTTAACATGTACTATTAAAATATAAGTAAATTTTATACCACACGCTGGTAATCTTTTACATGAGTTTGTTTTATTGTCTATACAAAAATGGCATTTATTAAACATATAGAATATTCATTATTTACCTTTGATCTGGATTAATATCGGACACAATATAGTTTCAGTTTACATACACAAATTAAGATAATGTTGAATTTCTTCAAAAGTTGACTTTGTTTGTTGCTAATGACAATTATTTCAAAATTACCGATTGGTTTTAAATTGATATAATACTACATATTGGTTCCGCTGGTTCCCTTAAGGAACTGACTGCTGTTTATAAAGAACATTTCTTAGAAAGTTGCATAGGCCCAGTGCTTCGTGACTGACATAAAGTTTAGACATATAAATAAGTAAATCGCCCTAACACTAAGATTGTTTCTACCTTAAAAAATCTTGCTTTGATTTGGCTGTTCTGGTTTGTTCTTTTTGAGTTTTCATCTCGCGCACGTTTTCCTCATGATTCGAGGTGAAACAGAATAGTCAGAGTTGTCGTTCGTAAACCAAATTTTTCCCACCAAAGGGGGGTCGGGCCCCCTGGTCCCCCCTAAATCCGCCTCTGATGCATATGGAGTTTGCCAATTGGTTAGACAAGTCTTATATTACCTTGTCCATGTTCTGTAACATATTGATGATGATTGTTGCTCTAGACAATTTATTGTGATATAGTAATAATTCGATATCATCTCAAATGCTTCTTTTGTTTCATCACTATTAGCAATCTGGTTATTATCAAACACTGATAAACAACAAACAGAAAAGTATGAATTGTATAACTTTAAGTTTTCATTCACCTTTGTATGTTCATTCTTTTTAATTGCAGTTTATACTGACAGGTTGTGTACCGTTATGCATGACAGACCAACGTCAATCAAGCTTGAGATGCTTAGTACGTACTTCATACATTGCTAATTTTATAGTTGAAAGCAATCTTAAAAGATTAAATCATTAGCCTGTATATAAAATGTTAAAACAATTTACATTAAACAAACAGTTGCAAAGAACAGAGCTTGAATTTTGCACTACTCTTTTCGTTTCAAAACTACTGCTGAAATATGATTTTTTATAGAATTTTAGACTATATCATGGTAGTATAACAGACAATTGTGATAGGCTAAATATTACTGATGAAATATGATTTTTTACGGAATTTTAGATAATATCATGGTAGCATGACTGACAATTGTGATAGGATGAATTTTCTTATCAAGCTACTTTAAATACTAGATACTTCCAGTAAAATTCATCAGTCCATAAACAGAAACAGTGTAGAAAGTTGTGGCATTTCGACCAAATTTTAATATGTTTCGTTTATCAACGTCTATCCCAGGAAGAAATTGATATTAATATAAAATAAGGAGACGTTGCATACATGCAATGGAGACAGTTGTCAAAATTATGAGGATTTATGCAGTTATAAGTCACCGTATGGTCTTCTGTAATAAGCAAAAGTAATCTCATACCGTATAGTCAGCTTGAAAAAATACCTAAAAAAGGGTGAAATGATTCAAACGAACAAATTCATTGGCCATATGTACATGTAGGTCAAAACAATATAAAAAACCAAATCTAACAGACATCAACAATAACCACTAAACTAATAAAAAATCAGCAACTATGAAAATATATATATTCCGTTATTTAATATGTGTCTGTTTTAACAATGTCTGATCAGGTCACTTCATTCTAGTAATATTATTTTAAATTATATTTTTGTAGACCATAGCGTTTCTGGTTTGTAATATAATATCAGCAGTTGTGTTTTCATCTACTGTGTTTAGTTTAGCAGTTATCGGAGCCCTTATTGTAAGTTTTATGAAACAAAATGAAGTAGTACATTTAATTACACTGTATATACCGTTTATTTTTTTCTTTGACAAAAGTAAATGAACGACAGTGGTATAAGCATAAATCATGAGGTGATATTGTGCTACTCTCATAACATCTGTGAAAAATTCTAAAATACTAAATAGTGTTGTATTAGTTCAGTTGTTCTCCTGGTTATAAATTTGTTCTGACAAATTGTGGTTCTATTTCTTTTAGTCTTAAACATCTTTTAACAAATAAAGTTAATGACAAATAAGTGGAACTATTCAAAATCAATTGTCAATCAACCTACAAGCTATGAAAACATTTTAGGAAATGAAACTATAAAAATAAGAAGATGTGGTATGATTGCCAATAAGACTACTCTCCACTAGAGACCGAATGACACAGAAATTAACCACTATAGGTCACCGTACGGCCTTCAACAATGAGTAAAACCCATACTGCATAGTCAGCTATAAAAGGCCCTGAAATGACAAAAATGTAGAACATTTCAAACGAGAAAACTAACGGGTCTGATTTATGTACAAAATAATGAACGAAAAACAGATATGATAGACAACAACAAACGACAATATTGTCATGATACAATTAAATCATATTGAGGAGAACAACTCTTAGTAAACAACACAAAAGATCTATGCGGCGTAAAGCAATCACTAATCAAATCAATTAAACAATACAAAAGAAAAACAGGAGAATTCTTTTGTCTTTGTCCACAAAAATACCATCATCTTCGTTCATTCAACTTCAAAGAATAAATCAATGAAAAATGAAAGTAATCAGATCTTGAACAACATTGCGAGACTATTATATTTAGCTTTATTGAACGCGAAGTTTAAATCGAAACTTTGAAATACTACTACATTTAAATTGAAGACAATTATATTTACAGATTATAAGTTAAAATTTTTAAAATGGTCTAGAATGCGCTATTTTTGGTTCGCTGGCGACGAATAGTACGTATCGAAATCGTTTTGTATCAGGACCAAGACAAGTAATCAGAGTTATGTATGTTAAATATATGTTTCCTAATTAAATCTTTTCTTATTTTTATCATTGTAAATTCTATAAGTCAGAGCAATATCGGTATTTTCATAATTGTACTGGGGTAATAAGCTACTGACTGGGCTTGATAAAACTCTCAAGGTCTGTATAGAAAATGCCTGTACCAAGTCAGGAATATGACACAGTTGTTATCCATTCGTTTGATGTGTTTGAGCTTTTGATTTTGCCATTTTTCCTCGGAGTTCGGTATTTTTGTTATTTTTACTTTTTAGTACTAGTTAAGGTTTAAACAAAATGTTTTTTTTTAACATTTTTTAAAATTTATTATTTAAAGATTCTTCTTGTAGGTTGCTTTTTCTACAAACACCGGAAGTGTTATTACAGTATCTGTCTTCCTAGCTGTATTTTCTTTCATAGAATTCATCATATCCATTGTTGCTGCATCACACTGCTGCTGTTGTTCACAGCTCAATACGGGAAATGTTAGTATATTTATTTTATCAAACGATATCCTTGAACATTGAACGTTAAAATATGTAGTAATTTATCAGCACAAAAGACCAGGAAACAATCTACGTTATTTTTTTCTCATGAAATATAAATATTAAAAAACAATTGGTCACACGTTCGTGAAAATCATCAGGTTACTCAATGTAAAATCATGTTGAATAACATTTAATGATATGTTCCGAACATTCAACAGATTAACCAGTGGCTATATACAGTAACATACAGCTATACAAACAGTAACATAATACAATTATATTTTTCAGCAACAAGAAGTTATATTTATGAACATAGCACAATCTGGAATGAATTATAACATGCCAAACACGCAAATACCTACAGGGAACCAGCAAGGCTACCATCAAATGTGGATGCCCCAAATGCAAGGGTACTATGGTCAACAGCCGGTAAATATGCCAAATAACCAACACCAAGCAGGTCATTCACAAGGAAATCAAATGCCAATACTAGGATACTATGGACAGCAACCACAATCATTTGAGATGACTAACCAGCAACAAAACATAAATGCACAGCAGTTTTAACACCCAACTGCACCTGCTGTTGATAAAAATCAACCACTTCCTGTTACCGACAATTCTATTTGAAGTGAAATGTAATTATTCGTCCAATTTAAAGTAACTCAAATATTACATGGGTCCTGCCCTATGAAATGATATTGTATGACAGTTAGGTGTAAGAAATAGTAAATGAGTGAGAAAATCGTTGTAATTTCTTTTTGATATCTCATTTCTAGTTTTCATTCACGTAAAAGTGAAATTAAATTGTACATATGATCAAGTCAGATAAAGTTGTCTCGTTATCGATTTATCTTCTTGATAAAAAGTGATATTTGTAACCTATTTGACTATTGGTTACTGACAGAGTTTAACTCTGCAACTTCCTTAATCAACTGGCTGTTTTGTTTTGTCAACTATACAATGTTATTTTCTATACTAAATTTTTTTTTTCGATTATTTGTGTAGTCATTTTTCAGAAAGCAAAACAACATTTGGAGGACATATCTAACAATTACATCAAATACATAAATTAATGCGACAGTACTTTCCTCATATTGAAATATCGTAAATCAATTAAGTGTCAGTCTGCCTAAGGATCAAGCAGTGACAAAAACATGATAATCTCAGATTTTGATGAAAACTTGCACAAATCATCTGAATAACCAGTTATAAAGAAAAAAATACTTTTCGAACCAATTACATATGGTTGCTATGGAAAGAGAGCTATTTGATTTTTCCAAATAGCGAGTTACAAACAATGTATTGAGATTAGCATAAAACTCACAGTTTTTCACTATTTCAGTCTCATGAAAACTGCTGTTAATATAAAATGTAGTATTTCATCATTGTACTGCAACTTTTTCAACTATCAAATATTCTTGAAGAACAACTGTTTTGATGAAATTCTATTTCATTCTAGAAATTTTGTGTACGGATGGTCTCCATGGACCATAATGTCACAAAAAGCCAAAAAAGGCCAGAAATCAAGTTCAAATATTTTCTATTACCAGAACAGCACATACATGGTGTTACTTAATATGGAACAAGTAGGGGTCATACTTTCATTATTTCATAAAAGCTCGGTGGGTTTTTTCCAAATATTGAATAACCATAGCAACAAAGTTAACCCTATTGCAACAAAGCTAAAAATCAAATTGTAACAAATGTGTTCAATATTTACGTCTAAATGCATATAAATGGATTCAATATGATTTATTTTAGCTGGTCACTTTCTAGTGTTGTCAATTGTCCCCATTTTGCCCAGAAAGTATTACATAGCAACCGAAAAATTTCCTTAGCAACCAAAATGAACAAACTTAAAAATTTTGGTTATTTTATACAAAAATATTCTCCTGTGCAAATAGTGACAATTAAGTGGTCAGATATCAATCATTTCTATATAAAATAAGTAAATTGAACAATATCTACATTTCATTAGCAACAACTTACACCTCCTAGTAACAAAATAGATTCTTTTCATGCCAAGATTTTAAATAAAAAAAGATAATAAAAAAAAAATCAACATGTATTTTTTATCTAAAGAGCTGTTTTTTTAATAAAAATCTAGGAAAAAGCCATTATAAATATTGTGATGGGTTCTCATTACCCCTTAACTAATAACTGATTAACAGTTGTATGCATACATGTATAACTATAAAGGAGTATATTTTCAAAAGTTTTCCATTTTTGATGTGAGCTTACTTCTTATACCAGATTCAGATTGGTTTGAGACCTATCATTATAGTCACTGAAACTATCATGCTTAAAAATTTGTATTACAACCTGGTGTTTTGTTTTTTTTTAAACAAGGGATCTGCATAACAACCATAAATACTCCTTACCAACAGTAAAGTATGCATATTCCACATTCTTTCTATCAAAATTGTAGGCTATTATTAAAATTTTACATTTTTTTGGGTTAAATGCTTCAATATTAAATTGCTAATAAGAATTGAAAACTGACTAAAACTAAAAACCTTAATGTTGACATTTTAATCATGAAAATGAGGTCAAGGTCAGATATTACCAACTTCATAGACATATACATTGTACATCTTGCAATCGTTCGATACATCAAATGTAGTTTAATCTATTGCTTACAGTACTCGAACAACAGACCAAAAAAAAAAATAGTAGGGGCAAACTTAAGAAAGAGAACAGAAATGAAAAATTCAGCAATTATTCCATTTAAAAAGGGGCATAACTCTAGAACTGTAAAAGTGACACCACTAAGATTCAAACTTGATCTGTGTTTTGTGATAATAAGCATTGTGTATAAGTTTCATAACATTTTGTTGAGGCAAACTAAAGTTAGAGAACAGAAACCAATTTTGGGACGTACGGACGGACGTACAGACGGACAAGTTAAAGCTTAATGCCCCCTCCACTACGGCGGGGGCATGAAAATGTATCATGAACCCTAAAAATGAGGTCAATGTCATATGAAACCTGCCAGACTGACATGTACTTATAATTATTCCATAAACAAAATAAAGTTAACCTATTGCTTTGAGTACTTGTTAGAAAGACCAAAACACAAAAACTTATCATTGACTAATGGGGTCAAGGTCAGATGGAACCTGCCAGATCTAAACTGACATCTATTCCTTACAATCATTCCATACACCACACATAGTTGACCTACTGCTCATAGTATAAGAGAAATGAACCTATCCATGCATGTTACTTTAACCTTGATCACTGATCCATGAAATGAGGTTGAGGTCAGGTGAACCCTGTCTGACCAACATGGAGACGTAGCAAGTAACCCATATACCAAATATAGTTATCCTAATATTATCCATAGTAAGTGAGAAATTCACATGATTAAAAAAACTAAACTAGAGGCTCCAAGGAGCCTGTGTCGCTCACCTGATATTTTTATTTACAATTGATGCATGAAATAATGCAACCGTTATACATTTGCTTTAGTTTCAGAGATATAAGTCAAAAACTGCATTTTCCCCCTATTTCTAGCCATGTCTGACATGTTGGTTGGCAGGCAGGGTCATCGTACACATTTTTTAAACTAGATACCCTAGTGATGATTTAGGTTTGGTTAAATTTGTCTCTGTTGTTTCAGGAGAGATTACAAAAATTTACGAATAATTGTTCAATTTGACTTTAAAGGGCAATAACTCCTTATGGGGTCAATTGACCATATTGGTCATGTTGACTTATTTGTAGATCTTACTTTGCTGAACATTAGTGCTGTTTACAGTTTATCTTTATCTATAATACTATTCAAGATAATAACAAAAAACTGCAAAATTTCCTTAAAATTACTAATTCAGGGGCAGCAACCCAACAACGGCTTGTCTGATTCGTCTGAAAATTTCAGGACAGATAGATCTTAACCTGAAGAACATTTTTACCCATTTTAAATTAGCTCTTAATGCTTTAGTTTCAGAGATATAAGCCGAAAACTGCATTTTACCCCTATGTACTATTTTAGCCATGTCGGCCATCTTGATTGGTGGGCGGGGTCATCGGACACTTTGTTTTAAATTAGATACCCTAGTGATGAAGTTTGGTTAAATTTGGCCAAGTAGTTTCAGAAGAGAAGATTTTTGTAAAAGATTACAAAAATTTACAAAAAAATTGTTAAAATTGGCTATGAAGGGCAATAACTCCTTAAGGGATCAATTGAAAATTTTGGTCATATCGACTTATTTGTAGATCGTACTTTGCTAAACATTATTGCTGTTTACAGTTTATCTCCATCTATAATAATATTTAAGATAATAACCAAAAACTGCAAAATTTTCTTAAAATTACCAATTCAGGAGCAGCAACCCAACAACGGGTTGTCTAATTCGTCTAAAAGTTTCAGGACAGATAGATCTTTACCTGATGAACATTTTTACCCCGTCAGATTTGCTCTAAATGCTTTAGTTTCAGAGATATAAGCCAAAAACTGTATTTTACCCCAATGTTCCATTTTTAGCCATGTCGGCCATGTTGGTTGGCAGGCGGGGTCACCGGACACATTTTTAAAACTAGATACCCTAATGATGATTGTGGCCAAGTTTGGTTAAATTTGGCCCAGTAGTTTCAGAGGAGAAGATATTTGTAAAAGTTAACGACGACGGACTTCGGGCCAGGTGAGCTAAAAAGAATTCAAGCAGTCACTTAACCATGAAAATGAGATCCAGGACATTGGACATATGACAGACGGAAACTTTGTAACATTAGGTATCTGCAAACAAGCTCTTCTTGTTTATATTAAGTATCCAGGTATTCTACCTTCTAAAATATAATAGTTGACCCTGCCACCGTCGGATAGTAATGCCTTTGTCTGGCATAGTGCGACACTGCGAGACAAAAATGTATATCAAAATAAACATGCAACATTTTTCAAAAAGAAAAATAATAAAATGCACAAATTATTGCATTCATTTGCAGACTTCTTATACGTTCAGGTATTTCACATCCAATCTTTTATGGTAATATTCTTTATAAAGCACTAAAATGTCAGTATTCACCTCAGAAGTTAACAAAACCTTTAAATAGACTTATTAAGAAGGGATATAGTTACGATACTGTTGTCAGGTCATTAAAGATTGCATATTTTGGCCTTAATATTGATTCACTTATAGGGTCTTTGCATCGGAACTAAACACATTTATTTAAAAACCAGTTGTTGGCATGACACGGGTTATGCTCTTCTCATATATTTTATGATGGTATGATACTAAACCCCTAACGGGAGGGATTGTGCCTGATATTCATATGATGAAGACATAATCTTTCAATCAGTTTAATTGAGGTCTGGAGCTGGCATGTCAGTTAACTGCTAGTAGTCTGTTGTTATTTATGTATTATTGTCATTTTGTTTATTTTCTTTTGTTACATCTTCTGACATCGGACTCGGACTTCTCTTTAACTGACTTTTAATGTGCGTATTGTTATGCGTTTACTTTTCTACATTGGCTAGAGGTATAGGGGAGGTTGAGATCTCATAAACATGTTTAACCCGCCGCATTTTGCGCCTGTCCCAAGTCAGGAGCCTCTGGCCTTTGTTAGTCTTGTATTATTTTACTTTTAGTTTCTTGTGTATAATTTGGAGTTTAGTATGACGTCCATTATCACTGAACTAGTATATATATTTGTTTAGGGGCCAGCTTAAGGACGCCTCCGGGTGCGGGAATTTCTCGCTGTATTGAAGACCTATTGGTGACCTTCTGTTGTTGTCTGTTCTGTGGTCGGGTTGTTGTCTCTTTGACACATTCCCCATTTCCATTCTCAATTTTATTTATTATAATATTTTTAAAAATAACTGACCAAATTAGAGATTGATTTACGCTAATACAGGAAAAGCTCATCCAAATTCTATTTTCAGAATGCAAGTTCTTATGATTGAGATACTCAACCAATCAGAATCTCAACATTCAAATGTTTTTAAGAACTTCTGTCACATACATGTAATTCCTGAATTTACAATTTTCAGATTGTTCAGAGTCTTTTATAGTTATCATGTCTTATTATTTTATCTGTCATTCAGATTTGGTATATCTGTTCTTTAGATTCAAACATGACTATAAACAATAAAATTTCTTCATGAATAGAGGCTAAGTTGTCATCCTTCACTTCAGAAATGTTGGTCAATTTGAAGGCACGTTATTTACTTATGTCCATTTGCTACAAACATTTTGATCTTCCTACTCAAGTGCGCAATATTGGCATCACAATATGATGAGCCTCATTGAACTTTGCTGTTGTCAAATCTTTTAATCATCAATCCTGCAATCATATGAAATTTCAGTAAAAATTAAAATAAATATAATAGCAATTTATTTACAGTTGAGTCTGCCTGTTCATAATGATAATTTCAAGTTCAATGAATCATTTTGGTTGAATGAAATGTAAATGATTTAGGTTTAAAAAATGAACACTATTAAAGGAAACAACCATTAATTTTAGTACATGTATGTGGACAATGGGACCAATATATAAATTTATGTGCAAGTCCCAGATGGAAGATTGTTTTTTTTTTTGGCTTACCAGTGATTTTGCAATCACTCGTGATTTTTCCGTTTAGAAATATCAAAAGTATTTCTTCATTTTTTGTCACAAAAATATGTAAAAGTTAAAAAATAAACTTGACACAGTCTGTATGTTAATTTGGTAGAAAATTCAAATGATGAAATCAAATAGTTATACTCTGATATGTTAAAATATGCCAAATATTCAAAGTGAATGAACCATTACTAAAAATGTCAGTAGAAATAAGAAATGCCATTTATGCTAAATACAACTGCATACCAAATAAGAGGGTGGTAATGGGGGTACCATCAATACGAATTAGGGGGAAAATTCTTGCCAAATGCCGTTAACGGTAATTTTTGGTCCATGACAATAAAATATACACTTTCTTTTAGACGATAAAAAAATTGACTGATTTTGACGAATCATGTTAATTTTTCTCTAAAATTAACAGTAATGATATTTTTTAGGCCTCTGACGAATCACAACAAGGATATTTTGACGAATTACGGTAAAATTTTAATCAATTTGATGCTAACGGTAGCCTAAAATGACCGTTTGACGCCTGACGCAAAGGGCATTCCTACCCTCAAATAAAACTAACTTATCATAAGTGGTTCTTTGTTAACTGATCTTCATGAAATCACAAACTTTAAAATGTAAACTAGTTTCTAAAATGACAAGATCAATAGACCATGACTAAGGGCCGCAGAAAGGGGACAGGGCCAAATAATCTCCATGAATAAAAGATGCATCAAATTGAATACTTATACAACTTTATATTAAATATTATTTATTTATCATTAGTCCTGTGTTAGTAGTTCCACTTAAACTGACCTAATCATAATTTTTTAAACACCAATAATATTTCCTTTCCCCTACTCCATTTGTACTCAAAAACATATTCAATATGTTTTTGAGTAGGGAAAAGAAATGCATGATTTTTGTACAAGCAAAAAGACTCTCGATGTTGTTGACAATACATGTGTAGGAGATCTCTGCATAACTCTTGTTTAGCATTGTCAAAATTTTACTCAAGTAGCTCCAGCAGAAAATGTAGGTCATATTGACCTAGTTTTTGTTGTAACATATATATATACATGTATATCCTATATCATAAGATCAATTCACCACTTGCTCAAAACTGAACCAATATGCAAAAATCATTTTGTAAATCAGTATTTGCATTCCGACGGGGAAATCTATGAGCTGTCCCGTTGTGGATGGGGATGAAAAAAACATCTTGTAACTGAAGTAATTTTTATCTTTTCTAAAATCACAAAATCATGTATAATAGGATATTTCACCTAAAATATGTACCCACTAGTAGGGGTGGGTTGAAGTAAACGTTAGGGGGAGGGTTTGGATCCCGCTAACATGTTTAACACCGCCACATTCTTGTATGTGTCTGTCCCAAGTCAGGAGTCTGTAATTCAGTGATTGTCGTTTGTTGATGTGTTACATAATTTTTTTCGTTCATTTTTTGTACATAAATTAGGCCGTTAGTTTTCAAATTTTAAATAGTTTTAAATATGTCATTTCAATGCCTTTTATAGCTGACTATGCGGTGTGGGCTTTGCTCATTGTTGAAGGCCGTACGGTGACCTATAGTTGTTGATTTCTGTGCCATTTTGTCTCTTGCGGACAGTTGTCTCGTTGGCAATCATACCACATCTTCTTTTTTATATTCAATTACTGGAATTTACTGGTATACATGTACATATAAAGTATCTAAATTCAAATAATTTGTACCTCTGCAATGCAATAGTCTTCTGCTAAACAGTTCTTTCAAATATCAAAGGTATGTGTCTTTACAATTCACCTCTGCAATTCAGCAAATCCCTAAAGAAAAAGTTCAAATTTGTTAAATCTGATAAAAAATATATATACATGTACATGTATATGAATGAAGGAATAAATTTGTAGCTCTTACTTCAGACCAATGTAATAAGTTGCAAATAACATTAATTAAGAAAAATAATTTCCCTAAGTACAAGTTATGCAGAATATGTTTTAAACCCCTAAGAGTTAGAGTTTCAAGGGCTTAGGGTTAACAAAATTTGGTAGACTAAAAAATTATAAATAAGGCAATGGGCCTAAGGCAAACCAAAAATGTCTGTGTATTTAAAGTAATAAAAATACTGACCCTATATTTTATGATTTAAAACGCCTACAGTCCACTGGAAAGTTTTCTTGTCATTTTTTAATACCACTCGGCGGCACTAATAAAAACAACATATTCATCCCATCAAGCCAATAAGGTACGTTTAATCATCAAATACAAAATATTTCCGTAATTTGTTGAAGGCCTATTTTGAACGAGCCCTATTTATATTGTGTCAAATTATTTCCCCTTTTTAAACCAGTCAAAAACTTAACAAAAATCATTTTCCTACCTATCTAACCTAATTATTTTCAGCTGTAAGTCGAAACACTGGTGCTATCTTTTAGGCCTAAATGCATCATAACTTAGACATTTGCTAAAAAAATACATGTGAACCTTCCTTTGAAAGGCCAATAGTCCATTTTTCAGGGCCAGGGGTCTCCTTCAGTTTAGTACACACTCATATTTTTGGCATTATCACCATTTTTTGTAAACATCCTTTATAAAATATGATAAAAAACAGTTTATTTCTTTTCAATCTAACAGAAAAAAAAAATCTGCCAAAAAAAAAAAAAATATGAGTCTGATAATGAGCCCCCCCACCCCTTTTTCATATTCATGTTGAACCTATATCATCTTCAATTTTACAGTAAAAAATATAATGGGGGAGGAGAATGGTGTATCACCAAAATTATATTTTGAGTATATAATAATATATAAATAGTGTACCTTGTGTTTAGAACCTAGAAAAAGGCCCTGATCATCTGGATGGGCACTGCTCTGTCTGGCTTTGATCCTTCCTTTGTGAGACGGTTGTGCACAACCAATATTCCTTCACTTAATCTCATGCATATTCCTAGGGTGTGTTGGTGTTTTTGACAAACAAAGTATGAATGTTCATATAAGTGGCCTTAGGCTTAGTAGGAAAAGATCCCAATTTTGTAAAAAATCATTTTTTCCTCCGACTTGATTTTTGCATATTTTAATCCTAGGGAAGTGGTTCAACAATTCTATTACATTGTCCAATAAGCGAGTTGTCTTTTCATCCTTAGAATACTGTGAATTTCCACATTCATCGTCAGATAAGATTGAAAAACTACAGTTCAACATTGTCTGCCACATGCATGACATCAGTATTGTTTACATTAAAAGAGTTCTGCTAGGGGAAGTAACTCTGTAAATTATGTTTTTCATGAACAAAGCAACAAAATCTTTGGAATGGAATTTTGACTAGCAGACGAAAAAACCCACGAGACGAAGGCTTAAACCTGAAATTTCTATTTGCTTAGTATTTATTTTGCAATCATTGTGATTGTTCGCTTCTGGTAATAAACATTATTTTGAATTGAAATTGCCTGAATTTACATAGGATAATAGTAAAACATATAGAACTTCGAATTGCTAATACATAATACTGCAATTGATTTTCTAAAATTTGATTATACAGTTTTATTTGGATTGACTAAAGGTAACATATTTTGTGGATGAGATGAATATTTGAAATATGTCATGTTTTGAAATTTTTAGAATTTGCCTGATTCTTAGGCAGACTGGCACTTAAGTAGTGACAAATCCTTGTAACAAACAAAAACTGAGAAAATCGCACGAACGCCAAAAGGAACGAATGCGAGTGTATCGACATTGTAAGGGTCTCCTACTATGCAAACTTGACATGCGAATGCACACTCAGGCATAACGTCACAATCAGTATTACTAACAAGAAACAATCCTCCTTCTATATATAGGTGACCCTGGCACAGATCAAGAAAGTACGGATACGACCTATATATATATATATATATATATATATATACTAGAACACACCCGCTTTATCGAAGGCCCGTGACTGAATTTAAGTATCTAATAACGTATAAGCCTTATTTTAGTATTAGTATTATCATCGGATAAAGTCATGCTGATTATAAGATGCTCGGTTTTCTCTGCTTTCAAAATCTTTCTGTTTGTACCCGTCGACCTGGAACTTATTAATAATTGGTTATATTAATTATATGGAAAACAAAAGGGCATGGAATGGTGTAATATTTAATCAGCACTATTGGGCCTATATTAGTAATAAATACAGTTTAATTCTTTGATTTGCCGTTTTTACGTCATGCCGGCTAACAAATTCGAAACCGTGTACTTACGCCTTATTTTAAAACTGGATTGTTAGTATTCGTATAGTCTTCTTATAAAAGTGATGCTGATTAAAATACTACAATAAGAAACAATGTGACAATGACTGAATTTAGTAGTGTCAACCCTGTATAATGAAGAAGTTTAGGTGCGATTTTG
Source organism: Mytilus coruscus (assembly GCA_017311375.1). NCBI lineage: Eukaryota > Metazoa > Mollusca > Bivalvia > Mytilida > Mytilidae > Mytilus > Mytilus coruscus. The sequence goes on from CM029600.1 coordinate 46,045,508, forward strand.
ACCCGTGTATATAGCAAATCCCACTTACACCGTTTGGTGGTGCGCCTGACAGATGCGGAACGTAAGGTAATAGGTAACAGGTAATATATACTATTGGTATCGGTATCGGATTCGACCCGGAACTTGTTAATTATTGGCAATATCAATTATGTGGAAAACAAAATAGTCTGGAATGGTGTAATTTTTAATGAACACCATTGTCCTATATTAGTCATATATAAAATCGAATTCTTTGATTTGTCGTTTTAACACCATGCCGGCTAACAAATTGGACCTCGTTATTTTAGTATTATAGATGTATATGCTTAATCATTTAAAATATCCTAATCATCATTCTAGTTTAGAGTAAAATTGTGGTAGATACACTGTCCTACAAATATGAAAATATGAAATGGTTATATGGCTTTTGAAAGAGCATGCTTAACGAAAGAAATTCAAGGCTTTCATTCAGTCACAATTAATCATGAGTATCATTTGTTCTAGTAAGCCCCAATGTATTGTCCATTTAAAATAGAAGATTCAATTGAATTATTAAAACAATATGCTTAATAGATTTCATTCCAAAACTTCATGCACACATTTAGAAAATTCAATAAATGTCGAAGTCCTTTATGCATTTTTCAGTGTATCATTATTAAACAAAATAGGAAACAGACCAAGCTTTTGACAAAAACGGCTAGAGTCAATTTTCATAATTTCACCTTTAAAAAAAGACGCCTTTGATAGCGTAACATGCGTAAGAGGTAACTGCTTTCGACACTTAAGTTTGTGTCAGCCACAACTTATTTTCCGTTGGCAGTTTTGCTTGCAGGTACTACAAGTTCCTCCACATCACTTTCCGAATCCGACATAACTCAGTGTGTTTTCGCGAGGTGTGGTGGTTAAAGTCCATCGTCGTACAGGAAGTACACGTGCTCTCTGGATCATGGAATATTTAACGAATGGAATACCTCTTATTCAAACAGCACAGGACCACATGCGCATTAAATGCCTCTTGGCTCTCAAGACCATCCCTACAAACGGGACACCTCTACTATCCTTTTCTTTGCGTTTTTGTATTGGGAATGTTTCAACTTTTCTACATAATAAATATAAACCAAGTTATGGTCAATGATTTAACAGTTTACTTCACTGTAAACAAAAAATAAGGTACACAAAAACAAAATTAACTATATAAAATTTCAAAAACATAGGTCTGCAATGTTCTGTAATTAACAAAAACTAGTATCTGAATCTTAAATTAAGTTTAACAGGGGTTTTTCTGTCCCGCCTAAAGGGTAAGGACTAGCTTCCTCTGTAATTGTTTTCTATTGTTTTAGTTCAACATAGGAACTCTATTCACAATATATTTCTACATATACGTTTCCCCTGGTGTCTGTGTTTGCAATGTTGATCTGTTTAGTCACAGAGAATGAAATTTTGGACTAACCCGTTAGTACTTGCGTGTGATAGGGTCGTATTCTGTCGACTTGAATTATTTGTAATCTACCCCTTCTAACACAATTTACAACGTAAGTCAGGTCATTGAGTGAGTCTGCCAAGAGTGTAAGGCTCAAGACAATACTGGTAAAATAAGTGGGTGTACCGAGATATTGAATAGGGAAAAAAACTATAACTTCACACCCTTATTTTAATTGATCCCAACTCCATTCTAACGTGATAACATGTTTTTGTCAAGGTGTCATCTAATGATCCTGTTGATCCTTTTCTCTATACAGTGTTGTATTTCTTGGAATAAATTTTGTTTCGTTTGGTTATTTAATTAAACGTTAAACTAATGGTGTAGATACCTATATTCCTAGCATCAAATAACTGGGCGTAATCCATACAGTTTCATTACCAGCACATATATTTGCCATCATATGGTAAAGTAACGTCCAAGTTCTCACTATAAATGAACTGTTAGTCCTCAATGCTCTCTAACTTCGTTCTTTAATTGACATGTTTGTGTATAATGAGCTTATTACAACCACTGGGTCGATATCACTGCTCGTTGAGGTTTCCTCCCCGAACGTAAAACGTCTGCCTTCACATGCATTATCGTTGATAGCACTTCTGTGTTTACATGAACTGCTTTTGATATTGTCATAATAATAAGTTAGCTGTTAAAAAAATTTTGAACTTTTTCAAAGCACTAAGCATTGTCTACCCCAGGAATGGATTATCATATCTGTATATGGCAAAACCTTCCGAAATTTTGAGTCCTCAACGCTTTTCAGCTGCGTACTTTATTTTGCGTTTTTAAGTTTTTTTTTTTTATTCTAGCGTCACTGATAAGTCTTTTGAAGACGAAACGTATGTCTGGCGAACAAACGGTTTAATCCTAGTATACATGATGAGTTTATTTACAACCACTGGATCGACGACTGGTTAAGGATTCCTCCCTGAGGGAATCACTAGTCCAGGAGGCAGCACTTCTATGTTCATATGAATTATCATTAATATGGTCATAATCATAATTAAAAAGTTACTAAAACTTTGACATTTTTCGAAATTCTCAGAATTTTCAACTAGGAATAGATTATCGTAGCTGTATTTGCCAAAAACTTTCGGAAATTTGGATCCTCAATACTCTCCAACTTCGTACTTTATTTGGCCTTTTCACTCTTTTGATTCGAACGTCACTGATGAGTCTTTTGTAGACGAAACGCGCGTCTGGCGTACAAAATGTTAATCCTAAGGCTTACAACTCTCCATCAAAATTTATAAAAGTAAACCATACATGCATAGTTCTAAGGATGTCACGGTTACGTAATAAACAAAATCTAGATTTAAAAGAAATTTTAGTTCATGCCATATTGAGAAAAACGCAGAGGAAGTTGAGGAACTGTGAAAGGATCAAGACACTACTGAACATTTGTTTTCAAAATATATAAGGAATTTTTCACTTGAAGATTTCTTTCTCGATTTAATCAAGCACAGATAAACAGTAGATTCTTTACTCAATAGGACTTCAACTTCAACTTCTTTACATGTCAAAATCCATACTGGACATCTAATAAGGAGGACTTGTGTGCATGTGAGTAGTGTGGTGTGCAAATAATCCAAAAATTGTAGCTCCGATGATTAAAAATATAGCATGTATCTACTCTATACAAAAGTTCAAGCTCGTTAGTTAATGTTGGTTCTCCTTGGTTGGTCCTCCTGGATGAATGATTTAAACTCCAGTGATGTTGTAAGCACAACCAATTCTGAGTGTTCTAGGTGGTAACAGTTCTAGGGAAAATGAATGTTGCTATATGTGATATTGCAGTGATACGGTAAGAATTTCTAACTGTGCTCAACGCCTAGATTCGGAGGTGGTGTACAATCTCAAATGGCTCATCTTTGCTTAGTCTTTAGTTTGCTATGTTGTGTTTTGTGTACTATTGTTTATCTGTTTGTAGTTTTCTTTTTTAGTCATGGCGTTGTCAGTTTATTTTCGATGTATGAGTTTGAATGTCCCTCTGGTATCTTTCGACCCTCTTTCAGGGTTTACTGGTACAGTCTCTACTTAGTAGATGTTGTAAACTGCATAATGGCACATTTCGTGAAGATAAACTCCATTTGCCATGTTTCGCTCTATTGTACTAGTGTGTCAAAGTAATATTTGTTTCTTATTGACCTCTAAGGGTTTATAGATGACACAATCATCTGCGAACAGTCTGATAGTTTATGTTAAACCATCAGGGATGTCGTTAATGTAAATCAAGAAAGGTATGGGTCCAAACACAGTCCCCTGTGGAACACCTGATGTTACTGGCGCTGTTTAGGATGCTGCGTTGTCTACTACAACCTGCTATTGTCGGACTTTTAGGAAACTGTCTATCCATCTACGCGTGTTTCCCTGAATTCCGAAATGATGGAGTTTGTTAGGCAATCTGGTGAGTGGCACTTTATCAAACGCTTTCGAGATGTCTAATATTTCCCAATGTTAAAATATACGCATTGTCCTGCTGACATCAATTGATTTATGTCCAAGTTTCTGGGTGCGTCCATTCAATTCGGGATGACGTTTTCAAGTGAATGATGCATATATATGTATGATGATATGGGTTAATAAGGCAACTTACACTTTTGTGTTTGATAACAGACCAATCTTTTGAATAATGGACAAAAGATAAATCGGTATTAAATTATACATGTTATATTAATGATATTACAATAATCGTTTATTATTCAAACAAGTTTCTTTTATATAATATTCATTTATTATAAAATTCAAGTTCTGAATATCTTGTTATATGTATACGTATCCCGCATAAAGCGTAGGAATCTTTGTTATCAAAGGTCGATACCAACTAAAGGTCATATCATGTCTTTAGATGATCTCTTATCCTGTGTTCAAGACCCTTTTGAAATTCACCAAATTCGTACTTAACTATTTCCAATAGCAATATCATTTTATTCAAGAAATCAAACACACTTTTGATTCAACTTCTGTTAAGAACATGTACAGACTCGTTGCAATGATTAGGAATATTGCTTATTTCTAGCGATTCAAACCCAAAATTACTACGTCCAATAATAAGGAAAATCAATATTAGCAATATATGCTATTAAAAGTATGCACAGTAAACAATATCTTAGTACTGTTGGGATAAACCTACACTTGTCAATATATATATATATATATATATATATATATATACCTTCTCCAACCAAAATCGAATACAAAATATTAAATCACATAGTAGTAATGGGGACTTTTCCATTATAGTCCTGCTAGTCATATTAGGAATCAGTAGCCTTTGACCCAGTTGTTGTCGTCGGTTGTTGTCTAATATATTTGTTTTTCGGTTATTGTTTTAAATTTGTACATGAATCAGATCGTTGGTTTTCCTATTTGAATGGTTTTAACATTATCTCATGTCGACACTTTTTATAGCTTACTATAAGGTAAAGGCGTTGCTCATTGCTGAAGGCAATGCTGTGAAATACATGTACAACTGCTTACATCTGCTTCATTTGGTTTCTGGTGGATATATGTCGCATATATTGATTAGCATACCACATCTGTTTATATAGTAGATACTGAAAGTGACATTTGATTTCCATGAGATTCCGTAGAATGATATAGTCGAGCGTTAAATTTTGTCAGGTTTTATGGACATCCCCTTTTTTAATTTACCTTGGAGTTCGGTATTTGTGTTAGTACCTTTTTGATAGATGAAAAGATGCTGAAATGCCAAGATCGACATGCCCGTACTATACATTCGTATGCAATTACCAACTTAACACCAGGAGTTGATAAAGATTGAAGATAACTGTAAACAGCAAAAGGGATTATCGAGGCAAGATTTTGTAATTCAGTACAAGTAACATGACCGGAACTGATAAGGCAAAAGAAAATCAGTGAACAGGTTCCTGACTTAAGATAGGCGAATGCATGTGTGGAGGAGCTCAACTAGTTTTTTTTAAGATACTAACCCCTTCATAAAACTAACACTTGTCTAAAAAAAAAGGTATGGAACAAACAAGTTTGCCAACAAAATACTAACAAAATACAATGATAAACAAAACATACCGTAACGAAGAAGACTCGGAGCAAGCTCTAATCAAATTTACTTAGACTGATACAGGTGTAATCTTTATGTATAATATGAACACAAAAAGCTGGATGCTAAATGCCACTTTGTGATAGATCCTAAAGTGAATAAATTCAACAATTAAGCTTTATTTTTTGGTTTTAATATTAACTAAATGAAAAATTGACAAATCTATGATCTTTTATATCCATGTTGTTTACATTTTTCGGTAATGAAAGTATAACGTTCATCAAAACCAGATAAGTCACTGCAAAACTGTGCATAATAAACCTCATGCAAAATATACACTCCATCAGTTTAACCAAGTTGAACGTGACATCACCACTAACAAAAGAAAATAAACAATAAGAAAAGAAAATTCGTCCCGTTTAACAAAAATATGGTAACGGTATACAAAGGATATTCTAAAATCAAGGTCTTTAAAAACGCTAGTTACAAACAATGTTTGATAAAGTATCATATGTAACTTTATCGTTTCTTGGTTATTTTTTGTGAGTTTTATTACTGAAAAAAACGTTGTAAGGAATGCAAGGTTGTAGGTTTGCACTGAAATACATTTTATCAGATAGAAGGATTTTTTTTCAATTATTTTATTATTACGTGGTACAGTAGTAAATGTGGTAGGAAAATCATAACAGTCAACAATTTTTATTAACTGACCGACCCTAAGCTTAAAAGGAGATTCGTTTCAATATTATCAGAATATTCACATAAGAGTTATTTCAATTTTATGATGGTGTTCGTGAACGTTGATTTTTTTTTTTTTTTTATATTTTGATATTTTAAAAACAATGACGGATAGTTAGTAGCTGTAACAGCAAAATTGATAAACAACTGGCATTAAATCTACAAATCATTACCTTGATAAAACAAATTGGTAAAAAAACACGATGAACGCATCAAAAAACAAAGAAAATTTTATACCTCAAAGTTCTGCATTTCTGTCTACTGCAAACACAAATACAAATTGAAAAGGAACACACTTTTGGACGCTCCGTTTGCTGTGAGATAAGTTTCAACGAACCTTTTGTCATCACATTGGTCATTAACATAGGGATTACTGCTTAGTAGAGGGGTCGATTATTTGATTTCATTAGAATTGAATGAGTTGGGATTGGAAGATTATATTTACAGATGTAATTATTCTGATTGTGTTCAAAATGATAAGTGATCATTGAACATAACAAACTATCATTGGCTTTGATTACAATTAAACGTCCGTTCAAAGTTATTTTGAAATCAATAACTTGTTTATGGGAAACATTTTTAGCGATAAAAGATAGAAATATATCTAGATATCGAATATTTCGGATTTTCTCTTGTGTAAACATTTAAGGTTGTGAAAACCCGTAATTGCACAATGTCGATTCCTACATCAATTTCAACATATGATATATGTGTTCTTGTTGTTGTGAAACAATTCTTCCGTCTAAGAGAAATCTTCGACATTAATATTTAAAAGTTTATATAATCAACCCTGGGTTCGATGCGTAAATTTTGAAAACTATAAACGTTTTCAAAAAGTTCCGAAATTAATTTAGAGTCGCAAAACAACATAGGATTTCCTTATACCTACATATCATATATTATACTGTAAAACTTCATCGAGATGTGTTTCCGTCCACTGCCAAATAATTTGTGTCAGAAATATTTATTGGAATACTTAATCTAAAAAGATTATTTGAACAAAAAGCTTACCGTAAAGTAAATAAAACTTTTAAATTGTTTACATTTAAGAGTTGATAAAATCTAGACAAATTAATACATTAAAATTGGTTTGTTGAATACACTTAACGTAGTCGAAATAACAAATGCAGGATTTTTTCTTCAATTCTGACTGAAGAATATCAAGAACAAAAGGTATTTAATATACAAATAAGAAGATGTGGTATGATTGCCGATGAGACAACTCTCCACCAGAGATCAAATGACAAAGAAGTTAGCAATATAGGCCACCTTACAGTCTTATTTTAATTTAGTTGATCTTAGGTGGCAAAATAAGGGATACTGGACAGATGCAGAGGTCAATTTTCAGGCTATAGAGGATGAAGGGCAAACCAAATCTAATTTACAAAAATAGGTAATTGAAATATTTGTTTGTGTGTTAATTTGTTTATAATAATAATACACATATATATATATAATATATATTATATATTATATATATATATAAACGCCTAGTTTATTTATTGTGTACATGTATCGTTACTCGTAACGATCTAGCGCCCTCGTAAGAAAGATCGTTGACTAATATCTAGACGTTTATATATAACGAAAACAAATATATTGAAATTAAAACATGTTTTTACAGGGTATAGCAATGAACACCAACGCACGAATTGGTCCGATTCAAAGTAACCCAGTGCCAACAGATATACGGATATCACGAGTAAGAACACTTCGGGTATTTGGCGGACTTCAGATTAGTCTAGGTATTGTCTGCGGCATCCTTGGTATTGCAGGAGCTATTCTTGGTAGCACAGGCGTGAACAAAAGTTGCAATGATTTCAACTACTACAACAGCTACTACGGTTCAAGGAATTTGTACTATCACTGTGGTAATGGAGACGGTATTCTGGTTATGGATTTGATTTCCGTGTTGTTTTCAGGCTGGGTAAGTGAAGCCCCCAAAAAACTTGATACACCTAAATGAAGGATTCCATTTTTGTGTATTTTTAATTAAACGTCTCATGTAGATTACTGCAAGAAGGCTTTTAGTGTAGTGATATAAGGAAACATGTTTCAAGTAGATTTATTGACCAATATTTGATTTATACATAAGATTTATTTCAAAAACGTTTTGGACGAATTCAAAAATGATTGCTGATCAACTAGTTTTAATAGAGTTATTCCCTTGAAAATATTAATTATATGGAAAAATAGATTGCAGACGCTCTCAAGCCTACATTTCTTGCAGGATATTTATGAAAATGTTTAAAAGAACCAAAACATTTTTTTTAGTTATTGACCTTGGCCACATAACATATTTCCATCGGCTGGTGAAACTTGGACACTGTACTTTTATCTTATTATGTACCGTTTCTCGTCTGTAAATGCACAAATACTTTGAAAGATAGTCTCACTTTCCTGAAAATAAAACATACTTCTCTCGACGCCGGAAAATTTCTATTATTATTTATTTATAGGTGTAGATATTTTTGTAGTGTGCGGATGGCGCTAACTGATTCGGCCGATTGTAATATAAATGACATTTCTTTCTATATAAATGTTCTTGTAAGAGATTCAACTCATAAAATATATATAAATCAGAATATCTGTAGTACATTTTAAAACTTAGTGACTTCAATCGTAGATTAAATAGTAGCACTGCATACATGTATATGTTTTTCCGACGGCGCCCATGAATCACCCGATAACCAAATTTGAGACAGTCAAATCATTGAATGGCTCCGACAAGTATACACATCCAATATACATTAATTGACTAAATATTTGATCCATAAACAGAAACAGAAACAGTACTCCGATTATTAAACTGATAATAATAACGGGTACATGTATAACAAAATATATTGGACAGTACATATTACTCCCTCCAACCTGACTCCTTTGAACATGATGTTCCGCTTTCAGTGTGTTGCTTTATTATTGCTTCAATATTAATTGTATCGGTAATATTAACTTTTGACAATTCACACAGCCAATTACTTTGTTTTCAGTTTATAATGACAGGCAGCTTTCCATTATGTATGACTGAACAACGTATTTCAAGCTGGAGATGTTTAGTAAGTATATCCCTTTTTCGCTGTTGTTTAAAATTCAATTGTTATTAATTAAGGACCCTCAGTATAAGAAAAATTGATGAGGGAAGTGTGGTTATCTTTATCTTAAATGTATTTATTTATTTATTTATTTATTTATTTATTTATTTATTTATTTATTTGTTTATTTATTTGATATTTATCTATATATATTTTTTTCTATTAATTCATTACAATTAAGCATTCTATATCTCCAATATGATACGATATTCAAGGCTTGTGTTTGCTATCATGGACTCCTCAATAGAGAGTAGATGGTTGCATGAAATCTTTTGAAACAGTGGTTCCATATGGTAAATTTACAGTCATCCCGTCGGTAGTTTTACGGATGCAATTACGATTTGGTTGACATTTATGACATATCTGTGCCAGAGACCGCAATACATCTCTCTCTTCCTCGATTGTGACATTATAGAATCACTGATTTCGTACCTGCAATGAGAAATACACTAGTGTAGATCAGGAACTGCTTTCCATCTCGAAGCACTTGAGTTTCCTTTAAATTTTTTAAAAGGGGTTCGTGTTTGTTATGATTTAACTTCAGTGTTGTATTTGTGCTGTTATAATTTCAATGTCTGTTTTGATTCTACCAGTAACGATAAAGTTTAGGAAATAATTCACATGGTGGATGGTTTAAACATTGGGTGATGTTTGAAATAAAGATGAAGCAAGACTTATCAACATATTTTAACAGGAGTAATACAACTGGTTTAAATATAGTGGAACAGAAACTACAGTCCCATCCGTAGCCTATAACATGTATAATGTTAATCTCGACTTTTTGTGCATTTGTGTTATTCAATCTTGTTTGCTGTGTAGTGTTTTGTGCATTTCATCTGTTTGTCTTTTGTTGTTTTTCATTTGGGCACGATGTTGTCTTTTTTATATTCGACCTCTTTTGAAACAATAAAAAGGCTTAATATAGTACGGGTTATAAATAGATAAAAACAATTAAAAAAACACACAGCGGAAGTATGCAAAAAAATGTGGGACGGACACCTAGAACATTTATGCTTCAGAACGGTATGGTTTTGGGTCACAAAAAATTAATTAATCATAATTGGTCGGATAAAACCCAAGGGCAAATCACTATTGACGTTGGGCTTGTTAGGTCAAAAGTTAATGTCATACCAGTTAAGGTTAGACAGGATAGGTACTTAGGACGCATGCAATTTATAAAGTGTTGTTCTATTGTTTATATCACTGGGCCGATACCGCTCCTGGTGGACTATCAGTTCCGGGGAAGGGGAGGAGTATTTTCAGCTCAGTAGTCAGTACTTCGGTACTGACATGATTTATAACAAACCTTCGTAAATGGTCCGTTTATGAATTTAGAAATTATGAATAAACAAAGGTTTCAATTCGCTCAGGCAAAGTTGACTTTAGATGTATTTGGCTATTATTTTTAGGTCCTTTTTGTTGATATAGCTCTTCAACTGTTTCAGTTTTATACATCCTTGGCTTAAATATTCGGCTTTGAGCGTTCATGATGAAGGTAAATCCAGAAAACGCTTCGGACACATGAAATGTATAAAGTGTTGTTCTTATTTTTTGATAAATTTTGGTATTTTCGTGAAAAACTTTCAGTTACTTGACGAATGTCTCCCATTCTAAGCGTAAAATATGTTTTCATTTAGAATAAATGAGACCCTTTAATATGCATTTTTAGCTTGTATGTAAAAATGCCGGAGACAAAGTGCACGTGCCTATTAAAAGACCCAAATTTTTAAAAAATATATCGTTTTCACATTTTTACCATACATCATATATTTGAGATTCAAGAAATTCATGGATATATTTGTTTCTGGATATTGCATGTCCCAAAACATCTTCATTAGCCGAGGGTTACGATGCGGTACCCTCTTCCTTACCCTTGACAGATTAGGACAGACTATGTGTATACAGTATACATCATTGTGCCGTCTTGTGACAGAAAGAAGTCAAACCCACACCGAAAACATCATTCTTAACCAGTGACAGCACTTGTAATATCTTCAGTTTGAAGGTATAAAAATGGCTGTGTTCAGTGTGTACAATTTTGGTTAAGTAGAATCTGGATACATACGTTGACATGTGTATATGGAACATACCCAAAAACTTCAATGAGTTGATAAAGAACCTTGAAAAGTGTCACTTAATAGCATACTATGTTTTGGTGGTAAAAACTCGTTGCACAATCTGCACGTGGCATTTCTTTATTTACATTTTCTACATTTACACGTGATCATCTTAAAGGCGCCCTTTCGTTGGAAGCAGGTACAACTACAACCAATGGACATCAATAACTTGTGGATCCAAAGTTCTGACCTGATCTGGCATTGGTGAAAAGGAGTGTGTCAGATCGTAAACCTTGACTAGCAAAAATGGTCCCTGGACCGTACTGTCAACAATTATCATCATTTGACATAAATGGGTATCAGACTTGACAGATAAAAGACTTGAAAAGTGGTATCAGTTACAAAAAAGTGTTATTCCATAAAAATCGAAATTCAGGTTGTATATTTAGAGCCACGATGTTTAGTATTTAATATTTTATTTCTGTCGATCTGAATGAGGTGAACAGAACTTTTAAATCAGATTTAAACATATCAATAGATTGATATGTATCATTCATAAAATACCGATGTTAATGTCAATATAAAAGCAAGATGTATTCAAAAGGACACCAAACCGTTTTTTTTGACATTTATAAGCGTTTATGTTTAAGCAATTAAGGAATATAACTTCTGAAACCAGTGAAAATTGTCAAAACCAATCTTAATCTCCATCTTGATATCAGTGTCATAATATCAAAATTTGAAATGCATTGGTTCTTCGGTTGTTATGTAATTTCACGGAAACAGCTGGAACCTATTTTAAGCAATATGTAAGCATTAAATGTTATATATCAGGAGATGGTTACTTTGTTGTTACCTTGATAAGTCTCTTATTTGAAAATTTGTAAAATTCTGCTGCCTAAACTAATAACGAATATAAAGGTGTTTTAGAACTCATTTTGGTAAAGATTGACAAGTAGAAGTATACGTTGATGAGACAGAAACCAATCACACAAAGTCTTACACATCGAAAAGCCTAAATGCTATCGTATAATTATTGGCTTTAAACACTGTAAATGTTTTATAAAACGTGCACGTTGTAACCTTTCCCGGTTAAGTAAAATCAGAAAAATGAGGTAATTGCATTTCATATTTTGCAGAAAATAACGTTTCTGATTTGTAACATTATATCAGCAGTTGTAATGTCCTCTACTGTATTTGGGTTAGGAGTTGTTGGGGCTATAATGGTGAGTATCACATATATAAAACAAAATTGAAAAAACCAAGTTTATTTGTTCGAAATGCAATTTAAAAAAATTATGCTGAATACGAATGATATTTATTTGAACGAGGCCTAGGTTAAACGAATATTCTACTGATATGGCTGAAACTTCTTAAATAATGTAACAAAACGTTTCTATCATATCGTATACCCATAAACAAAAACAAACCATGGATAGTACTGAAGATTGCAATCGGGATGCCCTTAACTGCAACAGCTAGAATGAAGTATTGCACCAGGATGTCATACACATTATTTCGTCTGATACATTATTCAATTTTACAAACTTTAGCAAAATCTTTTACCAATATTTGCAAATTTCGTGTTACTGATATTCTTATAAGCATGCATTGCAAAAGTAAAATATATTACCCAACCCACAATTTCAGTCTCTTGAATCAAAATATATCATGAATTCACTATTATAAATATCAAACAATTGTTGTCATGCGAATTTATTTTGAGTACTGAAAATTAGTATTTAATGAACAGATGAGTGGGTAAATTATATGAAGCCATTACTAAGCCATTGAAAAGCAAACTATAGGATTTTCTATAAACAGTCTTAGTTTTGGTTCAAGTTTGGATAAATGGTGATGCCTGATGCATTCTGCGATTAAAATTGGCTATTTCAGAAGAAAAAAGATGTGAAACTTATCTTTAACCAGAATAAAATGGTGTAAAATTTTACATGAACTTATAGAGCTTAATCATTCAACCTTATTGAACATCGAATTTTCATCTGGACATGTTGTGTATGCCTCTCAGTGTAGGTTAAGGATAACGATATTGGATTGTTACCAAAACATGAATAATTCAGAATTGAAATACATGTACATGTATATAGATCTGTGAATAAATTGGTGTGTGAAAGGTATTCTGGTGTAAAAGAATGATATGGAATACCTGTACACAAATTCTTTTACGGAGATAAGATATATACCCCTCTTCTAATAGATGGCAAAAATGGACAAAAATGCTGAAATCTGCTGAGGCATGTTAGTGATTGACTGGTTTATTGTGTGTGTAGATTTGTCTATCTGGGGTCCATTTAAGAGGCTTTAGGTGTTTATATCCCCAAATAATGGAACCGAAGACATGCAATTGATTATCATTTAAGCTTAATTAACTTGGCAAAACAGATTTTGATAAATGGGTTTTTTTCTGCGAAGTAAACATATCCAATATTCCTTATCAGATTAATAAGCTGTGTTTGTAAGAGTTTTAGAAGCTGAAAAAACCAAGTCCTTGCTGTCATGGCTGCTGTATATTCTCCTTTTTTTCTGTGACCAAAAAATTGAATAACATTTCATATACGGTGTTTATACTGGTGTTTTGAAATTCAGCTTACAACAAATAACCCATCTATCGATTAAAAATTGAACACCCCAAAATAAACTGGTTGGTGAAGCTCTAAAAGGCGGAAATCACAAATGGTTTGTAACGCAATAGAACGCATTTTGGCGCAAATTGATACATCTCAAATCAGAAACATACCTCATCTATACATTCAAATGTATATGGACGCAACAACAACAAACAATAAAAACACCAGCATTACTAAACAATCTTAGAAAATGACGGAATCTTTTTATAAGCCATCCATCCTTAACTTATTTTGTATAAATGTATTTAAAGGCTGAGTTTAGTCCAAATACTCAAGTTCTGACCCCTGTGTCTGCTCTCTTGGCTGTATGTTCGTTTATCGAATTCATCATATGTATTGTTGCTGCATCATTTTGTTGTTGTTGTTCACAACTGTCTGCTGTTAATGTACGTATATTTATAACTATTTTAAATGAAGCATGTTCTATAAACATTTCATAATATTAAAAAAAAAAAAATCTCTACTACAGATGTATCGGCTACGGCTACTGGACTCTTTTCCTTTTAATATAAATCTGTTATTTAAAACAGTAATAATTCTATTCCAATTGACTGTGAAAGAAGCAATGGTCAATTGGAAACTGTAAATCTAAGAAATATGAACAAATGCTAAAATATAAGAAAGAACAGAAATCAAAAGTACTTTAATACAGGTAATTACATGCATAGAAAAATGACTTACGATTATAACGAATCAGATTGAAATCAGTCAGTTTAAGTCAGTATTAAAGGGCGAGCAGTTACTACTCCATATATGATTCCCGTCAGAATACTCATTGTGAAATACTATAGCATGATGTAAATTCGGTGAAAGGTTCCAAACAAGAACAAAGCACACTTACCTACAAGAACTAGGACGGCATGGAACATGCGTTTTGCAGTCAGAAAAATAATTCCGAAAATAGAATAACAAACTAAAGTATGATTCAATGTATATACATGTGTTATTTTGTAGTGATTGCATAGTTACTAGGTATTATTATCTTATTGTTATGTTTAGCAAACCTCTTCTAAACTCATGCGAGAACTTAATTTCATTTTTTTGAAGAAAAGTGTTATTAAACATGTTAGATGATTAATCATTTTATATATGTTGGTTTTTACACAATTATCGGTAATATGTGGCTACCAATGATTAATACTGAATGTTATCTTGATATTAAAAATGGATATATCGTAAATCTATGCATACTTTTAACAGCACCAAGGTGCCATATTTGTGAACACAGCACAGTCTGGAATGATGTATAATATGCCAAGCACACAAGTATCTACAAGCAACCAGCAAGGATACAATCAAATGTGGATGCCCCAAATGCAGGGATATAATATTCAACAGCCGGCAAATATGCCATATTACCAATCACAAAGAGGCAACTCACAAGGAAATCGGATGCCAATGCAAGGATACCATGGGCAGCAACCTCAGGGCTATGCGATGGATAATCAGCAACAAAATATAAACTCACAGCAGTTGGTTTATCCAACTGCACCTCAGACAGCTGTCAATGAATCATTTCCTACTCCCGATAATTCTGCCACAAATTAGAAATATGTTCGTCAAATTATAATTAAAAATCAATGACTACACGTGTACTTGTGCACTCGGAGATGAATTTGCATTTGGAGTTTAGGTAATAGTTGTAGTTGAGTGTGAGACTGTCTTTTGAACCTTTTCTAAATAGCACGTTTTCTGTTCTGCAATTGTAAATGTTTTAGAGTGTTCTCCCTTTCGATGAATAAAAGAGGACTTGATTATACAAAAAATCATTCAAATACAAAAATTTGGCCTCTTGGCATAATTTGCCTCTTTTGCGGACCTCATGCCATTTAAAAAAACAATTCATTTGGGTGATTGATGTCAAATATGTTGTGTTTCTAAACATTACAAAATCTTTTGTTTTCCCTTCAATGGTAGACAAACAAATTTGATTTGTAAAAGATAATGTTGTTTCTCTTACTGTTGTGACGTCTTTAACTAGTAAACTTGGTTTATGGGCAAAGACTAATTCTTCACAAAAACTATATACGGCGAAATAATGGAAAATTATCTGTCTCATTTAAGCTTTTGACTGTGCTAAGGATATATGCACTGAGTCGGCAGCCTGTGCCTGAAAAAATATGTCCATCGTTAGCCGTTGTTTGCACGTCTTTGCACCAAAAATACCCGTACGACGCTGCGTTTGAAAAAAAAATCCAGGAAAGGAATAAAGACTAAAAAGACCTAATAACCAGTATGTGAATTCATTATTGTATGCACCAAAAAACAAACAAATAAAAAAAGACAAACACAGAATTACAGGCGCATATCGAATACGGCGGGGTTAAATCTGGGACAGTAGTATAGCAGCACAGCATAAGACTAAACTATAAAACCAGTTTTAAAGGCTGTGTCAAATCGACACATACAGCATTGAAACAAAACAACTAACAAAAAGACTTCGTACCCGAAGTATCAATTTGAGAGTACTTGCAGTTACTGAAAGCTAGGTCTAAAAAATTATAACAAAAATACCGAACTCAAAGGTAAATTCAAAAGAGAAAGCTCATAAAACTGACAAAATCAAACGTTATCAATCAATGGAACGACTGAAAAACAAAAGTCATATTCCTGACTTGGTACAGGCATTTTCTGAAGAAAATGGTGGTTTAAACCTGGTTTAAGAGCTGATTTCTATGACAATAACAACTAATAAAAAAATCGTGTATCCTTGACTAAAATATCAATCAGTATACATCCTATGGGTTTAGTGTACAGACGTCACAACTGTAAGAGAAAAAAACACCATCTATTGCAATGTCAAAATTTTAGTAATGACATAATGTAGGACCGTAAATGTTCATCGCTATATAGCAATAATAACTAGTTATGTTTTGATTTATTGAATCAATGTTAGTACCGATAAAATAATATTCAAGTATCTTATAGCAGTGTTGAATTGATAATCTTTTACAATAAGTTTATCTAAAGTTTACAAGGATTGTATCTTAATTTACACGCTATATTAAAAAAGTAAAATAACAAACTCCAAGGAAAATTCAAAAGTGAAAAGTCCCTTATCAAATGGCAAAATAAAAAGCTCAATCACATCAAACGAATGGAAAACAACTGTCATACTTCTAACTTGGTACAGGCATTTCTTTTTGTAGAAAATGGTGGATTAGACCTGGATTTATAGCTAGCTAAACCTCTCACTTGTATGACAGTCGCATAGAATTCCATTATATTGACAATAATGTGTGAGTAAAACAAACAGACAGATGATAAAAGGTAGAAATGTCAAAAATTGGGGTACAGCAGTCTACTTTGGGTTATAACCTTAATCACTATAAAAACAAACAACTATGTCAACATAGAAAAACAAAATTGCACATAAACACTCTATAGACAAAGCACATAATTAAAATGAAAGACAAGAATACACAAAACTTCCATAGCACAATATGACAATTTCGGGAGAAATGAATACCGAGCCACGCCTAAAGGATGTTACCAAAAATTGACCAGACAATAAAGGTTAAAAGAATACAAACATGACAAAGACAAATAAAAAGAACACTATAACACGCAATTAAGATGATAAACATAGTCAATAACTAGAATCTATATTTCTAGACCATCATGTATTATTTTTGAAGTTGATTGGGAATATTCATCAACAAGGTCTTAGTATCTTTTGATGAACCTTTTTTAGAAAGAGGACACGACGTTCTTTGACATAACCCTGGCTCGTCAACCGTCTGCTCAGACACTGTTGGCGTTTTATAAAGTCTGATTGGCAGCTACAAGCTCTTGAATACCGAATGAGTTGAGAAATATATATCCCATATGCAGGTTAAGTTTTTATATTGCTGCTAAGGTGGTGGGGAAATTCATAATTTCAAAATAAAATCGTTTCGTTTGTCATAGATTCTAGTACTGAGATGACTGCTTATGTCAAATTCCAGGTTTAAGTCTAAAAATGAGGCAGAGGAAGCCGTGTCTGTTGTTTCTTTAATTTCTAGTTTTGGAGGATATATTAATGGAACCCAATCAGAAACGTTTGGATTGTTTAAGGAAAGAACATCGTCAATATATTTGAATGTGAAATTATATGATCTGGCTTCTTCGATCTTTTTGTTTTTGACAAGTGTCTGAAGGAATTCCGACTCATATAAAAATAATAAAATCTTCGTATCTATGAAAGAGTTTAGCAAAGGTTTTATGTAATTTTTGTCACAAAATTCCCGACTTATAATTTTCCAGTGATACACAGGTTATGTCCATTGAAATATAAAATGTCACTACAGACCTTTCATAGCGAACGAGTTGGGATATGTGTGACTTGCAATTGCCACGAAATTTCAAGGCTTATGTGGATACCTAGTCTAAAATGAGCTTATTTCATATTATCTAGAAATTAAAACACTCTGTCAGTGTACATGATGTATTAGGATATATCTGCTTAAAAACAGTGTTATAAATATTTTTGTAAAGCGGAATAAGGAGTATTCGATGGCTTACAAACGCATTTATTTATAAAAAAAAAAACAAACCTATTACATTGACGCATTATCTCTAACAGCATATTTTAACACACATTTCATTGAGGACTATTTATACTGCAATACAAACAGTTCTTTGATCTTTCTTTTTCAAAAATGTAATTTAAATTTATTGTAATGATAGTCCAGCGGATATAAGAATAATTGATCACTTTATGGTAAAAGCATGAAACTTGGCATAGTGAAAGATTAAGGGGTATAAACAAAATATAGATATGGAGCCACGAAAAAAATATGGTCGCCAAATTAAAGATGGTCGACATAAGGTACTGGGAATTCAACATCATACACTTGATGAAGTCTCTCAAATATGCAAGAGTTCATTAGATATCACAAATTTGAGGAAATACATTTAAGATATGCCAATAACTACTGTTTCAATCTTATAAATACATAATTAGTCAAAATGGCGTCCAAATTCAAAATGGAACCGTCAAAAATGTCCGAGTTTGACGGTATTGATATATATATATATACTATTAATGCGGTATAGGTATTTTATAAATTTGTGAAACTGATCATGTGATATAGACACAGGCCTAGAATTGATTAGTTATACCAGGAGACATAGTTTATGTTTTCAAAATGGCGGCAAAATGCAAAATGGCGCCTTCAAAAATGTCAAAAGTTGACGGTTTTTTGTTATAATAATAATAATGCAACATTTATTTGGATACAAATGAAAACCAACATATTATTTTTTGTAAGAGGTGTTATTTACTATGAAATAAAAATGGCCGATACAATTCAAAATAGCGTCTCTGAAAAGGTGTAAATTTACAGTTATAGTTAATGTTTACATGACTTCAGAAAATCTTTCAATTTACTACCAATGACAAATATGAATGAAACCCTACAAAGATACAAGACAAGTATTTAATTCTTGATTCAAAATGGGAGCGAAAATTAAAATTGCGCCTCAAAAGTATCTATTTGGCATAACAACTTTATAGAACATATTCAAGTAATTGATAATTTAAATCAGATCAAACTGCAGGATTATCAAAATTTAGCACAGTCTCAATCAGTTTCTCTCTAACAATCCGGTGAGCAGTTACATAATGCCTGTATTTCAATGCTGCTTTCAAGCATACATTTACATGCCCCTCAACATCCTTTCTTACAGCCACAGTGGATGAGCTCTTTATACGACATTGCAGCTTCTGCAAGCCCCGGTTGACCAGAATGGTACCCACGTACCATCAAGTTTTTGCCAATCAAATAAATCTGGTGATGGCATACCAGGATTTGCAACTAAATAATTACCCCAAATAATACTACCTTAGTAAGCTACACGTTTCGTATGTTGTAGTAGTGCACCTCTTGTCGGAGGAATATTGTCAATTGTTCTTTTCTCCTGTATGAATAAATGTTTTCTTAATTAATTCACTGTATTCAATAAACTAAACTGATCAAACAGAGACACAACATACCGTCCTATAACTTTTATTACTTTTAATATTTCCACTTCATTTGGATTTTCAATAATCACAAATGCTTTCGACAATTCCTCATAAACGGACCACGTGTTCCAAGCTGATTTCGTACCCTTTGATACAGACCTGGGTATTTACTAAAATGCTATTCAATCCACTATCGTCAAGCCAACTACCAAGGGCATTTAACGCAGCCATTTCTATGTGTAAGCCGCCGAACATCATGACGTAGTTTTCCTCATCATACATCCGAGGCCAGTTCCATTGTATTAGTTTTATTACTTTGAAAAGCGGTTGGTCAAAAGCAACAAGGCTGAATTTAGCTTTCGTACAGCACTACGAATAAGTTCAATGAATGTCGTATCATTGCAACAGATTTAGCTTGCTCGTGAAGAAGAGGTAGATAGGACAGACATTGCTGGTAGTTTATTCCCATCTGGTAACGATGAAGCACGATAGGCGGACCATGAAATGTTGGCCCAACTTCATCCTTAACATTTGAATTTTCCACTAAATTTTTGAACCATTTGACTTCCCCTTTTTAATGCAACTGGGAATGAAGACAAATCAATTGATAGTTCTCCTTCTACTAATTGGATATCTGGTTCGCAGAAACTCAATCCAGCTGGTAGAAGATTCTAATAACTCTCTGGTAAAAGGAGACAGTCTTTTAAGGGTATTTTAAAATAGCTTCAAATTGGTCAAATGTTTGCAAATCTTCTTGAACGTCCATCGAAATATGTTGGAATAAAGATATATCGGTATCATGAAATGCATCTTTTGATGATATACTGCTTTGATTGAGGTCAATGTTGTCTACAGCAGACGAAGTGAATACATTTTGCAGTAGATGGGTAGGGCAAACAATACCTTCCTGGATATAGACAACAAGCATCATTGGCCATCGAAGTAGAAATTTCTAATACTCTGTCGTAGGAAACAGATAGTCCAAGCTTGAAGAAAATGTCCACTAGATCACGTTTTCTAGTCTTACAGTGGATCATGATTCCGAAATAAGCACAAACTTGGGGTTTATGATCTTTCATGTGACGGTTGGATTGTTTCTTTGTACAACTGTACATCAGAAGCTGTGCTATTGTTAATTTCGACTGAGAATATGAATGATTCTGAATGTTGGGTTCAGACTGAATCTTTCTGCCCACAGTAAGCAATGACTGGGGTACAGAAGCTTCTCATGGAGTTTTATAGATGGCTTCATATTCAAAAATGTTCATTAGCATTAGTACTAACACTGAAAAGTTTCATGCTTTTACTATAAAGTGGTCAATCATACCAATATATTGGACTTAGCCTCTTGACTGTTGGGCGGCCATTTTGAATTTGGCGGCCATTATGGATTTTTTGTAGATGGCTTCATATTCAAAAATGTTCTTTAGCATCATAACTAATACTGTGCAAAGTTCCATACTTGTACTATTAAATGGTCAATTATACAAATGTATTAATTGGACTTAGCCTCTTGACTATTGCCGGCCATTTTGAATTTGGCGGCCATTTTGGAATTTGTTTAGATGGCTCTATGTCCAAAACGGTTTATAAGCATCATAACTAAAACTATGCAAAGTTTCATTCTTTTACTATAAAGTGATCAATCATACCAATATATAGGACTAAGTCTCTTGACTGTTGGCGGCCATTTTGAATTTGGCGGCCATTATCGATTTTTGTTTTTTAGATTGCTCCATATCCAAAACTGTTTATAAACATCATAACTAACGCTGTTAAAAGGTTCATGCTTTTACTATAAAATGATCAATTATATCAATATATTGGACTTAGCATCTAGACTATTGGTGGCCATTTTGAATTTGGCGGCCATTATGGAATTTTTTAATTGGCTCCATATCCAAAAATGTTCATAAGCATCATAACTAACGCGGTGCAAAGTTTCATGCTTTTACCATAAAGTGATCAATTGTGCCAAAATATTGGACTTAGCTGCTGGACTATGAAGTGAGTATAAAATTTGTCACATCGAAACCAAAAGTAGGTTTTCCTTTAAATTCATCTTTTACGTTGAACCTAGATTAATGCACTTCACCTAACAAAGCATGCGAAGCGTGACAGTTTTGAAGTAGTTTACATTTGACATTTGAGCGTACTGACGCTGTTTATCATCTTAATAACGTGTTAAAGTGTTCTTTTATTTGTCTTTATTAATATTACTTTTACTGTTTGGTCTGTTTTTGGTGATAAACATTTGACGTGGCTCTGTACTTATGCATCCCGTCATTGTGTTGTTTGTATTATTTTTCATTTTTACTTGTGTGCTTTGTCCGTGTGACTTTTTATGTTTCTTTGATACATATGACGTGTCTCTGTACTTTAAACATCCCGCCATTGTGTTATTGTTCTATTATAATTTTTGCATACTTTGAACGACAAAATTATTTTATATCTCTACCTGTGTGACGTTTACATTCTGACGTCAAACACGCGATTCTACGCCAGAGTTAATGTTAAAATTACGATTCGGTCCCAGTGCTTAAAATCCCTCGATCCTTTATGGGTTGATTTGGCATACATATATAAAATACAAAAATAAGTAAGCAATGAACGAGGTTGTTAAATGTGATATATGCTTTTTTGTACTTCTTTGTTAAATATTTGTTTGTTTTTGTTGTGATTAAGTTTGTGACACGGTGTTGACTGCTGTACCCCTATTTTGACATTTTTACCTATTATGTCTGTTTGTTTTATTCACGCATCGTGGTAAATATAATGGAATTTGATGCGACTGTCATACAAGTGAGAGGTTTAGCGCTATAAAACCAGGTTCAATCCACCTTTTTCTACATAAGAAAATGCCTGTACCAAGTCAGGAATATGACAGTTGTTGTCCATTCGTTTGATGTGTTTGTGCTTTTGATTTTGCCATTTGATTAGGGACTTTCCGTTTTGAATTTTCCTCGGAGTTCAGTATTTTTGTGATTTAACTTTTTGATACGGTGTAATGATTCTAACTGTGAAAATCTATAGAGCAGAGAATTTAAATTTGTTAATACACTTTTAAAACGTGTTTATTAATTTATGTAGTTACAAATAACTTCTCATAAAACAAAAACGTTAAACGACTTCCGCATTTATGTACTTACCAGCCAAATAATGAAACCAGAGTATTGTGTTATACCGTCTTTACAAATACTGTGAAGAGACTTATAGACAACATTTTATAATATCAAAGGACTATCTGAAAATAGTTACAAATTTGTAAGTGTTTGATTTATTTTTTATTTGACAGTACATGTGTATTATTTTCACAATGCTTCAACTTATGAAGTACATTGTCGTTTAAAACAAATCTCAAATATAACATACAAATATATTTTATACATTTTTGGGAGCTCTTAGATGAATGCTTAATAATATGGTAATAGTTGATGGATTTAAACTCCTAATAGTACATCACATATTTACACATTTATCGTTTCCTATTAATTGACTAATTTTTTAAAAACAGGTTGATCTTAATAACTTCTTAAACACACTTACATTATCATGGAGACTAATATATTTTACAGTTCCTGACACATTTATCTATATAGTCAAAACTATGAAAATCATATATGATGACAGAGAATCCTATGTTGAATTATTAAAACAGCAAAAATAAACTAATTTGTCAAGAATATTAAATGTTAAAAGCTGAAAGCGTTTAAATTTGATATTTTTAGTGTCTTGGTTACTAGTTTAATTCGCCAATGGGTAAACGAAAGTTTGGGTATACGTTTTAATTGGATGAGTAATTCTTTTAATTAAGGAAGCACAACAGTCTTATTCAGTAAAATTTGGGATGGTTGTTTATTTAAATATCTATAAATTATCATTAAAAAGACAATAAAAACATTTTGAAGAAAAGATAGCTCTAAAAAGTTAAATAAAATAAAATACTTTAGACCAGTTTTTTTTTTCTTATTCAAATACTATTATTATAACCCTTAAAATCGTAGATATGGAAAGTGTTTAACTTAATTCTTTGTGTTGGCGGTTCCTATGTTACACATACATTGTATAAAGAAAACAATGAGAGTAAATTATCCAATTGCTTAGGTTTTATTGACCATTTCATAATAATAAATGTTGGAATGAAATGGAAAAACAAACATAGTAACTGCTGCAGTGATGTTAATGATAATTTCAAGTATATATCTGATTAAATAAAATATTTCGAAGAATTGGATATTAATGAAATGTTCCGTTTACTACATGTTTTTTTCAATTGTTACAAATAAAGAATTCAATTATTCCATATTACACATGTACGTCGATAAAACATAAATTGCATAGGCCGCATAGACAACTGTAATTTTATCGTTTTATTAGAACATAAAATATGACATCTAAATTGATTTTCCAAATAACACAATTTTTCAGAGTTTAAAATGGTTATCAAAACTGGAAAAAAAACAACCAGAAATAGAATTTTATCATGAGCCCACTTTTTACCTTCGAAATGACCTCCTTCAACTTAGTACTTTAAATATTTTATCCGAGCGTCACCAATGTGTCTATTGTGGACGAAATGCGCGTCTTGCGTATACAATTATAAGTCCAGTTTCTATGACTAGTTATATTTAATGGTTTTACAGTTTAACAGATGATCCATCAGAAAACACTTACTTTAGGGAGTTTGACAACAATTGTACATCTCAATTTCGGACGCATGAAATTTGTAAAGTTTTTTTTTCTTCCTTTTTACAACACTGGGTCGATATTGATGCTGGAGGACTATCATTCCCGAGGGTATCCTCAGCTCAGTAGTCAATACTTCGGTACTGACATAACTTATAACAAACCTTTCTTATATTATCCGTTATTAAAATTAATAAGAAAGTAAGGTTTCAACTCCCTCAGGCATAGTTGACCTTATATGAATTCGGCTATTATTTTGTGGTATTTTTTGGTCATACAGCTCTTCAACTGTTTCGGTTCTTATTCATCATTGGCTTTTAAATAATCGGCTTCGGTCGAGAGTTCCGGATGAAGGTAAATTTTGAATAGCGCTTGAAAGTCATGAAAGTTTTAAAGGGTTGTTTTCATTTTTTCACTAGATTTATACAATTGCACAAAAATTAACTGTAATAGCTTTCAAGACGATACATGTAAAACATTTTCTTCAGTTGTCTCAAGTATTCAAAAATTTAAAAATTTATCTGAATTTGAAATATTTTGGACAAATCTTTAAAATTCTTAAAAATATACATGGTCTTTTCATTTCTGAAAATTTCAATAAAGAAGAAAACGCATACCAAAACTATCGCTTATAAAACTAAAGGATTCAATATACAGTTCTATATGTTACATGGCCATTCGTTCTATTTGCGTAGTAATTTTTTATTGTCTGTCTAGTATAAATGCCAGCGACAGATACATGAGATAGCACATACGTGTTGTGATATCCAGACATATTCAGAGAAAATATCAACATAAGAAAAAAATTTTGATTTATCTAATAGTATGGCATTATCGATGTTAAACAGATATCCTTTAGAAAATATGATGTATAACATGTATAATGCACCAAGGGAAAGAATTCGGAAGAAAAATGTGCTGTACTAAAATGTTCGTGTTTTGAGATTTTTTAAAGAGTGAAATATATGAAGCGTTTCACATTCATCAAAAAGGTGCAGGAAAACACAGGACGTAGACTTACATGTAATATAAAATGTGCGACGTCATAGATACATGTTATCTACCACTGCCATCTGGTGCCATTTTTATTAATCTGAATAGATTATATGAACACAAATCTAAACGAAAGGTAAAACTGTTTTTTTTTTTTTTCAAATATATCAGATATACATAGTTGAAAAGAAAAGGTGAAGCTAATTCTTTCATAGACGGCAGAAGAGATAGTTTGGTACGGGGATAGGGGACAATTCCTCAGAGGTGTGGGTGTAATCTTGTGTTGTGACATATTCTCTTTTTAAATATCTGTTTTCA
Organism: Mytilus coruscus; assembly: GCA_017311375.1. Lineage (NCBI taxonomy): Eukaryota > Metazoa > Mollusca > Bivalvia > Mytilida > Mytilidae > Mytilus > Mytilus coruscus. The sequence continues at coordinate 46,071,467 of CM029600.1, forward strand.
ATGTATAACATTAAACCAGGACATGTTATTTTGATAAATATTTATGTAGTAGTGCTTGACCAAGAACTATAAGAAAACAGGAAATTATATGTATCTCCTTTAAATTAACAAAAGAAATATTTTTCCAACAATTTTACCCATCTACCCAATAAACCAGAATAGTAAGCATAACGTAATTAAGACTTTGAACCAAATCCCTGGGGACTAATACAATTTCAATGAAGAATAGAAAACATATTTAGAGTACAAGGAAGTATAAAAAAAACCGATATGGTGAGATACCAGTCACGGGACATATTCAAACATGTTGGAATAAAAATGATAGAGGAATTATTTTGGCTTTTGTTCAGATCAAATTAACTTTTCACTTTAAATAAATAAGCTTTCTTTGCAGATTTTTAGTGGTAACCACCATCGTGGTTTTGTTGAATATAAATATCGTTTCCGAAATAATAAACCTTTGAAAAGCATTATGTGTGTTCGAAATTTTAACAACAAAGGTCTTTGATCGTTACCTTTTGCAATTGGACGAATGGAATCGAGCTCAATAACCAAAATGAAGAGTACTTTGTGGCAAATGACTTCAAACTTATGTGGGTAGAATACTTAACAGTAAAAAAAGAAAAATTCGATGTAAACCAATAGCAACGAAATAAAATATTTCAATGTATGCATGATTCTCCTTATATAGAATCGAAATGAAAAGGAATAGAATAGGTCCAATGCAAACACAACCAGTGCAAAAAGACGTACGCATAGTACACCCAGTGCAACCAGATATACGGACGTCACACCCAGTGCAACCAGATGTAAGCACATTATACCCAGTGCAACCAAATGTAGGCACATCACATCCAGTGCAACCATATGTAAGCACATCACACCCAGCGCAACCAGATATTAGCACATCAAACCCAGTGCAACCAGATGTAGACACATCACACCCAGTGCTACCAGAGGTTGTCATATCACGGCTACGAATACTACGATTATTGGGCATACTACAGATTATTCTAGGTGTTGTGTGTGGTATCCTTGGTATTTTTGGAGCTATACTTAGTAAGATCAAAATGGACAGTCGTTGTACCCACTATATCAACGACTACAGCGGCGGCTATACAGATAGTTATAGTTATTGGTATACATACTATCGTTGTGGAAATGCAAACACTATGTTTATAATGGATCTAATTGGCACGGCTTTTTCAGGTTGGGTTGGTCTAATTTATCAAAACATATTGTTGCAAGTCATATTCGGAAATATCTTTAATTTCATATTTCAAAAAAGAGTTTTGCCAAATACAGCTAAGGTAATCTACTCCTGGGAAAATTAAGTAATATGAATTAGCTTAAGCTGCTGATGGCATTCCTTGATATAATATGACTGGTTTACGTATGGCTGTGTATTAGGTGTCCGTATGTATATCCATCAGTTCAATGTTTTACCATGATTAAAAATATTACGATTTTTTGTTACTAATGATAAAACTTGTTGTTCTCGTGACTGGTACGTTTAACGGGCCATTCCGAAAGTTAAAACCCTCGCCAATTGCAGTGTTTATTTCTTACTGTTTCTTTTTTACTTTAAGAATTCAAAAATTATCTAAATTTGGGACATGCTAAAGCCCGACTTATTGTAACTATATACACATAGTTTTGATTTAGAACTGTAGAATGATGTGAAATCTCATGTTTAGTTCTATTGTATTCCTTGGTTATTGTCTGATTGACATATGTCCTACACCTTCGTTTTGCAAATTTTCATATTACACAAATCTTATTTAGCACTACACTTTCCAAAATTAATTGCCTTTTTTTATGAAAAAGTCCTTCTATTGATTAATGCAGTAAACAATTCAAAGTACGTTAAATTTCATTTTTTTTTCAGCAAACAATAGTCATTCCTATGGGAACTAATTGTGATTCTCTTCGTGCCGACTTGTTCTTTTACTCATTTTAGGGGGACTGCATACGGCAGATTTTTAGGAAGAATGACAATAAGCTAGAACTATATTATAACTTCACGTTCCATGTTATAGCTAATGTCCTCTCATTAAATAAATCAAGATTTGATAACTATGTGAACGCATCTACTAAGTTAAACTTGAAATAAAGGATACCACAGATACAGGTAAATCTAACTCATATCTTGACCTTCATTTAAATATTGACAATGAGGGTCGCTTGAGAACAAAAATTTTACTACAAATTTGATGATTTGAGATAGCCAGTTATTAAATTGTCTCCTCTATGTAGTAACATTCAACAAGCGCCTGCTAATGAAACAGATATCTCCCAGTTGATAAGATATTCCAGAGCTAGTGTATCCTACCAATATTGTCTTGACAAAGGGCTGCAGCCTTAAAGGAATCTATTAAACCAGGGGTTCCAATTGGTAAAGTAGAAGCCATCACTTCGAGGGTTTCATGGACGCCATCATAATTTAGTTGACCATTATGGAAAATCTGTGTCAAAGACGACCAAGGATATGTTCCAATTGTCCCGTCTTTCTTTCTTTGATTGTGACATACCAAAAGAAACTAATCACCCTATTTTTATTTACCTAGTAACACGACAGGTGCACCTTGCTTGTAAAGCATATCATCATACCTTGCCGGAGGACATAAGATCATCCCAAGTGTTTGGAGTGATTCATGGCAAAAAACGGAATTTTTCTGGTAACAAGAATGTTTATTTGTTGATATAGCTAGAAATAATAAGAATTAGAAAGAAGTACGGGCTTTATGCATACCAAATCATCAATAAATTCTATAGGAGGTTCTGCAAGGTAGGTCGATCAGTACGAAGGGCGAGAAATTTGGACTAACACTGGGAAATAAGGGTGTTGTGGTTAGGAGCAGAAATAATTCTGACGAACCTCTCAGAAGGTTTTTCAAAGGATTCTTTAATTTGCAAAAGAGCGTTTAACTCTACACGATCCATTAGAGTTAGCATCCCCATTACGACATGATTTTGGTTTATTTATACATCTAAAAACGAACGCTCAACTTTTGCAAGGGTTTTACTGACTGATGACGTCTATGTGTTACCATTCATCTAGAACCATGTCTATCCTGTTGCTCATTAGTTCACTACGAATTCAAATTTAAACAAATCTATCACCATATTAACTGGTTATTTGAAAACACCAACGGCTTGACACAACAAAAACATTATTTACACAGATATTATTCGACTTTTATTATCCCGAGTGCACGTGAGTAAAATTACTTTTGAAACGAGAGTTTGAATTAAGGCATAGTTTTAAGACTTGTTTAAGCTTTTACATGCATGATGGCATTTGCTGGTCCGATACATCGCGCAAATCCAAACGATTGCATAACAAATGCATTTGAAAGGGTTCCTAAACATGCAGTTCATAGTCTTATTATAGGATATTAGACCATATTTCCTTATCTTAAAATCATATAAACCCTAATCAGACTTAAGTTCAAAAACGTTCACAAACAAACAAACCATAATACAAATATCATATTATGAAACGTAAAACATAAACAGTATTGAAACATTTATATTTCGCATGAACGTATGTTAACATGTTGCAATCTTTACACAAAGAACAAATGTCGTATAACTAACAGAATAATTCACATCACCACAATTTCAGAAAGACTGTATTCACTTAATGTCAAAATTCCATCACTAGAATTACAATAAAACTGTATTATCTAAATGTCAAATCCACATCGCTAAAATTACAATGAAACTGTAAATAACTAATTTTAATGTCCACCAAGTAGGCCGTACGGTTGCCTATAATTGCTTACATCCACTTCATTTGAACGTTGGTGGGTAGTTGTCTCATTGGCAATCATACCACATCTCCTTATTTTTATATTATTCAGTTTCAAATAATGCATATTGACTTGCAAATTTCAGTTTGAAAAAGTTTATGACATTAACCGGTATCACTTTTACTTTTCTTTATGCGCATGTCGACAATAAAAGTATATTCAGTATTGCTCAATGCCAAGTTAATTGAAAATCTGAAGCCTAAAACACGTCGAAGAGCTGAAATAATAAAAGAAAAATGAAACTATAAATATAGCCCAACCAGCACAATGAATCAGATGTATGCATGTATGAGATACATTCCTAATTTAAATCACTTTCTTAAATTTAATATTGTATATTTTATAAAAAAAAATATGCATTTTCGTATCAGTACCGCACTACTGAGCTACTGGGTTGAGAAATTCTAGATCTCAAGGTCTAACAGTCCAACAGCAGAGACATCGACTCACTGCAAGTGATAACATTGCACGGTACCGATTGTTCTCTGCACCTGATGAAATGCTGTGTAGTTTTACATATTTTCCTGGTTTAATTTTCAATCGATTCATTTTAAGGCTAATTTTTATGCAAATGCCAGTGGTGTATTTGCAATGTCTGTCCTCCTAACTGTCTTGTCCTTCATCGAATGCATCGTATCCATTGTTGCTGCATCATATTGCTGTTCCTCTTCACAACTGTCTACTGGAAATGTTAGTTTAATCATTATTTTCTCAATATCATGTCTCTGAACATTAAGTGCTAAAATATGTTGAAATATATCAACTTGATAGATAATAAATAAAGCTATTGTTAAATATAGTGCATTAAATACCCAAATAAGCAATTGGGCACACGTGTAAACCATAAAGTTACTCAACGAAAATTCTCTTGAATATCATTCACTGAAAAGTTCGTAACAATCAAAGATTAAATAAATTGGTATACATAACAAACAGTAATTTAAATATAATACATAAATGGACTTACCTGGTATTACCATGCACAAGCTAACAAGCCATACTATGCTGTTGACACAAAAATGTGAATATATAACAACTGACTTGAATGTATACTCTACATGAGCTTAAGTTGTGAATGATTGCTTATTTGTAAATATGCACCGCACTCACGTTTTGTTTTTCTTCTTATGATTAAAACTACAGAAGAGTATTGCCTTACACATTTTTTTTATAATTTTAAAAGACTACTTTGTATGCTTGTGGGAAATAATTCCCTAAGTTTTTGTATTAAATTTTCATTAGATATATCTAGAACATATATGCATTATATATGTATTTATTCAATTTTTACTGCATCAATGTGTCCAGCAAGGATACGACCAAATGGGGAATCCCGAAATGCAGGGATATCATGGTAACACAATGAACTGTACCTCCTGCAGATATGGCGTATGCATTTACTGTTGTCGACATAATAAACTCACAGCAGTGGGTATTTCCAACTGCACCTCCTGCAGAAATGAATCAATCAATTCTTGAGAATTCTTCAACAAACTAACGTGTATTTATCAACTAAGGACCACAGGTGTACTTGTGCACGCGAAGATGTAATTTCGTCTGGTCTTTAGGAAATAATTTAAATTAATTGGTAATTAGATATAGGAAGATGAGGTGTGAGTGCCAATGAGACAACTCTCCATCCAAATAATAATTTATAAATGCCTTGTAAACGTTTTCCCATTAGCACATTGACATGTCACAAATGTCACAAGGTTTATAAAAACCTTAATTCTTTTGGATAAATTAAAAGGAATTTGATTATGAATAAACATCCATTAAATTAATGCAAACGTGTTGAACGATGTTATAATTGAACATATGTAACCATATCTATATGGAATTCATCAAACCTGCTTTATCAAGTATATACTTATTCTAGAACACAAACGTTCTACGCTGAAGTTAATTTTGTCCCAGTTTACTTCATGAAGGTTGACGTTAAATAGTTTTTTATCACGCCGATGGAATGGTTCCGGAATTTTTTTTCTTAAATAGCGTACACACTTGAAATTGATTCATAGGTTGGAGAGTCAGACATCTTCATATTTATATTAAAACAATTAGAGGAACTGCAAATTTCGAATTGATGAAGATCATTCTAATAGACAATGCAACTGTTGCAAACACCTTGATAATTCACGAAATTATGACTTATTTTGTCTGATTTCTAACTTTTTGATTTTGAAGGAATACTAGGGCTACTCTTTTTGTCAATTCAAATTCATTATCATATGGTGGATTGGATCTGGTGAGATTAGTAATTGCAAATTTTGATAAAGTTTCAAATGGACAACTTAGAACTGTATACTTAAAACATGCAGAGTGTTTTTGTTCTTTTTGTAAGTCTTTCATATGTTTAAAAATGCATTCATTTGTTTTGTCTTGAAGTTACACATGTAGAAGTTACTCGGTGTTAATGAGTGTTTTGTTTATAAATGAATAAAGGACGATTATACTGTAACATTGTCAAGGTTCTTACCTTTCATATTATTTTTTTATAACACTACTGAATTGATTTATTGTACGTCTGCATAAAGTAAAGACGTGTAAGAAGTAACTGTCATAAATTACGTTTGTGGTATGATATTGTAACTTCACAAATCATTGTAAAGTTCTTTTTATACAGATTTAGAGAAATCTTTATGATGGATTTCAACTTTTATGTACAAAGTTCCTCACATTTCACTTGATGCAAACAGGCCGTTAGACAAGGACCATAAATACAACACATTGTTATGTAATAATCTACTTTTCTCTAGATTCAAAGTTCAACTTGTTCAAAGTTATGATTTATGAAACTTATCATGAATTTTAAATAAAACTTGAATTAAGCTTTGAAACACAAATATCAAAACATAAAAACCTTTCAGATAGAAAGTCAGTATGCCACTTAGGCATACAAATGGAAAAGGCTTTAAAATAGTCATTTTGGCCATATAATGGACATTTGTGCAGATTTTCTATCAAATAAAGATGTCAATCCTTTACTGTCATTCAGATTGACAATTCGATACCAACAAACCATTCAAGGAAGTTGCCAAGGTACAGAATCTACATTTACTGAATTAATCTTTTATGCCGACGAAACGACAAACAGCAGTACACAAAGCACAACATAGAAAACCAAAGACTGAGCAACACGAACCCCAACAAAATTGGGGTGATATAGGGTGCTCTGGAAGGGTATGTAGATCCTGATCCACATGTGGCATCCGTCGTGTTGCTGATGTAAGCACACACCAGGTGATAAGTCTAGTTCGGTAGATTACATTCGGGGAAAAGAGGACAGGATTGTGGTTACACAAATTGGAACATATCCGTCGTCATCTGTGAAATAGATATTCCATAACAGTCAACCAACTCGTGATGGCGTCCGTAAAGTTTTAGAAGGGATAATTTCAACTTTATCAGTTGAAACTCTTTGTCCAATAGCTTCCTTGTAAGAGGCAACCCTCATGATCATGATAGGAAATGCAAGCTTTGGAATATCGTATCAACTGGGAGATATTTACGCCTTATGCAGGTGCTGCTGAAATTTTGCTACATAGAAATGGAAAGTTCTCAATTGGGAAGCTGAAATCATCACTTTTGTCGTAAAGTTTTGTTCTCAACTGACCTTCAATTTTGATGGGATAGATGCGTTCAACAGTCACCAAAATTTGAATTTTCCAGTGAGATGACATCATCCATATAGCGGAACGTGAAGTATAAGGATAGTTCAGGCGTATTTTCATTTTACATTAGAAACTCCTGTACGAAGGCAGCCTATTTATTTTAGACATCAAATGCAAATTAAAAACAAAACGCAACTGCTCTATCGGAATAAGAGTTTTACATTCTAGTGTGCCGATCTAATGAATCAAGTCCTTTTCAGCTGAATTTTGCATTTTAAATGTTGTGTTTTTATAGAACTCGGTTTTAGGTGCAATGAGAATTCACGAACGTGTTACCTGAATAAGCACTTGTGTTAAACCAAGGTGCTATGACGAATTTGTATTGCTCAACCTTTCATTTTAAATTGGGATGTGTAAACTGTCTTTTCAGTGAGGGTTTTTTGGCAAATTTGTGTGTCTGTTGTTTTGTTGAATTTCGTCCCATTCTCTTATCTCTACTTTGTCGTAATGTATAATATGTATAATATCAATATGCTTAAAACTTTTATGGATATGTCACAGTGAACTGAACATGCACCAAATTTAACGTGTATGGCCAATAACAGACAGTGTCTTGGTACCACTTTTATTAACTGCAAATACATATTTATTTCAACATATACAAATCTTTCAACAAATTCGGAAAACAATTACATTCATTCATAACCTAAATCTAAACCCTCAATAGAGACCAAGAACTGACGGACTAATAAATTCGACAAAGCACTACAAAATTTCGCCGTGAACTAATAATGCAAAAAAGACAATTTATAGCTGTAGTTCATTAATTTTGAACTTTACTAGAAAACTATGTAAAAAGTACGGAAAAGCCGTATCGATTCTTATTATAGATTTTTACGATAAAAATATCATAATATTTCCATATAACTTTTACTGAATGAAATTATATCGAGAAACTGTAAATTAGACTTTTCAAATAACAAAATTAACAAACCTGCAAATATTGTGTCAGAGTTAAAGCATCCACTAAGAAAGGCGGTTATTCAGTTAATGAAATACTAAAACATCTATATATATAAGGCGTACATTTATTTTCCCGCGTGCGTGCAATCATATTTTATTCTATCTAAACCATTCATGTGTGCAGTGACGTGTATTAGAAATGTCGTCAGTCTCAGTCAAACGTCATAATGAGTATGATGAAACAGAAAGTGGAATGAATGAAATAAATGAACTCGTCTGATGAATGACAAATCAAACATATTAATTCTACACATAAATACGACGGTGACAGATATTTATATGAACTTTTAAGGACCTATTTTCAAAACACTCATATTCGTTTTGCTTTCATTGAAAAGCATTGACTTTTTAAATGATCATGTATAGCTGTACCAATGCATAATTAACGACATCAACATGAACGATTTACAAAAACAAACCAAAACGAACTTATAATAAATTTATGCTTAGAAAACATAAACTAACCTCAAAATCAGACAAATTATGAAAATACATATAAATCAGAAAAAGAAAAGTTAAAAACACTTATTCTTTCCGATACAGCTGTCTTCTAATAGAACAGTTTTGTAAATTTATTTAGTTGTTTGTATTAATGCAATCGATAATAAGACAGGACTTTATGATTACTACTTTTTTGTCTGCTAATGTCTATATGAAAAGTCAGCATATATATAGCTTTCCAAAAAAAGACAAATTAATATACAATAAGTCACGATCTTAATAAACAAAAGTGGAAATATATTGAACAGACAATCAAAGATCTGCTATCATACCAAACTAACAATGAACATGCAACAGGGTTGAACTAGAAATTTGAATTTTAATATCAACCTTCAATCTTTGAACCTTAATTAATGGAATCGGTAAAATTCAAAACCAACGGAGAATGTGCCGCCGCTTGCATATACCGTTATAGAGTGACATAGAGAACTGTAAAAGTGACGCCACCCAAATTCGAACTTAATCTGCGTTTTATGGTAATAAGCATTGTGTATAAGTTTCGTAGCATTTGATTGAGGCAAACTAAAGTTAGAGAACGGATGCCAATTTTGGGACGTACGTACGGACGGACAAGGGTAACACTTAATGGACCCTTCGCGTAGCGGCGGGGCATACAAATCAAATGCGTTGGTAAAGGACGTGGTCTGTCGATATTTATAAACTAGTGATAGCAATGAGTACTTAAGTTCTCGATCGAGTACTCGCTTGTAACAGTGCAAATATCCTCCTCAGTGATATTTCTGGGTGTTTATCGTCCAATATTTTCCCTTGAATCAAAATGAAAAGTGATCATCGTCAACGTTGATACCGGTGATGTAAAACAATAGTAAAAACGAATCAATGCCTTCCTACTTTGTGAATATCCAGACTTAACTGATAAACAGGGCTAGTTCTAATAGGCCAAATTGCGGTTCCAGAATTGGTAAAAAATGTAACAAACAACAAACCCCCGTGCTCAGAATTATTTGACTGATCATTAGAAACGGTTTTTGGAATCTGATCTGACGTCGAGTGTAATTGTTTACTGTTTCTTTTTCTAGCTGTAGCAATAAAACAAGCTCGTTGACACCATTATTTCTTTTTATTTTCTTAAAACATTTTATAAAACCTCTCTCTCTCTCTCTCTCTCTCTCTCTCTCTCTCTCTATATATATATATATATATATATATATATATATATATATATATATACAACTCGTCTAAACATCAACCCAACAATGTTAGATCTGTAAATTTGCTTTCGCAAATTTTTGTTCTTCCTCGCCGGGATTCGAACCCATGCTACTGAGATATCGTGACACCAAATATATATATATATATATATATATATATCTCATAGAATTCTTTTAATTCACAAAAAAGTGTTTTGATCATGAATAATCTATGCAAATTTGGGCAATTTTAGACGACTTGTAGCTTGAAAAATAGCGCAGTGACCCATACTTTTGATTATTTTTTTTAAAGCATGGTAAAATCTCCATTTTGGCAAAATATAAAAAAATTCTAATTATAATACGTGAATGAAAACTAGTAATGAGATACTTAAAAAAAGAAATTACGGTGATTGTGTCATTCAGCTACCTAACAGTCACACAATTTCATTTCCTACCAAAATGTAGTGCATATGCTTGGAATATTTGTAACTGTAAAACTGACGAATAAATACATTTAACTTCTTATATAATTGCCGTCAATAGAAAACTGGTTGATTCATATATGCAGCAGCTTCAGGTGGGTGTACCAACTGCTGTTCGTTAATGTTTTGTTGCGGTGGCTGCCCATAGTATCCTTGTATTGGAATTTGATTTCCTTGTGAGTGACCTGCTTGTTGTTGGTTATTTGGCATATTTGCCGGCTGTTGACCATTATATCCCTGCATTTCGGGCTTCCAAATTTGATGGAATCCTTGCTGGTTGCCTGTAGGTAATGGAGTGTTTGGTATATTATGCATCATTCCAGATTGTGCTGTGTGGATATATATCACACTTTGTTGCTGTAAAAATTGAATGAATACATATATATTGCATGTTACAGAAATATCTAGTGAAAAGATCATGTATTGTACTATGTTACTGTTTGTTATGTTTAGCACATGGTTAATCGTTTGAATGTTCGGGACATATCATTAAAATTATTCAACATGACTTAACATTGAGTAACATGATTGTTTTCAAGTGTGACACTTTTTTTTATTTATACATTTCATAGAGTAACATAAAAGTTGCTTTATTCATTAACTTCTTTAATGATGATATATTTCAGAAATAATTTTTCATGCCATGCTCTATGCTCATTTTAACATTAGTAGGCATTATCTTTGTAAATATTATACCGAGCGTGAGAAAAGTAAAATATCGACACAAATGTAATGCCTATCAATGTTAAAATGAGCATAGAACATGGAATGATTCTAAGAGGTCAATTTAGCCCTTCTGGATTTCGAAGCGGATCTTTAATGGACGTTCGAAAGGCAGCCATTTTGATTTGATAAAGCCTAAACGTAATAAAAAAAATCAACCGTTTCATGAAAAAAAAAAAAAAAAAAAATAATAGATATGAGAAGATGTGGTATGAGTGCCAATGAGACAACTCTCCATCCAAGTCAAAATTTATAAAAGTAAACCATTATAGGTCAAAGTACGGTCTTCAACACGGAGCCTTGGCTCATACCGAACAACAAGCTATAAAGGGCCCCAAAATTACTAGTGTAAAAGCATTCAAACGGGAAAACCAACGGTCTAATCTATATAAAAACGAGAAACGAGAAACACTTATGAACCACATCAACAAACGACAACTAACGAACATCAGATTCCTGACTTAGGACAGGTGCAAACAATTGCAGCGGGTTTAAACATTTTAATGGTACCAAACCTTCACCCTTATCTGAAACAATAGTGTAACATCACAACATAGAAAGACATACTATAAAATATCAATTGAAATGGCTTAACTCAATCAAAAGACATATTAACACCAGTAAACATACACTGAACAAATAAATTTGATCTATGATACAATGTAAATACAAATAAACTAAGGGAAGAATAATTAAAGTAACATGTTATACCGCTGTGAAATGTTAAACAATTTAAGAAAAACAATATGCTAGAACAAAAATATCAGCCATTTGCAATTACTTTAAACACAGGTAAATGAAAATAAACTTACTTTAAGAAGAAATTTTCAAAACTTTCTAGGGAGCAGCACCAACTACAACGTCAGTTTGAACTCCGGTATTGTTCAAAATACAACTGACGTTGCAATTTCAATTACGTGCAGCCCATGTTCTATTGGAATAAGAACATGGCTTCGTTGCAAAGCGATAGAAAAAATATACTATAATTCTACATTTTAAACATTCAATGTTCGAGGAATGACTTCGAGAACAAAATGAATATACTAACATTTTCCGTATTGAGCTGTGAACAGCAGCAGCAGTGTGATGCAGCAACAATGGATATGATGAATTCGATGAAGGAAAATATAGCTAGGAGGGCAGACACTGTAATAACACCTCCGGTATCAAAATCAGCCTAAAATGAATCGCTAAATAATTAGTCAAGGAAAATATGAAATAAAACAGCATTTCGTTCTTTTTTTAATTAATTTCCTCTGCTGCAGTCTTATTTGTACTTTTATTTGCTATTATCGATACAGAGTCGATGTCTCTGTTGGTGTACTAAGATACCTTAAGAGTTTTAGTTTTACCTTCCAATACCATAAATACTATTAATTTTGACGGTTATGAAAATACCAGCATTGTTGGAATAAAGTTCACAATGATGCAAATTTTGAAATAAAGGATGTGTATTTCACACACCAATCACTCGTATTACATGTCCTTGTACTAATATAGGTTTGGTATTTTTGTTTATTCTATGAGCTCTTCAAAGTTTGTACTAGATGTTCGATTTTCAAATATTGGGCATTGCGCATCACCCAAGAGACATTAATTGTCGACAAACAGGTGTATCTTGAAACGTAAAATTAAAACGTGTAATTGTATTACATTATTCCATGGCCGTAATTTACGATCAACATGAGGCTTTTTACTTGGTGGTTGGTGGATAAATATAGATTATTACATTGATACCAGTGGATTATCGGATTTATCCAATCGAGATAGTTAAATTATCGAATTTTAAAGTCCGAGCCTCGGCGAGGACTTTAAAATTTATAATTTAACTATCGAGATTGGATAAATCCGATAATCCACGCGTAAATATGTAATAATCTGTTTCTCTAATGATTAAAAGATAAATTTTCCTTTTCTTCTGGCATATTTGCCGGCTGTTGACCATTATATCCCTGCATTTCGGGCTTCCAAATTTGATGGAATCCTTGCTGGTTGCCTGTAGGTAATGGAGTGTTTGGTATATTATGCATCATTCCAGATTGTGCTGTGTGGATATATATCACACTTTGTTGCTGTAAAATTGAATGAATACATATATATATTGCATGTTACAGAAATATCTAGTGAAAAGATCATGTATTGTACTATGTTACTGTTTGTTATGTTTAGCACATGGTTAATCGTTTGAATGTTCGGGACATATCATTAAAATTATTCAACATGACTTAACATTGAGTAACATGATTGTTTTCAAGTGTGACAATTTTTTTTTTTATTTATACATTTCATAGAGTAACATAAAAGTTGCTTTATTCATTAACTTCTTTAATGATGATATATTTCAGAAATAATTCTTTCATGCCATGCTCTATGCTCATTTTAACATTAGTAGGCATTATCTTTGTCAATATTATACCGAGCGTGAGAAAAGTAAAATATCGACACAAATGTAATGCCTATCAATGTTAAAATGAGCATAGAACATGGAATGATTCTAAGAGGTCAATTTAGCCCTTCTGGATTTCGAAGCGGATCTTTAATGGACGTTCGAAAGGCAGCCATTTTGATTTGATAAAGCCTAAACGTAATAAAAAAAATCAACCGTTTCATGAAAAAAAAAAAAAAAAAAAATTTTAATAGATATAAGAAGATGTGGTATGAGTGCCAATGAGACAACTCTCCATCCAAGTCAAAATTTATAAAAGTAAACCATTATAGGTCAAAGTACGGTCTTCAACACGGAGCCTTGGCTCACACCGAACAGCAAGCTATAAAGGGCCCCAAAATTTACTAGTGTAAAACCATTCAAACGGGAAAACCAACGGTCTAATCTATGTAATAAACGAGAAACTAGAAACACTTATGAACCACATCAACAAACGACAACTAACGAACATCAGATTCCTGACTTAGGACAGGTGCAAACAATTGCAGCGGGTTTAAACATTTTAATGGTACCAAACCTTCACCCTTATCTGAAACAATAGTGTAACATCACAACATAGAAAGACATACTATAAAATATCAATTGAAATGGCTTAACTCAATCAAAAGACATATTAACACCAGTAAACATACACTGAACAAATAAATTTGATCTATGATACAATGTAAATACAAAATAAATAAACTAAGGAAGAATAATTAAAGTAACATGTTATACCGCTGTGAAATGTTAAACAATTTAAGAAAACAATATGCTAGAACAAAATATCAGCCATTTGCAATTACTTTAAACACAGGTAAATGAAAATAAACTTACTTTAAGAAGAAATTTTTAAAACTTTCTAGGGAGCAGGACCAACTACAACGTCAGTTTGAACTCCGGCATTGTTCAAAATACAACTGACGTTGCAATTTCAATTACGTGCAGCCCATGTTCTATTGGAATAAGAACATGGCTTCGTTGCAAAGCGATAGAAAAAATATACTATAATTCTACATTTTTAAACATTCAATGTTCAAGGGAATGACTTCGAGAACAAAATGAATATACTAACATTTTCCGTATTGAGCTGTGAACAGCAGCAGCAGTGTGATGCAGCAACAATGGATATGATGAATTCGATGAAAGAAAATATGGCTAGGAGGGCAGACACTATGACAACACCTCCAGTATCAAAATCAGCCTGAAAATTAATCGCTAAATAACAAGGAAAATGTGAAATAAAACAGCATTTCGTTCTTTTTTTTTAAATTAATTTCCTCTGCTGCAGTCTTATTTGTACTTTTTATTTGCTATTATCGATACAGAGTCGATGTCTCTGTTGGTGTACTAAGATACCTTAAGAGTTTTAGTTTTACCTTCCAATACCATAAATACTATTAATTTTGACGGTTATGAAAATACCAGCATTGTTGGAATAAAGTTCACAATGATGCAAATTTTAAAATAAAGGATGTGTATTTCACACACCAATCACTCGTATTACATGTCCTTGTACTAATATAGGTTTGGTATTTTTGTTTATTCTATGAGCTCTTCAAAGTTTGTACTAGATGTTCGATTTTCAAATATTGGGCATTGCGCATCACTCAAGAGACATTAATTGTCGACAAACAGGTGTATCTTGAAACGTAAAATTAAATCATGTAATTGTATTACATTATTCCATGGCCGTAATTTACGGTCAACATGAGGCTTTTTTTTCTTGGTGGTTGGTGGATAAATATAGATTATTACATTGATACCAGTGGATTATCGGATTTATCCAATCGAGATAGTTAAATTATCAGCCTCGGCGAGGATTTTAAAATTTATAATTTAACTATCGAGATTGGATAAATCCGATAATCCACGCGTAACTAGGTAATAATCTGTTTCTCTAATGATTAAAAGATAAATTTTCCTTTTTTTCTAAACTAAAATCCCCTTCGAGTGCCTTCCACTTTCCACAAAGTTGTCACTTTCATTAACACCTGTTAGAACATTTTGATTCATTCAGTGAGCTGAGAAAGGTTACGACCCTTAAACTCAGCCAATCATCTTCTGAGATCACCGGCAACCACACGTTGATTAAATGTATTTTATACAATGGGTTCGGAAAGGATATATTTCCATAGAATTAGAGAAATTAACTTCTCTTATGGTTGTGGCCTGTTATCTATTTCTTGCATGAATAGATATTTCTCGTATCACACTGCACGGAGTGTGATACGAAAAAGTGATACGAAAATCTGCGTTAATTTAATTGGGTTATCCAGCATCACAAGACAATATTACGGCATTTCCATTGGCTATTCGTTAGGTCATTGATGACTTTCAGAGGTTAAGACGATGTAAATTTCGTCCATGGCAACGGATATATGTGATTTCTTCAATAATATACAAAACACTCACACATTTCACCTGACAATCTTCTTTTTGTCAAATTTTATTACATTTTGAAGCATAAAAAGTCTTTTAAAAAATGTCTGATGATAAAGTCTGAAACCGGAAAAGGACATATGACGTCATACTGGAATGTGCAAAAGACTAGATCAACATTTCACGGAATTTTTAATTTAACACATTGAGAGTGTTGACCATAAGAGAAATAGGTTTAACAACTTGTGAAAATTGGATATCGCTTGATATCAACTCTCGTTATTTAATTTAAATAGTAATAATAAACTCGCCGAAGGCTCGTTTATTATTATATTGAAATTAAATAACTCGAGTTGATATCAAGCGATATCCCATTCTCACTCGTTATGAAACCTATAAATAATTAACAATTTCAATACAAAATATATTTCGGATGTGACACAGAATAAAGGCAACATTTTCTGTACACAACTACCATGTTTATTCTCTCACATGTGTCACTTACGGCACCATAAAGTGACACTTCTATTTTTACAATTTCGATATGTAAAATTTGTCGCAAAGGAGACAAAAAAGTACCTTATTTACCTAGTATATGAAAAAAGTTAATTTATAATCTTTAAAACCTCTTCACTTTAATAACATAAACGGTACCAATTTTTCTGCACCAGATGCGCATTTCGACAATCAATGTCTCTTCAGTGATGCTCGAGGCCAAAATATTTGAAAATCCAAAGCTTAATAAAAGATGAAGAGCTATAAACCAAAAGGTTAGTAGCATTAAGTGTAGTAGCATTCAAAATGGAAATAACAAATTCACGTTCAATAAAGCTAAATGCAATAATTCTCCCAATGCATTACGCATACCTTAAACTTATTTTTTTAAAGGTTCATTCTCTATAATTCAGTAAAATGAACGAAAAGGACATCATTTTATTGGACGAAGACACAACGTTTTCTTTTGTATGTTGTTTAATTTGAGTGGTTCCTCCCATCATGATGTAATAACATCACAAAAGACATGCTCGAAAGGTTTAAAATGTATTCATAGTGAGTATGTTGATTGACAGTTGACATTTCCCTAGTCGTCTGGATCATTACGCTAATTTGTTTTAAACTTTATTGGCTTATTAACTGGTGTATAAGACTAAAGGAAATAGAACAACACTCTGATCGAAAAATTGAAAAACAAGAAAAACTGAATGAATAGATATCAATTATTGTTCATAGATGTTTAGACAGTACTACAATATCACCCTTATACCATTTTACGCTGATTTATGTATAAACCACTGCATGTCATTCATTATTATTTTTGTTAAATGCAGTATTAAAAAGTAATACAACAAAAATACCGAACTCCATGGAAAATTCAAAACGGAAAGTCCCTTAACAATTGGCAAAATCAAAACCCCAAACACATCAAACGAATGGAAACAACTGTCATATTCCTGACTTGGTACAGGCATTTCCTTATGTAGAAAATGGTGGATTAAACCAGGTTTTAAAGCTAGCTCAACCTCTCACTTGTATGACAGTCGCATAAAATTACATTATATTGACAGCAATTAGTGAACAAAACAAACAGACATAATAGGTAAAAATGCCAAAAATAGGGGTACAGCAGTCGACATTATTTTATAATCTCAATCACCATAAAAACAAACAAATATTTCAACAAAGAAAAACAAAATGGCATATAAACAAAGCACATACGCAAAAACGAAACACAAGAATACAAAAATGACCACAGCACAACAACACAATGGCGGGATGTAGAAGTACCGAGCCACGCCTAAAGGATATTACCAAAAATGGACCAAACAGTAAACGTTATTATTTACAAAGACAAATAAAAGAACACTATAACACGTAATTAAGATGATAAACAACGTCAGTACCTAGAATCTATACATCAAGACCATCATGTATTATTTGTTAAGTTGATACGAAATATTTATCAACAAGGTCTTGGTATCTTCCGATGAACTTTTTTAGAAAAAGGACGAGACGTTCTTTGACATAAGCCTGGTTCATCAACTTTCTGCTCAGACAATGGTGACGTTTTACAAAGTGTTTTAACTTTGTTATTAAATGTACTATATATACTTAATTTTGTTTCATAATACTTACAATAAGGGCTCCGACGAGTGCTAAGGAAAACACAGTGGATGAAAACACAACCGCTGATATTATATTACAAACCAGAAAGGCTACGGTCTACAAATTTAAAACTATATTAATAGACTGTTTGGACCTGATAGGAAATTGTTAAAACAGACACATAAATTACGTACTATATTCGTAGTTGCCAATAACAAAAGTCTTTCAGTAGTTGGTGTTGATGTCTATTATAAAGCATGCTTATTGTTTTGTTCGTTTGAATTATTTCACTATGTGCTACAATGTATATCGGGGTCTTCTTTAGCCGACTGTACGGTACGGGATTACTTTTACTCATCATTGAAGGCCGTACGGGGACGTATTGTTGTTTGAATCCACTTCATTTGCATTCTGTCGGATAGATGTCTCATTTGCATTTATACTATGTCTCCTTGTTTATACCAATATTATACTGGTTTATTATTTCGCTAGAATTCTTTTCATAATTGATGGTTGTCTATAAAAATATATGAAGTACGTACTAAGCATTTCCAGCTAGATTCACGTTGTTCTGTCATGCATAACGGAAAACAACCTGTTAGTATAAACTGAAAATAAATAAACAGATAAAAATACAAAGGTGAATGAAAATATAAAAGTTAATTTGATTGGGTTATCCAGCATCACAAGACGATATAACGGCATTTCCATTGGCTATTCGTTAGGTCATTGATGACTTTCAGAGGTTAAGACGATGTAAATTTCGTCCATGGCAACGGATATATGTGATTTCTTCAATAATATACAAAACACTCACACATTTCACCTGACAATCTTCTTTTTGTCAAATTTTATTACATTTTGAAGCATACAAAAAGTCTTAAAAAATGTCTGATGATAAAGTCTGAAACCGGAAAAGGACATATGACGTCATACTGGAATGTGCAAAAGACTAGATCAACATTTCACGGAATTTTTATTTAACACATTGAGAGTGTTGACCATAAGAGAAATAGGTTTAACAACTTGTGAAAATTGGATATCGCTTGATATCAACTCTCGTTATTAAATTCAAATAGTAATATAACGGAAAACAACCTGTTAGTATAAACTGAAAATAAATAAACAGATAAAAATACAAAGGTGAATGAAAATATAAAAGTTAAGAAAATCTATACTTTTCTGTCTGTTGTGCTGTGTTTGATAATGACCAGATTGTTAATTTGGATCAAAACAAAAGTTGCATTCGAGATATCGAATTATAATTGTATAATAAATTGTCCAGAGCAACAAATTATCATTAATATTTTTTACACGAGAATGACATTACAAAGGTAATAAGACTTGTGAAAATGTTGTGTGTCCAATCGACAAACTCCATGTGCATTTAAATACATTGAAAATTTTAGGCCTCGCTTCCATTTCAATTTTTTTCTAACCGTTAGGTTTGCCTTTCTACAGTTATAAATTTTGGGTGTCATTCTTTTCAATAGTTTCAATTGATATCACTATGACAAAGTATACAAACGTCAACTATGACTATGATGTGTAACCTTGATTGATGGCGAAAACGTGTGTGTGATTAAATCTTAAAAAGAACACCAAAACAAAGACTAGCTTTGCTTAAAGTAGAAACAGACTTAGTCTTAGGACGATCTACCTATTCATATTTCTTAACTTAATGCCAGTGACGACGCACTTGTCATATGTAACCTTCTAAGAATTAATCTAATCAGAAGAGGTTCATTCACGGAACCAGTGGCGGTAATATGCCGTATAATATCGATTTAAAACTGATTGGTGATTTTGAAATAATTGTCACTAGCAGCAAAAAAGTAGAAGTTTGACGGAATTTCAACATTATCCTTATTTGCGTGTGTTTAATGTAAACAGGAGTTATTTTGTTTCCGTTAAATCAAGGTAACCGGTAAATAATCAAAATTGAAGAAGTGTCCTTTTTGCATGATACATATTTTTTTAAATGTATAAATCTGAGAGGACAGAAAACAAAAATTTAAATTAAACGCAAATTAGATTAAGAAATTCGTAACACGATATTATTCGCAATTTGCAATTTAAAAACAAATCCTCAATAAATGATCAAATTGCTGTAAAAAGCAATATGTTTATTAGAGAATCAATATTTATCACCACATTTTTAACTTTAATTGATTAAGCCATAATTAATGAATATTGTTCCTTAACCACTTTTTTATTTAAGCTTTTACATTTACCCACATAAGCTAACTACAAAAAGGACCTTTTCTACAAATTTAAGATAACACATTGTTACATTTAATTGTCAATATCAAAATAAAAAAAAATAGCCAAACAGAATTTGCAAGATGTTACGTACAATGTAAAAAATCATTAAAACATTTTTTTTCCAACGATGAACTTATTTACCATCCATTTGTAGTCATGTTGAAATGGCAATGTGAAATTGCTCCAGAATCAGCGGTAAAATTAAAAAGCAATTGGTCGTCTTTTGCATGATACCGAAGAACAACAAAAAAATGCTACTCCTATTTTGGTTTAATTATGTATGAGACATGTTCAGTAGTTTAATCTCCTTCAATACCGAATGAATACTGTTTGCACCATTCACAATCACGTGTATAGCACATAATAAAAAGACTGAATAACCTTCATAAGCGACTGAGATCAAGTCCTTGGTGGTGTTAGGTGGGATTTTTTTTTTCAATTTGGTGTTTTGCGGACTTCTCTTTGTCTTTTTCTCCTTTTCGTTGCCTTTGGTCATAGTGTTATCTCTGTTTCGTCGAATTATTGTACAGATCGTTCCCTTTTTTCCTTCATTCTTTCTACAAAAACCGGTTGTTCAAAATGAAATGATTAAATGAAATCGATAGGGTCCTTCAAAAATGTTTTCTTCGAAATTAATTTAGGAACCATATCTTTATTCTTTTCATTAAATAAATTAAATTAGTTCAAACAAACCTAGATATTAAACATCATTAGAAAACAGTAACTTTAAATTGAAGTTATCTCATTTTTACGCTTGCCTTCATATCTATACAAACATTTTTTTTTTTTAGATCAATATATATCAGACATTTATTTCAAAATTTCAGTAATGAATGCTTTGCCTTATTATCAATCAAAAGAACAAATTATACCGCGTGTAGAATTATCATTTGAAAGAAAATAAAGATTTTACCTGTGTTTGGGTTCTTGTTTGTAAGGATACCATCTACAGATCTTAATTGATAATTTTGTTTATAATACTTCAAAACAACTAATTTTGCCAAATGATTTATACAATTTTTTGAGAGAAGATAAAGCCGATATAATGAACTTCAATATTCTATTTATATGAAATCAAATTTATAACCTCACGAAAATTGCCCTCTAGGTAAACCAGAGAGAGACAGACAGAGAGACAGAGACACAGAGAGAGAGAGACAGAGACACACAGAGAGAGAGAGAGAGAGAGGGGGGGGGATTTAGTGTAAAAACGTCATAAACAGTCTGAGGAACGCATGACCTTGTGCAATGCCAAAATATAAGTAAACAGTATCGACATGATGTAGGATCATGAGTTGGCATAACTGTACATATATAGCAATATATGATTAATTATGTTTTGATTTTTAAATATTAAAAATCAATGTGCTGCCGATTAAAACAATAAAGATTATACATCTGTTAACCTAGATATAGAATAGGTTTATTTAAAGACTCAATTAGTTAACATGGATCGTGTCTAAATTTACGGGCCTTATAAACAACATCACCGTAAAAACATTCATTTTATTTTGGGCTTTTACAGTTGCATTCTTTCCCACGTTATCCTACTTCAACAACAAATATCTAACCTTTAATCATAAGTAATATATTGGACAAATATTTTTGCCTACCGGTTTGGCACACGTAAAGCAGGATTTGCTAACCTTTCTTGATCGCTTGAGATCACCCACAGTTTTATGTCGGGTTCGTGTTCCTCAGTCTTTAGTATTCTATGTTTTGTTTTGTGAACTGCTGTTTGTTTTGTGGTCGTTTTAATGTTTTACCATGATATTGTCTATTAGTTTTGGTTTTGTGAGTTTGAATTTCTCTTTGTTCTTTCCCGCCTCTCCATTAGAAATGAAAATATTGCGTACACTAAAATCGGAGACGTACTTGGAATATGCACACATCGAACAAACTGAGAATAGTCATCGGACATTGAGGAACCATCAGTTGAGGAAAACATTAGAAAGAAAGAGTTATCTTTATGTCATGTTTAGCATTATTTGTTTCTATGTGGTAACCATAAGAAATTCAAACATATTCAAATAAAAAGGGACAACCATCACTACTAACGTTTAATAGTTGGATTTCAGGAAAGAGAGTTTAGTGAATGCATTAAAAATATCTGCCGCTATCGTTGAAAGTGTATATTATTTGGTGTTGCTATGTTAGTAAGTAGTTTAAACTGTAATCTACAACAGTATATGAAAAATAATCTGTATTATATAAATATATAAAATAATAAGTGAGAACAACAAGTCCCTGTTCCAATTAGCAAATAAGATGATCAGAGGAAAAGTAACTAAGTAAGGCTACTTTATTTATCACTGGGTCTTGATTTTACGCTGAAAATGTCCATAGGGCATATGTAAATCTATTGTATTGCGGCAGGTTGGGTCCCTAGATGAGAAATGTTAATCTTTTTGTCTGCCAATGCATTGAATATATACCATAATCTCCAAAAACTTGCATAAGTATGTTGAAGGAAAACGGCTTTCGTCAGTTCTCTCGAGATATTAAAATGACTACAACAGGTATGTATATTTCATTTTGAAATGGTTTATACAATAATCAACAAGTCATTCAATAGATCACAAAATTTTGATTATTTTGATGTTCAAATAGTGTCATATATGGATATTTTTTAAATAAATATTTAAAGCTTATTTAAGGTGAAAGATCACCAGCGTTTGGTAAAAATACGTCCTTTCATTTGACATGACGCGAGCAAGAGAAACAAGACTTTACATACAACATTGGAATTATAAATGTAGTGAATGACCTCCGAAGCCGTTCAATTTTAATTCTTTCCTGTTGAAACTTTTGCAATATTATTTGATTAAAATAATTACATTATAAAGTCCCCACAACATTTCAGGAATGTCTTACAACGTGTTTAGATATAAGATGAAAGATATTTCTGTTTGTGACTAAAAGCAAAATGATTTCATAAATATGACTTACCCAAGCTGAAAAAGCCATGCCAATTAAATCCATTATAATGATAGCGTTTGCATTCCCGCATTCATAGTACGAATATCTATACTCATAACCATAGTCGCTGCTGTAGTAGTTATAAGTTTGGCAATGACTGTTCATTTCGGTGTTACTTAGAATAACTCCTACAATACCAAGGATAACACATACAACACCTAGACCGATCTGTGCTCCACCAAGGATCCGAAGTGCTCTTATCCGTGATGCACGTATTTCTGGTTGCACTGTCTGTGTTTGGTGTTGACCTATTGAAGCATTGGTGATCATAATGTCGAAATCCTGCAGAAATTCAAATATTTGAAATTTAAATGAATTTCTTTTTTTGTATCTGTCATGTGGCTAACCTACATAAAGAAGCTATGAGGTAAAAGCGTACACAATTTTGTTTATCGAATCCGAATCGGTGGTCCAGTTGCAAAAAGTAACTCCTAATAAATCCGCGAAGTGGCTTTATGATCGGAAATTTTCCAGCAAAAGTATTGCTTTCAACACGCTTACATCCCTTTCAGTAATGAAATTTATGGCTAGCAGTAAAATGCTCAGAGTTATTACTATAACGCCTAAAAGAACACCGACGACTTTTTAGAACACCGAAACGTAAAACTCGTCATTTACAATGCATTTAATTACTTTCGTTTCATATAACACAAAAAATCTATTGTTTAAAACATTTAATACGCATCTAATATTGAGTTGTATAAACATTTATATTAATGATATAAGGAGTAATTGTAATCCGTTATATCGTTTCATTTTCTTCTATAACATCTTTCTGTACAAAAAGCCGTATTAATGACCAGTATCTCGTGAACTGGGGTATACGTAATAATATAATGATGTGGATCGACGTGTCAGAAAACATCTGACGTGTGTGCATACCATGGAAAGGAGTATATGATTGCAGTTATGATTAATGTATTTTTTAACAGATAGAAACACACGAGAATGCTTTCGAATTTTCATCTTCCTAAAAAAAGAAATATTTTTAAGTTATTTTTATGCATTTAACCAGTATATTTTATTTAAAAACCTTTTTGTATAGAAATATGATAATTGATTTATGTGTGCCTAACTTCTAATGAAAAATCTTTCCGGTTTATACAGTGGCAGAAATTTGCAATTTAATAGGTCACCTACCTATCCTGCAAATAGTTATTGCAATTTATGTTCAAATATAGCGACTTTCGTCCTTTTGTGGCATGTTGTATAGTGCGTTTTTAATCATCCCACAAAGTAAAACCGGCGCCCGCTACAGCATATTCTAGTATTATAAAAATGGTATGATTGTTAATTAGGCAACTGTATATAAAAGATCAAAAGGAAGCGGATATAACCAACTATACGTAACAGTACAGCATTTTAAGGATGTTCGCTCCTCTTGTTTTTGAATTTTGCCAGATTTTCGGAATCCCCTGGTTTTATCCATGTTTTGCCATTAAATTTTTTTCCACTAACACCTACTTTTCTTTTCATAATTTTATTACATATAGTTTTAAAAGCCATATTTGAAAATCTCACAAAATCCTTGTTATTTTGTCATAGTTTTTAAAAGAGAAAAGCGGACAATGTTAAAAGTATGAAAATCTAGAGTGAATCATTTCTCGCCAAATTTTCAATGGCTTATATCTCGAAAAAAGCACATGGACCATTCATTTTTTGTGCATTTTTAGTTCCTTTATTTATATGCTATTTATTTTATTTAATAATTTATAACAGTCTTTTAAAAGGCTTGTTATTTTGAAACAGAGTAGCGAACATCCTTAACAATTTTCAAATATTATACAATAAGCTGTAAGAGGCCTCGGATGACCAAATATGGACGGTTTGAAACAGAAGTCGGTTTTCTGCTAACATAAACGGAAAACAGGCACGATAGACAGAAAAAGCTTCCAACTGATTTATCGGCCCCTGACTTGGGACAGGCACTTAAGAATATCGCAGGGTTAACATGTTGGCGAGTCATCATACTTACCCCTAATCTTAGACAGTAGTGTCACAGCATACAATAAGAGTGATTCATACAACAGTTGGAATGGACTTGACTCATCAAACAGCCGTTTAGGATAAAGTTCAGTTCAATGAGTTTAATGACATTATTTCTATACCCTGATAACCCCTTGTGTCTAAAAAAAATGTTGTTAGAGTTTCGGCCTACAATTAACTTACGTTCAAATTTCAGAACATTATTTTGAAAATGTTACATTTAGATTTGTTTTGTTTTTTGTTTTGTTTTTTTTTTTTTTTTTGGTGAAAAACACATTTATTTAAATTTAAGATTATTCATTTTTTTCTTTTGGTTAGAACAAGTAGGCCTTTTTAATGGGTTAATGTTACACTACTATTTCATGTTAGGGTGAAGGTTGGCGCCTGTTAAAACGTTTAAACCCGCTGCATTTGTTTGCACCTGTCCTAAGTCAGGAACCTGTTTCAGTGGTTGTCGTTTGTTGAAGTGGTTCTTAAGTGTTTCTCGTTTCTCGTTTTTATATAGATTAGACCGTTGGTTTTCCTGTTTGAATTGTTTTACACTAGTCATTTCGGGGCCCTTTATAGCTTGGTTTTCGGTGTGAGCCAAGACTCCGTGTTGAAGGCCGTACTTTGACCTATAATTGTTTACTTTTTACACATTGTGACTAGGATGGAGAGTTGTCTCATTGGCACTCATACCACATCTTCTTATTTCTATTTCATATTGTTCACACTGATTTATGTTTGTTCAGAATGAAAGAGACATTGTTGTCAAATTTGTACAGTCATTTTGGGGTATCGATTTTAAAAAATGCCTTTATTTAAATATTTCTTTATTCTTCGTTGTAATTTTATTTTTGAAGAGGAATTTTATTCAAATTTTGATTTTTGTGAAGCTCACTAAACCGGTTTATTAGTAATGAGAGTTAAATTGTTCGGAAAACATTCCCTTTGTATCAGAAAGGAGGAAAAATATATTAATTGTATTTTTCGAAATTCTAGGTGAGCATAACAAAATAAAGATAAATAAATAAAAAAAAGAATCAATGTTATTTCTCATGCATTTATATGGCCAGTACATTAGTTTTATACTCGACGTATTCATCCGTGTTCTGTTTTAAAGTAAATAATTGAATATAGAAATATGTCAACCATAGAATTTCACCAACAACTGTGGAAATTGTCCTCTATTCACGTCCCCTACCCTCTGCTCTACCGCCTAAGAACAAAAAAAACCTAGTTTTAATTACCTTTTCTTTCTTGATGTTCCGCAGTCAGTGAAAGTAAACGTGAAGAAAAAGTGTTGTCACTTGTTTATGACTGTATTCCTTATATTAAACAAATATTGGGTAATTTATTAGACTCTCTCGATTATATAAACGGTCATATATATCTGATAAGATTAAAAAAAAATTACCTATTTGTAAGCTTTTTTCAATTATTTACCTAATAAATTATATGGCAGTGATATATAATATTTATTGATGACTAAGGAAATCATTTGTTTTGCAATTTAATGGGAAGGAAAATATTGTTAACAACCACAAGAAAAAGAAGTGCTGCAAGGGAAATACACATCAAGAGAACTATGATTAAGCCAATAGGTTAATATATAAAATCTTCTTATCTTTTATGTAATTCATTGCGGAAGATACATATTCTGGAATTACCCTTATTTGGTACGCTGTACAACAAAAGCTTGGGAAATTAAACCAATACCATTTTTTCTAAAAAGTACAGAAACGGATCGTAAATTGAAGGTTATGAAGACTGCATTGGCTGTTCTATCATCTTTTTTCGAATGGCAATTTTATCAAATGGAAAAAGTCTGACTGATAAGATTTTGTGGTAGTGTATTATACATAGTAGATAAATCATAAACTAAATGCACCAAAATTGTATGATATTTTTTTACCTGTATTAATGAACTTTTGAGTTTTTTTCTTACATTGTATTAAAACAATAAATGAGAGAAACTGTAAACAGCAAAGTTGATGAATATATTATGAGTAACAAATCATAAAATCGGTCGTCAATATTGTGACGAATGCTTATGTGTTGGCGATTTGATTTTGTTGGAAGGGGACAGGCTAAGGGCTTAGTATAACAATATTTTGAAATTGGAATGTATAAAATGATCGAAAATAAAATTCTTAAATTCTTATTATATTAATTCTAGACCCAAATGGTTATCTAGGGGTGTAGAAATATTGTCTCCTGAATTTAACTCCCATCTCCCTGGTGTTGATGTTTCAAGCCCTTTCCAACTTATTTTTTATAGCATGGTATTACGTTGTGCTGTTACACCACTGTTGCAGATTACAGCGAGGAATAAGTCCACACAAACATTTGACAACCCACAACATTCTGTATGCGTTTTTCCAAAGTTAAGAGACTGTAGTCTTCCATACTCTGTTCATGTATTGGTATACCGAACTTTTACTGACCATGAGCAACATGACGTGTGCCACTAGTGGGGGCATGCTCCGTTTACCGTTCCAGAGCATCCGAAATCATCCACAGTTTTTGGGGAATTGTGTTGCTTAGTTTCCATTTTCTTTTGTAGTGTTTTGTGGACTTGTTAGTATTTAATACGTTTTCTATCGTTTTTTTTTGCCATGGCGTTGTCAGTTTCTCTTCGACATATGGCTTTTGAATGTCCCCTTAGTATCTTTGGTCTCTGTTTTATTCTTTTAAAGTTCAAATGTTAAAAATAACAATCAAATACTGTTTTTGAAAATTTATTCGAAATGAAAGTTAGTGACATTATATTGTGTAGGAAACTCTATAATAAACATAGCGTATAATTGTCTAAATACAGTATTCCCTCATTATATATACAA